>CAVLGL010000098.1:2095000-2288808 GCA_963668995.1 Parnassius mnemosyne | reverse complement strand
TTAGTAGCGTTGTTGGATGTGATTGAAGTGTTTGCTGGTGTTGTGTACCTTCGGTAGGTATGTGGAGAAGTGTATTATGCTTACCTTGACATTGCCTACACGTTGATGAGCGACAGTTTATCACTGCATGGTTAGGGCTCAGGCAGTTGAGGCAGAGCTTTGACCTTTTGACGGCGCGGATGCGCATCACTGGACTCAGACTTAAAAATCCTGGGCACTGATTAATATAATGCTTACCTTTGCACTGTGGACATTGATGTAAATTTTGCTTATCTGGTCTCGGAGTGACGGAGGAGGACGTGGCCACCAAAGACCTTTTGTCGCGACTGTCAGAACTTACTTCGTCGGAGTGTGACACTTCTAGCAGGTCAGCTCGAGAGCGGAGAAATTCCTTAAATTCCTGCAACGAAGGCAATTCCTTCGAGCTAATCCGCTCTTCCCACTTTCTTTGTATGGAAAGTGGTAATTTGGAACTAATAAAATATATAATTACTAGGTCCCACTCACTAACAGGTACCGAAAGTGACTTTAGAGATCGTAAATGTTTGGATATATTATCTATGACAGACCTCAAAGAGCTGGCTTGTAATGAAATTGTTTCCATATTGAATAGCCCTTTCAGATGCTTATTTATTAATAAACGGGGGTTGTTGTACCTCTCACAGAGTAGATTCCAAGCCAAGGAGTAATTCTCGCTTGTGAATTCGAGTGA
The DNA here is from genome assembly GCA_963668995.1 of Parnassius mnemosyne. Lineage (NCBI taxonomy): Eukaryota > Metazoa > Arthropoda > Insecta > Lepidoptera > Papilionidae > Parnassius > Parnassius mnemosyne. The sequence continues at coordinate 2,288,096 of CAVLGL010000098.1, read as the reverse complement.
GCTGACTACCTCCAGAGCGCCACCTTGTAAGCAGCTTCGTAGATATTTGTATTTTTGAATACTATTTATTTGACTTTGGTTAATTAGTGAATCAAAGGTTTCTCTAAATTCCAACCAATCGTTCATTCCTCCGCTAAATGATGGTAATGAAATTTCAGGATATCTAATTATGTCCTGTGTCTCTGGTTTATTTTGAACATTTACAACTTGTACTTGGTTGGGGGCATGTCCGGATTGCTTGGAATTTATCATTAATTTAGCATGAGCTATATTTTCAAAATAGGCATCATCATATTTTTGACGGTCTGCTAATTACTCGTCTATATCGGTACACAATACATCGATCCTTTCTTGTATAGTATCTAAAATATTGTATATACAGCTTCGGTTCTTAGTTGTAAATCTAATATTGGAGAGGCAGATAATTTTTCTACGTTAATTTCTCTAAATTTCTTTACAAAATTGCAGTACATAGTAAGTTTTCCTCTATAGGATTTTCGCTTCTTTTTTAACTCCTTTAGTTCTTGACTCTCTAAAGGAGTTGGCTTGTCGTTAGCCTCGTCACTAGACATTTTTACTAGTAAATTAATGGGAATACTAAACCAGAAAAAATACGGAAAGGAAGTAATAAGAAAGGATGCTCACTTTTCTCTGTTTCCTCTTGTCCGCTGGCTTCGTATTCGCCTTGGTTGGTTGGTTGGCCGGCACACCACGTGCCGCCACGTGTCACGTGCCACTCGAACGACACGCGCAGTTGAAGAAATTGATACACAGCGACGCCGAATTGTAGTCCTGTGAGGGAGATCGCAGCTCTTCGCTTGTAAAAGAAGAAAGGAAAGGTCTCACCAGGCGATTGCAGTCTTATGGTACCCGATTTTTTTTTTCAACGATGCACGGCACTCTGTTCCCGTGCTCGTTTTTTGTGTCCAGGGCAGCCTCGAAGCTTTGTAGCCTCGCAGCCTCGCAGCATCGCGCCTCGCGGCCTCGCGCCTCGCGGCCACGCGCCTCGCACGTTGCTTCACCACCGCGCCACGTGCCACGCGCCACGTTGTCGGAGTTGCTTGGGCGGGCGGGCGATTAGCCAGCCGTTCAACGATGTCCGCCCTACGTCGCTCTTCTCCTTGTGGATATCTGCTTGGCCTCTGCGTTTTCTTTTTTCTTTTTTTGCCCTTCTTGCAGTAGGGGTCACCAAAAAATATGTTACAGCAAAGACTGGTCTCTTGGAATATATGTTTTTTGTTGTGCAATCGATCAAAATGGGCGAGCCTTGACAAGGCTCTTCATATTTATAGTCTCATACAGCGCCCTCAGCGGTATTACAATGGAACTAATTGCTTAGGTTCTATAACTAACACATTCTGTGATCGATACAAATGGTTAGGTTACTTCCTAGTTACAGTACGGGCGATCTAGATGTCGCTATTTTGTTGTACATGGTATGAGATAGATGGCGCTGTGTCATCTGAACACCATGCTCTCACAATAGTGAGAGCATGGTCTTTTTACGGTCGGGCCGACCCATTCCAGCTGGACCAATAATACAGCTGCAGCTTGGCACTACTACCGCTAAAAAATTTATAAGTACTTACTAATAACGATTTTTAAATATCTAATGAACAATATGTATACAATATGCATAAATTAAAACTAAATACATAAATCTTTATGAATATATAAATAAATAAATAAACGTTTAAAGTAAAAAAAAACATCAGTTAGTTATTCCCTTCTGGTAATGTTGTCGAAGAAATACATTAAAGGTGTAAAAATAAACCTTATGGAATTATTAAGAAAACTCTTTGATTTGTTTAGAAAATTTTGCGACAGATCTGCATAATCGATTATAGATATTAATATGATTTATTTGATATGATTTTAATCTGTATACGCCCCACGCTGGGCACAGACGTCCTCTCATTTATAAGAGTTTATGTGTTTATGTGTGCATTAAAGAGTATAATATATTCTATTAAAAAATCACTGTGTTATAAAGTAATTTTAAATCCTTTCATATTGTTTTTATTAGTATATTGTTGAAATTTCATTGTTTGCTTCATTAGCTTTGCTTATGCAATTTATACAAAACTCGTGTTTTCCAACTTTATTGAAATTAAAGTTTGAAATTAAAATTGTTTTTACATGTTATTGATATAACTAAAGCTTAATAAAATTAAATAAAAGCGAGTTTGTGCAGATTTACGTGGAAAATTAACGCCATTTCATCTTATTTATATAAGCGTCACTAGCCTAATGGCAGGGCGCGGACCGCGAACTCGAAAGGTCTCGTGGGTTCGAATCCGCCATTCGACTACTGTCGTGAACCACCTCTAACACAAGCATTTTAAGCTTACCAGAAGTGGTTAAAGGGAATATTAGTAATGTTTAATAATATTACTAGTATTTTTTTCCAAAAAAAATTTCTATTAAACTACATCATCAAGCAACTATTTGTTTATTTTTTCATTTCTTTTTTCTCATTTTTCTTTTATGTATTCCGTTTAGTCTTATACTGAAACCAAAGATTAATTAACACAAATACGTATCAATCCAAATTACAAATTAAAAGAAAATTTTATCAAGTTACTAGACTACTTTCGATTGCTTATATCACCCAAACTAACACAGTTCAAACTCTTTCCATCTCTCAGTTTTTTGTTTAAGCAATAAGTTCATCACTGTCATCGTACTGTTATACGGCGCTTCACGAAATGTCTTTTAAGAAAAACTATTTAGAAATTACAACTGGATTTTATTATAGAATGACACAAGTTAGGAATTGAAATTGAGAGGCGAGTATTTCGGATGAGAGTGTATGACTGACTGGCGGTACTGCTAGTGTTGAAATAAGAAAGTACCGACGCTACTAAGATAGTGCTGACTGTGTGCTTTGTGTCAGCGGATCCCTATTAAAACGGAATCTATAACAGTACGTACCTTCTCTTGACTGCCTCGTTGGTCTAGAAACGGTAAATGCGGTTGCTGATTATGAGGTCCTGGGTTTGAATCTCGAATTATTTTTTTTTATAGGATCGGGTAACAAACGAGCACACAGTCCACCTGATGGTAAGTGGTTACTGTGACCCATAGACATCTACATCTATCCTCAATAAAGACCCAAGATGCAGATGCGTTGTCACCCGTGAGGACTAAGATGGAATGCCTCTTTGCCAGTAAAAAGGGTCTCCGGTTCTCTACACTCACCATACGAAACACAGCGGCGTTAAGCTGCTATTTTACGCTGGTTTTCTGTGAGAGCGTGGTCCTTCCCTGGTCGAGCCAACCCATTCGTGCTACAACCATAATATAGCTGCAGCATGGCTCTACCACGTAGAAGAATCAAATATTGGGATGTTCTATAAAAAATTTCGCAGTCGCAGTCCGGAGCCAAGAAGTTGGCCTTTTATTGTCTATGCACCTTATTATTTACTGCATACAGTTCAAACGATTTCACACGAAAAATACTCGTACACTCTAAAGTATAGATATATAAAACTCAAATGAAAATTTAAGTCATACCGGATTTTCTTTATGCTAGTTAGCTAGTCAAAGGGTGCGTACATATACGCTATAATTCAATGCTATGAAAATATTTACTGCATGCCTATTTTATTAAAGAATTAAGGGTAACATTGATAAACACAGTCTTTTTAAAGATAAATGAATGCTGTAGCCCATAGGAACCTACATCTATCTATTAAAAATCAAAATATAGTTGTGATGTAAAAGTAAAAAGGGTCTCCGGTTCTTTAAATTCTATATACGTACAGCATTAAGGTGTTATTTTATCAGATGGAGTGTGCGCTTATTTATTACACTTATGCTATAAAAATATTTTATTTTATTTCAATACAGTCTATTCATAATTCTTAATTACAATCATTTTAATTCTACGAATGGTTTGGAAAATATCTATATTTAGGAACTAACAACAAACCCACTAGATTTTTTTTGTTGCACAATTTATAAAGTATACGAATGAAATTAGAAATTGATAAGTATAGATTGCCTCATTTTCAGGAGTTATTAATAGAGGTTATATACAAGAGAGGGCATCTATCGTCCATGTATGTATGCCGCTATCTTCTCCCTATGACAAATATTAGAAAAAAATTTGGTTCTCGCTCTATCTCGTATATGCTGGATTTAAATACTAGCGAGAAACTGAGTATTTATCTGAAAACTGAGTCAGAGGTCGGCCCAATACTTGATCCTCTTTTTTTATCAGGAGAGGGAACAGCAAACCAGCATGCGGCTCAACTGATGGTAAGTGACTACCGCCGCCCATGAACAACTGCAACACCAGGGGAACCAGGGGAATTGCAGATGCGATGCCGGCTTTTTAAAAAGGAATAAGCTCTTTTCTTGAAGATCTCTATGTCGTATCGGTCCGGAAAAATCGCTGATGGTAATCGATTCCACAAGGAAGTTGTGCGAGGAAGAAAATATCTTCAACAAATCGCACAGTGGTGGACCGCCAATCATCCAGATGGTGTGGATTTTATCGGGAGTTCTGCTGCGATGTGCGTTTGTGAAATTTGATGGCTAGGATTAATCCGAACAACTCCTCAGAGCACTCCCCGTGGTAAATGCGAAAAAAAATGCAAAAGGATGCAACATCTCTTCGCAGCGCCAATGTTTCGAACCGATCGGAAAAGACTCGGTCGTCAACGATCAGAGCCGCTCTGCGCTGGATGCACTCAAGTGGAAGGAGCTGGCACTGGGGAACCCCAGCCCAACGATGGGTGTTCCTATCGTTCGGCCTCACATAGAATAATGTTGTATTCCATGTGAGACCAAACCTGCGCCTTGTAAAGTTGCAGGCGCTGTGCCGGCATGAAATACTGTCCCGCCCTGCTGAGCACGCCAAGCATGGCAAGCTCAGCAGGGCGGGAAAGCTTTTTAAAAGCTTTTTAGAGGCCAATTTGGCCTTCTCTTCCAAGTGACCATGACACTGCACGTCACTCGATATGTCGACGCCAAGGATTCCGATACTGGCTGAGGCAACAAAGTGAGTGCCTTCAAACTAAGAAGATACGACAAAGGGGTTCCTTTTAGCGGTTAACGCTCAAACTCGTGTCTTCTGAGGATTAAACTGGACTAGATTTAGTCACCCCTAATCCGAGACTTTGTTCAGCAAAGACTCGACTTCAGACACAAATTGATTCTGGTACTCGGCGACGCTTTCCCGAGAAATGTTGGCAAGGCCGCTGTATAGAGCATTACCTGTGCTGTCATCCGCATAGCAATGAATGTTACCAGCTTGCAACAGATAATTGATATGCAGAAGAAACAGCGTTGGTGATAGCACACAGCCTTGTGGAACACCAGCGTTAACAGGCTTGTAGTCGTAGAATGCACTGTCTACAACGACCTTGATGCTCTGATCTGCAAGGAAGCTGGTGATTCAATTGCACAATTTTTCGGGAAGCCCATAGGAAGGGAGCTTTGAAAGAAGCGCTTTGTGCCAAACCTGATCGAAGGCCTTCGCAATGTCCAAACTAACGGCCAACGCCTCCCCCTTGGACTCTACTGCCTGCGCCCATCTATGAGACAGGTAGACCAGAAGATCACCAGCTGATCGACCTCGACGAAAACCGTATTGGCGATCACTAATCAGCTGGTGATCCTCGAGGTACCGCATGAGCTTGCAAATTAAAATCGATTTCATTATTTTGGAGAATAAGGAGGTGATGGCGATAGGCCTGTTGTTGGACGGGTCTGAGCGGTTGCTTTTTTTAGGGATCGGGTGGACAAAAGCCGTTTTCCATGATTTCGGGACTAAGCCTAGAGAGTAGGAGTAGCGGAAAAGACGCGTTAGAACCGGTGCTAACTTCGGAGCACACGTCCTCAGCACAATTGGGGGGATTCGGAATTTAGGCTACATAAATGATTATATGGTACAAGAAAAATCTAAGTTTTTTTTTTTGTTGATGATTCTTAATTATTATTTAAAGTTAGCACTGATACCGTCTAATCAAATACTGGAGATTGTTTGGAAATAGTTTTGCAGCAACCAATTAGATTTTAAATAGAAAATCAATAAATAAAACCAAATGATTACAGTTAAGAGCAGCTCATTTGCCACAGAACGCTGTAAGTAATAATATAATAATAATGATAATAATTTATTCAGATAGAAAAGTGATACAGAGTAAAAGTCAAACAATGCATTTTATCTTATATACTAAATATTCGTATGTTCTTAAAAATGAACTTGCTTCCTAAGTTAGGGTAAACCCTGTGTTTTAGGTTAAGCAAAGCTCTTCCCACTTACATAAATCCTTAAATAAGATACAAAAAATATAATGAAACAATACAAAAGTGACCCAAAAAAAATAGAAAAATAGATCCTTAGAATTTAAAAGACATGCACAGATCAAAATAAAAAAAAATTAGCAGAGAAGTAACGAATTGACATCTATGAACACTTATGCAAGTATGTTAACAAAATCTCCGTTTCTTCATAAAACTTTAGTTGAAGCCATTTTCTGAGGGCAATGTTGCATTCATTCCTATTCATAGAATATATATGAACAATTTTGTTTACTTTATTATAAAAATATGGACCAAGAAAGCAAAAATATTTTTTATGAATTTTGTGTTGGGCTTAAAACTGGACTGAATCAAAATGTCTTTACGACGTTTACATTTCATTTTGTCTGGGTCAAAATTTATAGACTGATGCTGTTTTCTAATAACATATAGAACAAATATTTGGCGAACAGTTAGTACTTTGCAGTTATTGTAGAGTAATATTGTAGGATATTGAAATGGTTTAAGTAATTAATTTACAAGAAAGAATGCAGAAAGTTTGACCGTATTTCTCAAATTTCTATTGATTTCAAGCTCCAGTGGGGAGAACATATTTCTAAACTAGCTTCCAAATTAAGTTCTGCAATCTTCGTTATTAGAAGGATGACTGCCTCGTTATTCTAGTGGTTGTAGTAGTGCGACTGCTGATCATGAGGTCCCGGGTTCGAATCCCGTGTCGGGCCAAAAAAATCTGTTATTGAGTTTTTCCATCAAGAAATTCTCAGTAGCTGCCCGGAATCAGGAAGTTGGCGGTGTCTTACCCCCGTGCCTCGGAAAGCACGTAAATCCGTTGGTCCTGCGCCTGATCTCTCTCCGGTCGTGTCGGTTTACCGTCCCATTAGACTTTGAGAGTGAGGGAATAGAGAGTGCACCTGTGCTTGCGCATACACTTGGGCACTATAATTCTGTCCTGCGCCGATGGCTTGTCTCCATTGAGACGGGCCGCCGTGACCGAAATTAGGTCTGGAGGACATTATTATTATTTTTATATCTTTATTTTTTCTAGCCTTGCGGCCGTTATTAATGCTAATTACGGGTGTTCACCAAGTAAAAAGCATATGGGCGTTTTATTAAGTAGTGTGTTCTGGGATATTGGGCGCAACTTCGTTTTCATCTATTTGTAAAAATTTTCTCACAATGCGGCACGTATTTAATATGGCGGCTTTCTGTAATTGTATGTATTTATTCTCTTTTATATTTAATAGTTTCAGGCTGTGGTGAAGATGTTTTGGGATAACTCCTGTGGTTGATAACACAATCGGTACTATGTATGCTTTTTCTTGTTTCCAAATTCTGCTAATTTCGTCTTGGAGATCTGTATATTTGTGGATTTTTTCTGTAATTGTCTTTGTAATATTATGTGTGTTAGGTATAGCTATATCAATGAGGTATGTGATTTTATTATGTTTATCTTGTAGTGTAATGTCTGGTCTATTATAATGTATTGTTTTGTCAGTTAGAATGGCGCGGTCGTAGTATAACTTATGTGTTGTATTTTCTAGAACGGTGCTTGGGATATATTTATAATAAGGTGTAATAGTGTCTTGTATGAGGTTATGTTGAATAGCAAGAGTTTGATGTATGATATTAGCTACCTGGTTATGTCTATGAGTGTAATCGGTTTGGGCGAGATGGGGGCATGCTCCAGTTATATGCTGAATGGTTTCAGAATGTATGTGGCACTTTCGACACTTATCATCTAATACAGTGGGGTCTTTAATGATATATTTCCTGTAATTTCGAGTATTTATAACTTGGTCTTGAATTGCGATAATAAAACCTTCAGTTTCGGGGAATAAAGAACCTATTTTTAACCATTGATTTGACGCAGCTTTATCAATTAAGGGTTGTTCCAGGTCATGATAGTGTCGGCCGTGCAGTACTTTTTGTTTCCATGCTTCTTTTAAAATTTGCTCTGGGTTTGTAACTAAATTATGGGGTCTTTGTAAAGTAGTTTGATGTAAGTTTAGTGGTGTATAATTGAGGTCATTACATTGGACTGCTTTGTGTATTTCACTCGTATGAGATTTTTGATAAAAGAAATTTTGCAATCCGTGTACTTGTTTTTGCCATAGGTTTTGTATATTTATGAGTCCTCTGCCTCCGTTGTATCTCTTTATTGTTAACCTTTCTATAGCCGATTTTGGGTGGTGGTAGTTGTGTTTTGTTAATATTGATCGTGTGGTTCTCTCTATAGAATAAATATTGGTTTTGCTCCACTTTACTATACCGAATGAGTAGGTAAGTACTGGTATGGCGTAAGTATTCACAGCTTTTATTAGGTGTTTTCCAGACAGTTTAGTTTTGCAGATGTTAGTTAATCGTCTTTTATATTCATTAATGAGGTTTTCTTTTATTGTTCTGTGATCTAAGCTTTTGAGCTGGTGAAATCCCAGATACTTATAAACGTCATTCGGTTCCATGGCTGTTATTATCTGATTTTCATTGTCATCTATTGCGTAATCTCCTGTATGTATCTTACCCTTTATTATATGGAGGGTCCTACATTTGTCTAATCCAAATTTCATATTGATATCTCGGCTAAATTCAGCAGTAACATTTATTAGTTTGTCCATTTCTTTGTAGGTTTTTGTATATAGTTTAATGTCGTCCATGTATATTAAGTGAGTTATTGATGTATCGGTGTTACCATGTTTAAGGTGATATCCTGTGCCCTGAATGTTTAGGATATGAGACAGAGGGTTAAGAGCAAGACAAAACCATAAAGGGCTCAAAGAGTCACCTTGATAGATGCCTTTTTTTATCGATATTTCTCTGGTAATTATAGTGTTAGGATGACTATTAAGATAAAGGGTAGTTTTCCAACGTGGCATTATGAATTTAAGGAATTCAATTAGACTGTTATTAATTTTATAAATTTTAAGTACTTCAATTAACCAGGAGTGAGGTATGCTATCGAACGCCTTTTGATAATCTATAAAAGTACAATGTAGATTTCGTTTCTTGGTAGCTGCATGTTTGTGAATAACTGAATCAATTATCAGTTGCTCTTTGCACCCCATGTGGCCGCGCCGACATCCTTTCTGTTCTTCAGCAATTATGTTATGTGTCTCTGCGTGTGTTCTGATTTTGTAAGTGATTGCTGATGTAAGTATTTTGTAAATTGTAGGTAAGCATGTAATAGGTCTATATTGAGATGGTTGTAATGAATTTTGGCCTTTAGGAAGCATATGTGTTATTCCTTTAGTTATAAACTGGGGTAAATCTTGTTTTCGATATATAATTTCTGTTAAGTTTTTAGCTATACATTTATGTAAGATTTCTAATTTTTTGTACCAAAAGTTATGAATTTTATCTATACCAGGCGATTTCCAATTATGTAATTTATATGTTATGTTTCTTATATCTTCAGGTGTAATTTCCTCAAATTTCATTTCCTCTATTGCTTCCCATCGAGCTTTTTCTTCTAATATCCATTTCGCTTCTGTATTGTGAGTGACTTGAGTCTCCCAAATATTTGACCAAAAGGATTCTAACTCCTCTTTGTTCGGTGTATCATGGTGTTGTCTATCTATGTTGTCTGCTGTTGTGTTTCTTAAGCCTGCATTTAAATTTCTGTAAAACATTTTTTCGTTATTTATGAATAAATTATTGTCCTGCTTTCTCTGTAGTGATTTTTTATATCTTTTAAGTCTATTACATTTAAGGGCTAATTTTTGCTTTAGGGTATCAAGGAATTCTTCCGGTCTGCTATTGTTGCTTTCATGTCTTGTGTGTAAACTTGTGTTTTTAAATATCGCTGTAACTCTATCCACTATCTTCTTAGATCTTCTGTTCATAAAAATGTATTGTGTTAGTTTACCTATATCTGAGCGTAACTTATTTATATCTCTTTGTAATCGAATCTGCCAGATTGGTGTAGTATCCTGTTTACGTTTTGTGAGCCTATCATTATTATCATTATTAGTAATTTTGTATCCTAATTCTTGAGATATTACAAATGCAGTACAGTAAATAATTGTGTGAATATCAGTAATTTTTGAGGTCTCATGTATGTATTGACTCAAAATGTTGTTATTAAATATGTGTATTAGTTTTAAGAGTTGTCTGCTATATTTAAGCTTTGGGAGTTTAGGTCGCACTGTTGGGTCTATTCCAGCATATTGTAAGATAGCGGTTTGTAGTTTTTCCCTAAGTTGTGATTTCATTAAATCGTTATCTATCTCATCTACGACTGGTGTTTCTATTTCGTTTTCAATTATCATGGTGCTTGTTACTAGGGTATCTGTTTGAGTGGATATGTCTGACATAAGATTACAATTTCGGTACATTGGTGTGCCTCTAATTAATGGATTTTGTGTCTGTAATTGCATGTCTGGTACCTCTATCATTAAGTTTGTCGATTGCGAATGCGTGTTATTTTTATATTGAGTGCTAGGATGGTGAGAGGAATTGTATGATTGTAGTTGTTTACATTTTGCCAACGTTGATATTGCGGTATATGAGTCTTTGTGTGTCTTTTCTTCTTCAATTAATATATTCCTTACTTCTTCTTGTAATCGACTCAGGATTTCGTTACTTAATAGCTTATTACGTACTATTACTCTTCTTTGATCAGATAATCTTTGTTCTGAGACATTTATTCCTGGGTACTGTTCCGTAAATTTTTGGTGAAGAAGGGTTCTATATGTGGTTAAATCTGTTTCTAACTTCGTGATATAGTAATATGTGCGCATAATAAATGTATTGACTTCAGATGTCCATTTCATGCGCATCCTGGGCTTTCCTGCCTTTGTGGACGCAGGTAGAAAGGCCTGAGCAGCCTCCTGCGCAACATCAGAGGTAGGGATTACGGATTCTCTATTATCTTCAGTTACTAGTGTAAGTGAGGGTGTATTTGAATCAGTACTTGGGTTGCACGGTTGTAATGTAGGAGAAGATATGTTTTTGGGTAAGTTTAAGTGTATTTGTTTGGCTGTAGCATTTTCGGGTGACCCGGTGGGAGCCCGCCTACTCAACTCCTCACCGCCGACGGCTCGTCCACTGCAACACCCAGCGTCAGCTCCAGGTGTGCCCCGGCGATAACCCCCGGGTAGCGGCATTAAACGTTTACTTTTTAATCGTGTCTCCATGGTTTGAATGGGTTACCTTTGCCACGTTGGCCACTCCAGTAATAGAAATGTAGTGTTGCCCGCCCCCCACGTGTTCGGATGTTCAGAACAGGACGTGTGGTTGGATTTTAGGGGGTAATTATTATTATTATTATTATTATTATTATTATTAGAAGGAATAGAAAATAGTAAATGTACTCTATACGAGTTTGTTCAATCATTATAGCCCATCAAAAGACCACTTCAATACATAGGCCGCCACTACAGATTGCAGTTGTGTTAGCAACTAAAGTTTTCTATTATTTTCGGTTGTAATCAGGAGGAGGCTGCTGCCCATCTCCTGTTTCAGATTCCTTCTGCAGTCTCTCACAATATCTGCAGGATGATATTAGCATTCCTCACAGCCTCTAATTATACTGGCTCTCTACATACTTCAGACTTGAACAGAGCAGAGCAAGCACTAACATGGGAGTTCTTTCCGATCGCCTTGACTCATTGGCACTTCGTAGAGATGTTGCATCTCTTTGCATATTTTATCGCATCTACCACGAGGAGTGCTCTGAGGAATTGTTCGGACTATTTCCAGCCACTAAATTTCACCATAGCATATCGCGACAAAACTCGGGATACTATCCACACCATCTGGATGATGTCCACCACTGTGCGATTTAGAAAAAGTTTCATTCCTCGCAGAACTTTCTTGTGGAATCGATTACCACCAGTGATTTTTTCGGATCGATAAGACTTAGGAACCTTTGAGAAAAGAGCCTACTCCTTTTTAAAAGGCCGGCAACGCATCTGCAATTCCTTAGGTATTACAGTTGTTCATGGGCGGCGGTAGTCACTTACCATCAGGTGAGCCGCATGCTCGTTTGCCCCCTCTCTTATATTAAAAAACTAATTTTCATTATCGCATTCTCACATTTAAGCCCATATCTTTATTTCTCAAAAGCATATCATTATATTATAATTTCACTTGATAAACGCATAGAAACGTCTTATTATTACATAAAAATATATTTAGATATTTAACAAAATACACCAATTTTACAAGGCATTTTTAAATTTCTAAATCTTAAGTATCTATTACACATATTTAAAACAAAAACCTTTATAAACAAACATGAATATCTTAACTTTACTTCACAAATTAAAACATTCAAGCAGCATTAATACACTTTAATTCAACTTGAATTTTCTTATATAAATTTATTACTGTTTCGCTATTCTAAGCACAAAATTATACACTTTTAACACATCACTTATCTTAGTAATTCTAAAATATTTATTGTCTATTTTTACACTCATTTTGTTAATAAATCTGTAAATGTTCATAAATTGAATAAACATGTTAAACAATATTATTTTTATATTTTAGTGTATTATTTAAACACTTTTCAAGTCCCATACAAAATGAGCAACCAATCTCGATGAAGAATCAAAATACAGACGCATTGTCGACCCTGACACCAAGATATTTACCGTTATCCTTACAACCTTTTTAAAGTTTACTGCATAACATATTATGCCTCCCGTATTTGTCTCATATAAGATAGGGATATTTGCCATAATTGCCACGCTGGGCAGACCGCTTTGCAGCTTTTTTAATTTTTTGTTATTATTAAGAAAGCGCTGTTGCCCATCTCCTGCAGGGCTAACATGGGCAGGAGACAATTTTATCCCCGGGGAAAGGAGAAAATGTTTATCCCCTCGCTTAATCTTATCCACCCTTAGAGCATGGGCACACAGGTAGATATAATATCCACAGTAGATAAAATGGGAGATAGACTTAGACTTAGATTTTTTGTATGAATATAAATTTAAACCCACGTCCAATGAACTAGGATGGAATTGTCCCTTTTAAATGTCAAAAAATTATAATTTTTATCTTTCATTTGGCTCCATGCTACGGACGGGGGTTATATGTCAACTCGTTATGTCAAACGTTGATATACTTTCCCCGTTGCCGTGCTTTGGCATAAGGACTAAGATAATTTTATCTCTTGTCAGTGGATATAATCGGGGGATAAATTTTTTGTCCCCAGCCCATGCCAGCCGTGCTGTTTTGTTTCCTCCTTTCGCCTCTTACGACAATCCCGGGATGATATGGAGCATCGGACATTCTTACGTAGTATTTAGTGGTCAGTAATTATTGTTTACGCTTGTTTATTTTATTGCAACTATTTTTATTTCTCTTTTTTAAATTATTTTTTGCGCCTACCTATTTCACCACAACCGGGTTGAGAGTATGCTAAAAAGCATTAAGTTCAGCATTTGTAACTGAAGGGATTTTGACTTGTACAATAAAGAGATAGATTACAAATGAAAGTATGAAGTAGGTTCATGGTAGATAAAAGTTCCAGAACGAAAGAGATAAATACAAACATTTTAATCCTGAACCTACGACCTATGGATCACTTGATGTAGCTACTTTTTTTTTCTTTCGAAAAGGTCTAACCATTCTCTTTGCCCTTTTACAATTTACACATTTTTATAAAATTTAAAATAAAATTTTTGACAAATTATTTGCTAACATTAGTAAATAGATGTTATTTTGAGATGGGGCGCAGTAATTTAAGTCCCGGCAGCGTACCGAACCATCGCCGCAGATTAATATGAACCGAAGCCTTAATTCAATCCTTGGACTGAACATATTACTCGACGGGAGATTTCCTATTTTTTCCTTCTTTGATAACATGTAATTAACTCAACCAGAACGCAGTAAAGCAGTGCGGCTTACTAATCGCTCCATATCTTCTCAGAAGCAGTAGACTGTAACTTTATTTTAAGTTAGATAATCACATTAAATACCTTTCCATTACATTTAGATCCAGCAAACTCGAAGTGTGCAACTTTACTCGGTAATTTCGTTTTGCGCTTCCAAATACGATTACCTAGCGAATTAATAATAAAATCTACGATATGGTAGTTGCATCAGGGAGAAAACTTTGTTAAGCTTAATTAACCGTTTCGAAAATCCACGAATGTCTCTAAAGCAACGTAAATACCCTTATGAGTTTTGAGAAACTAATTTTAATTAAATCATTTATTGAGCATACTATTTTTTTTTAATAGAACTTTAAATAGTGAATGTCTGAAATGGGAAACTGGATTAGTTAACCGATCGCTTAGTGATGAACACGCATACTATTACTGAATATAGTAAAGCTTAGAACAGAATAGGCTCTGTTGGTGGGATTGATAGTACACGAGATCATGCATGCACGCACATTTGCAAGCACTCACGATCGTTATTAATTTGATAGAAAATTTACTTTCTTATACAGCCCACATTGAATTTATCGACTCGCCTACACAGATTGTAAGTTTGTTAAGTCTTTTTTTTTAAAGGATAGGCTGACAAACGAGCACAATCCACCTGATGGTAAGTGGTTGCTGTGGCCCATAGACATCGACATCTTTCCTCGTTTGCGAATTAAAATGCCGATTCGTTGTCACCCGTGAGGACTAAGATGGAATGCCTCTTTTCCAATGAAAAGCGTCTCAGGTTCTCTAGACTCACCATACGAAACACAGCAGTGTTAAACTGCTATTTTACGCTGATATTCTGTGAGAGCGTGGTCGTTCCCGGGTCTAACCAACCCATTCGTGCTACAACTATACTACTAATATAGCTGCAACATGGCTCTACTACGTATACCATGTCTTTCAAAAAATGTAACCAACTTTGAATTATAAAGGCTGACAATAATTAATTGCGCCATTCTGTACCTTTCATCACTGAAAAACCAGACGTTCTCCACCTCATATTTGTGCAACGCATTCGAAGAAAAGTTAGTTAGTTTTCCGTGTCTCTTAGTGTTCATGTGTTCATGTGTTTGTACATTCTTTCACAAATATACTGCTGAACATAGGCCTCCCCACGAAACACGACGCTGAGCTATCTGCATTCCTCGACTTTCAGCATGTCTTACCAGAACACCAATATTATTTAGTGGATGCCGTCCTTGCTATTCAAGGATAATTTCCCAACAACTGTCTTTCGATTCGGCTTTTGTTTCTAAGTTTGACTTTAATATTAGTTAAGCACTGGTTTATTACAAGTAGATTGATTGCCGCGTTAGGCGCGTTGAAAGCGCGACTGATATTCATGGGGTCCCGGGTCGGAATACCGGGTCGGGTCAAAAACGGTTATTAGGTTTTTCTTTCAAAAAATTCTCAATAGAAGCTTGGAGTCAGATAGTAGTGATGTATCACCTCATCATATCGGATTTCTGTCACATCGAACTATAAGAAAGAAGGAATAGAGAGTGCACTGCTTGCGTATAAAATGAAAGTTGGAACTATAAATTATTAATTATATCGGATTGACTTTTGTAATTATTTTATTTATTATAATATATTAGGTCTTTTCTTATCAAACTGCTGTTTAAACTTATTTTTTCATATTTTTTTTTAATTTTTATTAATCAAAGTAATCATCCGAGCCATTAATGCATATCTGCCAACTTTTGCAGTGGCAGTTTATTGATGCCCTTCTTGAAGAAATCAGCTCGACGGAAGGCAACAGATTCTTCAAAGGCATTTTATACTGCCTCTCGGGTATTGATTTTTAATCCCGCTAAAAAGTTATCCAAATTCTGGAAAAAGTAAGGTCTGGTGAGTACGGCGGATGACGGAGAGCTTCTAATCCCAGCCATTGTAACTTGGAGACCGTCTGTTGTGCAGTATGCGCGTTGTCGTGTAGGAGCAGCGGGGACGAGTGATTGACCAAAGCTGGTTGGAGACGTACGAGCCTCTCCATCATTGTGTTCAATTCTGCACAGTACACATCTGTAGTAATGCTCATCCCGTTTGGTAAGAAGCTGATGAATCACACCGGCGCTAGACCACCAAACATTGACCATCACTTTTCTAGTAAGTTTTCGTTAATGTCATTGTTTAGGTGCTAAATCAGGATGCAACCAACTTGCTGAGAAACAAAATCTATTTTTTGTCGCAGGTAACCATGCTGTTCAAAATTCCTTCGTTTGGGTACCTGTTGAGTAGTGCAAGGCACGTCTCGATCTTTACTTCACGCTGGCGATCATTTCGTGGGGCACCCATTAAGCTTTTTTAAGTCAAGCTTTTTTACCTTACTAATTTAACGCAAATGGACCAATATTGTTTTGATGCTAAAATCCAAAAGTGCTGCTGATTCAGCCGTACATTGATTATCATCAGCTTCCACAATCGCCTTTAATTCATCTTTGTCGACCAAAGTTTTTGGACGAACACATGTTTAATTTCCAAATCGAAATTTCCAGAACGGAAGCGAACAAACCAATAACAGATGGCACGTTTGTTTGTAGTATTCGCTCCGGAAACGTACTTGATGTTGCGTGCTGCTTGTGCCGTGTTGCTGCCACGACGGTACTCATATTCCATAATTACCCGAATTTTAAGCGTATCCATGATGACGAAAAATATTTAAATGCGCAAACATAACGCTAATTAATAAACAAATGACTAATTTTGGGAAAGGAATTCCATGTTTTCAAAATAAATTTAATTTTAAATTAGAATATTTATCGAAACAAAAATTATTTTGATTTGAAATAGCTAATACTGACGAGCGGCAATTTTATATTATTTAAGAATTATATTATTTTATCGTAATAAATTACGCGAATAGCTCACAACTAATGAAACTAATTTAACGGTTTTAGTTTATTTTTTGTAACTACACCTCCATGCATTAGAAAACAGGGTATTCTTTAGAAAAAAAAAAACTTTACCCCCACACTGGGATTTTCTCCTGTACCCGTGGAGTCAGTTTAAAAACATAAATTACACAAGAACAAACATCCAGACCGCAACAATTATTTGTAGGCCATACAAATG
The DNA here is from genome assembly GCA_963668995.1 of Parnassius mnemosyne. NCBI lineage: Eukaryota > Metazoa > Arthropoda > Insecta > Lepidoptera > Papilionidae > Parnassius > Parnassius mnemosyne. The sequence goes on along the minus strand of CAVLGL010000098.1, from coordinate 2,270,868 downwards.
CTTGTTACGTGCGAGATTCGAACCCGCGGCCCCTAGCGCTTCAACTCATTGCTAAGCCTCGGAGCCGTCACTGCGGGCTGGTGCGGGTATGATGATATATTAAAGTAACTATTGAGATGACAATCCAGTTGTTGCTTTGAGCTTGTGATGTTTCTTAGCCCGCTAAAAAAGTTTGAGAAATTGAACTTTTAATGAAAAGTTAAAAAAAAAGTTACTAAAAATATTTTCCTTATCTTTGTCTGAAATTGGAGCCTTAATTTTTGTACACACTATATTCATGCACCGACTACTGAAACTGTTATGTGAAAATTATTTTATTCTTTTTGTTTGGAAGTCTTTACTTAAACTTTTTAGTTAAGTTTCATTTTATAAAATGGAATGCAATAACAACTTGAAAACTAAAGTTTCACACAAGGTTTTTCGTCATAAGCAAAAAAACTCGTTCTTTTCATTCCTGACAAAAAATCTCAAAGGGTATCGCAAAACTTTTTTCCCAAAGTTTTCACTTGCACATTCACTTGCACACACCCATGGAACTTATGTTTGATACATTAGGGATTGTTGGGTGACACATTTTATTGAGTTTTCCTTAAGAAACGTGAATCGATGTAAAAATAATGTTTTATATAGTTTAGTACTATGAAGCATGCTGGGATGGTTTTGATTCCCCGTTTGGATTTTAATTTAAGGGGTTCGGTACTACAAACTTCAAATTTCAACTATTTCACGTCTCATTATCATTAAAATCATTACAACCCATAAAAGGCCAGTGTAACACAAAGGTATCCCCAGGTGATTTTCCATAGTTGGAACCGCAGTTTTTTTTAATTTTACAAGGTAGACAGTGCCACCCAACTCCTGGTTTGTTATTCTCTAAATCCTATTTCACTTATTAAGCTGAAGGGATTTCATTGGAAGCAAGTATTCTTCATGAAATTATTTTTGTCTTCTTCATGATTGACATAACACATGAAATTAAAACGGGAGAGACGTTTCTTTTGGATAGATAGATTAGATTGGCAAGCGTATCATAGTGATGTTGACATGAAATTAATCTGTTTGCTTATGTGCTATGAAATTAACCGCAACCTTTATCCGCTCGACTACTGTTATTTCAATACCGGTGTTCAAACTACTTCAAACTGATTTCAAAATTAACAATATTTTTCAGCTACCACGCTACATTTAAGCTTATTAAGTTGCAGTGGCCTAGTTGTTAATAGTAAGAAAAACTTGTAGTCATTCGATTTTTGTCTTGGACCACTCTCTAGCACCAGCATATTAGTAAATATTATCTGCATTTTTATCTACAACCGTTAGCTATAGAACTTTTAAAGAACAAGTTGACTGTCACCAAGTATTTTAAATGAACTTATACTCCCAATTCTACGTTTTTGTGTATAGAAATAATAGTATCTCACTGATAACACTATTTTACATAATTAATTCTTGGGATCTTTGAATTAATATACCACCATTTGTCGATCGCCCCAGTCTCGTGAATAAATGACAGAATATTCATGTTATCTTGGATAAAAATATCCTCTAATTAAAAAAAAATAAGTAAGTAAAAGAATCTAAATGTATAAACTGAATGTTGCTTCAAAATATGTTCACAATAATAACTTAATTTCTTACGATTGAATATTAAAATAATCTGCACCGTTGTGAAATGCCCGCAGCGGTATAATTGTAAACGATAAATGCGATTGATAGCTGAAGTATATAGGCGATAACTGTTGTGATGCAGCCTAGCTTTAATGCACTTAATCGAACATGCACGAAAATTATGATTGTATTATTTTTTATAAAAATAGAGTGACAAGCGAACTTAATATCCTTCTGATGATAAGTGGCTACTGCAGTCCAAAAACACTTTGTGTCAACTTTAAGCAATGTAGACCACGTTGTTACCTCCAAATACAAAAATAGGTTGCCTTAGAGTTTGTAATTATACTGGCTCAATAATTGCTATTCAAACTGAAAACTAGCAGTACACATTGTTTGCATTAGGCAGCAGAAATAGTTAAGAGTGTGGCACCTACTCAGATGGAGTTCTAGGCTCAAAAGAATACCTACCACTAGTGCTAAATATATTAATATACGATATTAATTTATGCCTTTAATAACGTCTAGAAATGGTTGTTTAAAATAATATAGTATAGGTGTTGTGTAAAATAAATAGTAGTATTAGATATCTCCATTTTGCCGTTTAATCTGAACATCAATAATGCTGTTCCATACTCGCCACATGTTAAGAATGTCGGTCGGTACGTTGATAGCTGTCTTTCATGGAACAAGCTGATCCAGGAGGTAAGCAGCAAAGTTACTGCAATGTTACGATCTCTTTATCGCCTGAAATTTTTTCTTCCTACCACTATAAAACGTTTGCTTGTTCAATCTCTTATTTTGCCGATAAAAGACTATGTAGATATGTGTTGCACAGACTTATCTCAACAGCATATTAACACATTCCATCGTCTCCGCAATTACTGCATCACATACATTTATGGTCTTCGTAAATATGACCATATATCTTCTTTTCGTACTTAAGCGGCTGTCTATCCGTCAGTGCAGACATGTTAGAATAATCTGCAGTCTTATCACTATCCTGAACAATCCTTGTGCTCTTGAGTACTTGAAATCTAATTTCAGTACCTAGGAGATCCTCATAAATGCTTTTTCCGTTCTTCGGAAAAATTAAGTTGCTAACGCCTTTACACCGTACTGGTTATATGTCCCACTCTTTCGCTCTTACGGCTATAAGACTCTGGAGCGGAACACCTCTTGACAATAAAAAATCTTGCATCAAGCTTCTTTTCAAAAACCAAATTCGTGAACATTTTAGTAAAGCATGTGAATTAACGCTCTTTCCTAAACAATGATTCTATCGTCACATATTTTCCTTACTTATTATGACATATATATTGTATGTATTTAAGTAGATTTATGTATTTGTGTACGCCTGTATTATTATATTTATATTTTATTATGTACATTTGTATGATATATGTATAGAATACCTTTTATATATATAAAATAAAATAAAATCAAATCAAAGAGCCTTTTAATTTCTTATTAATTACACTTAATAAATTTGTTACAAAATCAATTTAGTAATTTTTAGTACATGTGTTATTATAAATTTAAAAGTACATTAAGTTGGAAATTTCATTTTTCATTTAATTTGCTTTAATTTTAGATTAATTTTTTACATAAAACAATTTATATTATTAGTATTTCTTTAACAATTTTTAAATAATAAAATGTTATAATGATATTATCAATTTAGATATAATTAATTTTACATAAATTCATAATAATTTTAAGAACTTATTTATTATTGTAAGTATATATATATATATATATATATATATATATATATAAATTTTTTTTATTAACTTATTATGCCTGTTATTTGAGGACCCCTCTTCGGGTAAAGGTCTCCTCCAGAGCTTCCTATACCTGTCTATCCTATGCCTTGTTCATCCACTTTTTCCCCGCTATAGCCATCACCTCGTCTAACCCATCTTTCATTTGGCCTGCTTTTTGCACGTGTTCCATGATGATGAATTATATATATATATATATATATATATATATATATATATATATATATATATATATATATATATGTATATATACATAGGCTGCACTAAAAGTATCGGGAATGAAATATTTCCACTGTTTCTGTCATATTAAAATCTTTTTAATTGAAAACTCCTTGGTTTTAAAAATCGAATAACATTTATTTATTTAAAAAACGATTCTCGGTCTTGTCACAAGGTTTTGTCAAACTTGTTTAGTCGTTGAGAAAATGGAATTGACTCGAGAAAATTCAAGAGCGATGATTTATTATGACTTTCGAAGTGGTTTGGCACAAAAACAGTGCGTTGACCGGATGATTTCTGCATTTGGTGATGAAGCCCCATCCAAAACCACATTTTATCGTATATATATATACTCTGGTTTATTCGAACTTCTTAACCTTTTTTTCTATTTCATTAGTTTATTTTTGCGGAAGTGTTTTTTTTTGTTTTTTTACGCGCTAATCTCTGGAACTACCAGTCCGATTTGAAAAATTCTTGTTATATATTATAGATAGATTCATGTGGAATAGTATAGGTTATCTAGAATCAAGCTATATCACTCAGCTAGCCTTAAATATGGATATTTGTTAAGCAAGTCAGAAGAAAAAGCACTCCCGAAATGATTAATCCCCGTACATTGGTGTTATCGTTAGGGATACGTAAATACAATGTTCTAGAAAAATATAGATCTTTACTCCGTCTAAAAAAAAGTCCGCGATACCATATGTCTATTTCTTATGCATAAGCCATAATTAGGTATTTTGTGACAAAAAATATTGAAAATTAAAAAGTGATTTATGAGCGTTATGATTAGGCATGGCTTATTTATCCTTACGAACGAAAGTTACTTCATCATCAAGACAATTTTATGAAGATAGACTTTGTTCTTTATAACATGTTATTTGGACGCATAGCTTAAGAAATAACGTAAAATTAAAATAATTCAATACTTGGCTGGGCACGCGAACGACGCATTTAAAACCCTAGCCGCCTGGTGAGAACTGCGAGAAGCCAGTATTGAGGTTCTATGAGCGACGTTAGTTTAATCATTAAAGCTAAAATAAATTGAAGATTAATTCAGTACTTTTATGACAATGATTAGTTACATCTTTATTTCTGAACTTTTTCATTTCACGTTGCTATGGTATTTTGAAAATTTTATTGATTAATAAGTATAAGAGTTTGATAGCTCAAGAATCATTTCATGCCTACACACTTTTCATGTATCGTGTACGGATTTCTTTAAAACTGGAAAAAACCGCGCGTCGGTCACTTTCTGTAACGTGGGGGGGGGGGGGGCACTCAACAGGGAGGGGGAGGGAAAATGAATAAAATACCATGAGGAGTGCTCTGAGGAATTGTTCGGATTAATCCCAGCCGCCAAATTTCACGAACGCACATCGCGGCAGAACTCCCGATACCATCCACACCATCTGGATGATTGGCGGTCCACTACTATGCGATTTAGAAGATGTTTTCTTCCTCGCACGACCTCCTTGTGGAATCGATTACCATCAGCGATTTTTCCGGACCGATACGACTTAGGGACTTTCAAGAAAAGAGCGTATTCCTTTTTAAAAGGCCGGCAACGCATCTGCGATTCCCCTGGTGTTGCAGTTGTTCATGGGCGGCGGTAGTCACTTACCATCAGGTGAGCCGCATGCTCGTTTGCCCCCTCTCCTTTAAAAAAAAAAATAAAACTTAACTTCGCTCTACATCATACATAATATGCCGACAGATAAAAGTACTCCATTAGTTATGCCAATTTTTCCATACATTGCTATCAAATAAAATATTTAATTGCAATTATAAAATACTTGAACTAGGTCATGTCGCGTATCTTTGACACGTGATGACGCGGGTGAAACCGCGGGGCACAGCTATGTTTATATCTGCTTATCCTAATGGGGCCTATACACCATCGGCCACGATGGATATATACTAGCGATCACGGTCGTGTAGAAGACATAATAGCCTATAATTTCCCATGAGCGGTGATGATCGAGCGTAATGGCCGCTGTATCGGTTTTACGGACAAACATCAAAGGAAGTTCGGCCATGTTCGTGCGCGCTTCTACATGATCGCCGATTCCCTATAAACTTACTTACTAACCTTGATCTATTTCGGTGTATAGTTAACATCCACCTTCTTTGCTTCCTTTTTTTCAGCACTCTTTTATGCTGTAAATTTAAAGAATGTTTACATTATAAACTAATTAAATAAATCGCGGCAGCTGCTACTGCTTCAACGTCCATTTCGGGCAGACTATACAAATATGTAGGATGCACGATTGTATGGGCAGCCCCGCGACAATTGTGACAATCATGGCCCATTAAGTTATTTTTAATTATGGCCCCATAATGGTTGACTGGAAAAGTCCGCCATATGTGCGATTTTATTTTTTGTGCATAAAAGTCTCATTAAATTAATCAATTTCTTTTTTATATTATGTATTCTTGTTTATCTAAATTTTGTAAAATTTTAAACTAAAGTTGGTTTATACATTGCTTATTAAAATCAAGTCGAAACAGTATCGATTCTCTATTATTATAAGTTTCATAATGTAATAGTTTTTTCTTCTTTTATTATAGACAATGAAACCAAAAATGATACTATTATATAATAAACATACTTATAACAACAAATACAACAAATATTTTGCTGCACACCCTTATATTTGGGTACATAGGTATAATAGCCTATTACTTATGTTTCATATAAGACGACAAATCACACACATTTTGTAAGTTATGTTGAAATTAGGTATGATCTTTTAATGTAATCGTAAAGACAAGTATTTTTATCGTTTTTCGCGCTACTTTCATCTATAATATCTAGCTGATTTTTGTCGGATTGACTCTGCTCACCAGTATCTTAGACCGCCTGCTTCGATTTCGTAGTTTGCACGTCAGTTACCGAAGATCTATCACCTGTATCCTTAGGAGAGGATGCTTTTATTACAGTAGTGGTTCCTTCACGTCAAAATGCGATAGTCACATAGGACCACTATGCATTATGTCATCTATTTATATTTCGATAACGATTTTAGTCAACCTATGTGACGTGCAAAATTTTTATATCTGTTTTAATTTCCTCTAGTTGGACTAACGTTACTAATATACACAAATTATATACAAATTATTCTTAACATCTTTAGCTAATGAAATAAAAAAAATTATTATAGTGCCTACCAAATGTTTTTTTATAGGATAAGCGTGACAAGTGAGCACACAGTCCATCTGATGGTAAGTGGTTGCTGTGGCCCATAGAGATCTACATACATACATCCTTGTTCTCGAATAAAATGCAGATGCGTTGTCAGCCGTGAGGACTATGATGGAATGCCCTTTTTTCCTGTAAAAAGGGTCTCCATTTCTCTACACTCACCAAATGAAACACAGCATTAAGCTGCTATTTTACGTTGGTATTCTGTGAGAGCGTGGTCTTTCCCCGGTCAAGCGGACCCAGTCGTGCTACAACTGTACTATTGATACAGCTGTAGCATGACTCTACGTATAAAAATTACAAATGTATAGATAGGACAGCATACTTTTTTCATAAATGGGAAGTTCTTATCGAGCAAACTTTTAAGAAACTTCAATGAGACTTCCCCATGAGCTAAATATCGCGAAAATCCAGTTATAACTCGAATCTGTCTGAATTATCCTATAATGTAATGAAGTAATTTTTGTAGAGGTCATTCAAAAATATAATTTAAAAACATAATTTCGTTTTCAATGTTAAAACATTATCCTAACTACTTTCGTCAAAGTAAAATCATTCTCATGGAAACCGTAGATAAGGATATAATTAAGCCATTTTACTCTTGAACTCTTTACTTTTTACAAAATATATTTAGGGCAATATCTTTAAAAAAGTTTAACAATTTTCATATATTGCTAATATTATCATGCTATCATTTTGTTTCATTAGTCGTAATGTTTTAAGGTTCCGCTGTCAAGGACAAGTTAATATAATCGTGAGCGTCCGTAAAACACGTTTCAAAACCACTTTCTTTATCGAAGTAGTGGAGAAATTTGGAACGGAATTAAAAAACAAAAACGTCTCGTTTTCTTGTCACGTGTTCTTGTAACATTTCACCGTCGTGGCTGTATGAGTATGCTATTCTTTAACTTACTTATATATAAAATAAAAGAATAATGTTATGTCGTAAAGAAGTAACACTTCGTCAGTGTGTATACAATTACACGCATATATTTTATTTTAATGAACTAGGCATTCTTTTTATCTTAGTTGAATAATTTAAAAAGTTAAGATGGGTTATAAAGAGGAAACACTGTTTTCCTTGGTGTTCCCATATCAAACTATTTTATTTATTTAAGCTTTTATGCACAAAAGAAAAATCGTACCTTAAGGCATTCCACCCAATTAACCATTAGGCTAAGCAGAGATAAATATATTGGAGGTAGTTTAGCATAAATAAACTAATAATGAGAAACGAAGGTAACGAAGTACGAATAAACTAGAATATATATATATATATATATATATATATATATATATATATATATATATATATATATATATATATATAAATGTAAATATATTAATACAACTATTAATAATGTATTAAATGCACCAACACGACCACCTTAAGTTTTTAAATGGATTATTTGAAATGTATAAGACATAGTAACAAAAGCTATTAATAAGCATACAAAAAGTGGTTTTGGTTGACATTATAATGAACATAGCATAAGGTAGCACTTACAACTTACTGAATATTAAAAATAATTTGTGCATCAGAACCCTAACTTAACGTGTGTTCCGACATGCATACTGTGATGATTTATGATTGATATAGATTAGTGATTCATCAGAATGTGTGACTTCTCTCATTTTTTTATTAATCAAATATGGCAATTATTATGAAAAAAATAAAACATATCATAAACATTTTTCTCTTGTATAATAGGTACCAGAATTTGTAATTTTAGAAACACATGCATTTTTTTTACTAAAATGTTAGTCGATAGGGATGTCTATATACAGTAATCATCATGATTGCTGCCATTCACATTTCTACTGCTAAACACATGCCTCTCTACGGAATGCCAGAAAAAAAGGTCCTGAGTATAAATCGACTTCCAGCAGGTCTGACTAGGTCATCACTACGTCTACTGATAATCAATAAGCTTAAGTGGAAATGGCTTGGCCATATAGTTCGAAAAACCAACAACTGATGGAGAACAAAGGTTCTTCAGTGGCAGCCTCGTATTTACTATATCTAAGCGGAACACTAAAATTCAACAATTTATTTACAGCAGCTGACTGAATCACTCCTCACTAGTGAATTTTGGATTTTAAAAATAAACTACTTGCCACTAAAACGTTTCAGAGTTTGGTATTTTATTTCCCCCTTATTCATTTATTTATTAGTTGCCAACAAAATGTAGAGGTTTTAATGTTTTAAGGAGAACAGTCTCTATTATAGCATGCTATGCGTACATATTACACACTACATGGGGTACCCACGTATAATATCATTGAAAGTTTTGCGAAACTCATAAATATAAAATCATTTACTCGTATATATAAATTAATATATTTACTGATTTACAAATTATTTTAAACCAAATTTTAAGCTCTTCTTCATTCATTTAACCCATTTTTGAAAACATGAGGAGGATAGTTGAAAGCAATCACGGCCTCTTTTGGCTCCCTAAAATCCAATCCACTCATTAAATCGTGCAAATTAGATCATAGGATCGTACAACGGTACCCGTCAGAGAGAATAAAATGCAATTGTTATTTTTCCCAGGCTTCTTGCCTGCCTCTTTTGTTGTTTTAATGTCGCCTTCTTACGTCCATACTGACTAGATGACTGTTGTTTTTTTCGCATGTAACAATATGTCCATGTTTAATTTCCTGTCACAATGTCACACACAGTATTTAAATGTCTGTGGTCATACTTAAACACTTTTTTTACATCAAACAACTTAGCTGGTTTTTGTTCTGGAGTGAGTTCAAAAGAAATCAAGCGGCAACTAAGTTATCTAACTTTTACATGTTGATATGAAATGTTTTAAATTAGGTTCATATTAATACTCAAATGTCCTCGAATATCTTCTTATGTGATACACCGGTTCCTTTTAAATTGGCAATCATGTAGAGAAACACGGCCACTATCAATTTTTGCGTACCCACGCCTTACTATGCTTACATGAAGTGCATTCCCCCTAAAAGCATTTTGAAAACGAGCTGTTCAATTTTACAAAGTGAACTTTTAAATTCTTAAAAAATCGCTCTCATATCTTTTCACGTTAGTTCCAAATTTGCTATGTATGACGAACTTCAAGTTGTAATGAAAACAATTGACACGCCACATTTCAATATTATAATTAAATATGAGTTTCTCATGTTGAAAAAAATATAACATTCCAAATTCAAATATTCATGAGCGATCAGGAGTGCAGAACTTTAAGTGTGGTTTCTCTACTAGAAACTGTTTTTCTTACCACTTACTCTGTGCTGAAAGAAAACAACGTGTGAAGCCCTGCTTGTCAATGTCAATGTTAATGATTACTCCATAATCTTCAAATGAGAGGAAAGCTGTTTCAGCAGAGGACTATCGAATATTATCTAACTTTATATAGAATAAAATTGACAAAGGAGGACATAGTCCATCCAGTGGCCTATAGATAGATCTACAATGAAATACAGGAGCATAAAGCAACTATTTTACATTGAAATTTTGCGAGAATGTGTCCTTAGCCGATCTGGAGCTTTCATCCTGCAGCCATAATTTAGCTGCAGCGTGACTCTTCAATGTGACTGCTTTGAAGTTAGTATCACGTTCTGGCCTTAAACTATCATAGATTATGTTACTGTATGCTAGTCTATTATATAAATTTAAAAGTCTATTAATTCTTTAAAATGAATTTCAAAGAAATAATCGGTTAAAAAAGAATGACAATCACTGTTCTTAAATTATAATATTTTCGGTAAGTAAATTTCCAATTACTTTGAATCACTTTTCAATTTAAATTCAGCTCTTAGATAAGACTACAAGAACAGAGATTTTAAATCCAACAGTTCGTTTTCGTTTATTTAACCGAAAAATTGGTTTTCAATAGTTTTTGTGAAGTTTTATTGTGCACTAAAATATAATGAAATATGTTTGGTATTGTGTAACGTATTTTATTAGCACATTGGATGAAATAATTGCTTTTTTGTATACGTCAAATAAAATAAATTTTATAATTATTATAAATTTAACTTCCTATCAATGATGCTATTTACAAGAAAATAAATTTTGCCACATTCGCGAATAGAATCGGCATTGGGAGCTCGGTATCATGTAAGACATCATTTAGTGCACCAATTCATTTTATGTGCTTCACAAAGTCTAATTGCGAGCTAGCGTATAGCTGCGAATTTATTTAGATATTTTTGGTTTGCAATCATTTAGTGCACCAATTCATTTTATGTACTTCACAAAGACTAATTGCGAGCTAGCGTATAGCTGCGAATTTATTTAGATATTTTTGGTTTGCATTAATTTTTGTTAGTAGTTAGTGAAGTTTCTGAAGCTTTTTAAAACTACTAAATATAGGTATGTCTTAATGACATTTATTACTATTACATTACAATAATGTATTAAAAATATTTCAGTGCGATACAGACTTCCTTAACTAAGTGATTACATGACTACGATGAGTTCTATAATTAATAAATATATATATATATATATATATATATATATATATATATAGGATGGTGTTATGTCATAGATACTATTTACTTACTTTTTTTTTATAGGATAAGGGTGACAAACGAGCACACAGTCCACCTGATGGTAAGTGGTTGCTGTGGCCCATAGACATCTATCCTCTATTACAAATCAATATGTAGATGAGTTGTCAGTAAGATGGAATGCCTCATTTCCAGTAAAGAGGGCCTCCGGCCACCTGCACTCACCAAGCGAAACGCAAAGGTAAACCTCTACTTCACGCTGGTTTTCTGTGAGGTTGTGTTACCACCCCGGTTCGAGCCGGCCCATCCGTGCGACAGCAAAAGCTGCCGCGTGGCTCTACCACTGTTAAAATCTTACTTACTTACTTATCTTCACGCACAATCCCTGACGGGGTAGCCAGAGAGAACAGATCGCCAAGTGTCACGATCCTTACAAACCTCTTTCGCTTCTTTCAGATTCATTATCTTCTTCATACATGCACGTCTAGGTATCCGAGTACTCTTGACCCTCCCCTCTTCGAGCAATTTGCTCACATGGTCTTCGAAAGTTAGTCTCGGTCTACCTCGACACCTTTTAATATTAACTTTCGCGCTATATATTTTCTTCACCATTCGGTCTTCACTCATTCGCTCAACGTGCCCAAACCACCGAAGCACACCCTTACCAATTTTTGTGATAAGTTCATCTTTCAAACCTGCCATATTGCGAATCTCTTCGTTTCGCTTTCGGTCGACCATGGTAACGCCGCACATTTTACGAAGAGATCGCATCTCCACTGCATTCAACTTGCTTTTATGCTTCTTCTGGCATACCCAGGTTTCGCTGCCATATAACAAAGTCGGTACCAACACTGCGTTATGTATTGCAAGGCGTGCACTCTTCGCTACGCCTTGCCTTTTGACTAACGCAGTCAGGGCACCATTGACTTTGTTCCCGGCAGCGACACGCCTGTCCACATCTAAATCACATCTTCCATCCCGGCTAAAAGCACTCCCCAAGTATACAATTTCATTTACCTGTTCTAGACATTCCTGATTTACCCATATTTCACACTTCGTTCTCTCTTCGTCCCTTTCAAATACCAGAACCTTAGTTTTATTAGCATTCAAACGGAGACCTTTAATTTCACATTCCTCTTTCATACACGTGACTAATGCCTGCAGTTCTGCCTCTGATGGTGCAATAAGCACTGCATCATCAGCATACAGCAGACAATTTACTTTTATGTCACCCAATTTCACACCCAAACAGCTATCTTTCAGCTTTTGTAAACAGCTGTCGAGATACAGTATGAACAGCCAGGAAGACATGACACAACCCTGCTTTACGCCCGTTTGGACGTTAAACATGGGTGACAGGTCATGTCCTACCCGCACACAGGCTTTACAGTCACAGTAAAGAGACTGCACAGCCCTTAGCAATCGACCATCCACACCATACCCCGGCATCAGTTCCCACATTTTCTTCCTTACAACCTTATCAAATGCTTTCTCAAGATCCACAAAAGCACAGAAAATCTTCTTGTTAGCAGCCAGAAGCTTTTCCGCGATCATGCGGAGAGAAAACATTTGATCCGTGCATCCTCTTCCAGGTCTAAATCCGCATTGTGCCTCCCATAGAAATCTTTCCGATTTCTCTTGCATCCTACATGTCAAAACCTTCGAGTAAACTTTACTTGCTAAACTGGTCAAGCTGATCGCCCGATAGCACCCGCAGTCAAAATGTGAACCTTTACCTTTATATAAAGGCACAATGACTGCGGATCGCCAATCATCCGGGACATCCCCCGTCTGCCAGCACAAATTGCACAGCAGATGAAAGCTGTCCCAGACGCGAGGCCCACCATACTTGACCATTTCAGCAGTAACTCTGTCTAGTCCCGCAGCCTTACCACATTTCGAACTTCGAATCACACGTTCAATCTCTTTCATAAAGATGACCTCAGTGTCATCGAGGTCCGGGTCTGGCGTACCAGTCACGGCGTCATCCCCGGATCCCTCACTAAGATCATCACACGCATACATTTCTCTATAAAATTCGCTCCATCGCTGCATGACGTCCGATTTTTCTGAGAGGACGTCATTAGTTCTCGAAAGCACTTTTGAAATGTATAGGACAAAGGAAACGACCGTTTAGTGGCGAGGCTAGTTTATTACTGTCGTGCTGCGCACCCGCAATACATATCATTCCTCTACACTTAATTTTGATACCTGTTAACAAAGTAGATTTACAGTGATCAGTTAATACTTAAATTTCTATTAAATATATAATACATAAAGTTTTAAATAAAACAATATTTAAGATACTTATGACTTAACAGATGTACAACATTTAATAAATTAAATTATACCACACCACACCACAACAACAACTAGATTTAATAACACAATGAATCATTTAAAATACTTCTTATAATCTATCCCCTTCCGGGGGCGCAGTTGACGAGCGGGTGTCGGTGCCTGCGCTGGTGGTACGTCATTGGAGCGGACAGAATCGCTCTGAGGCTGTTCGACTCCGTTTTCGGAAGCTTCAGGCGAATCTGACGCTTCCGGAATCTCTGTTGAATCTCTCACGCTGTCCTGTGCCGAATAATCGCCCCATTCTTCCCCATTAACATCGTCTATTGCGTCAGTATTAACGGGTTGCTCTACTATGGTTGATGACCGAGGATTGCCTACAGAAGGTTCGGATAAAGGAGCATTCACGGGCATAGACGGTGACAAGGGTAACGACTGAAAATTGCGACTCTCAACATTATCAGTGTTATTAATTTTTAATGAATTATCGTTGCCCGTAAATTTTAACAGCTGATCTATATGTCTAATGCATGTTGCTTCAAATTTTATAATAAATATTTTGTACATTTTACTACCGACCTTCTCTTTAATTGTACCTAACTCCCAAGTTTCTTTCCGGGCACTGTACCACCGAGCCCAAACAGTATCACCTATTTCAAAAAATCTCCTACTGGTTACTAAAGGCATATTTAATTGTGTTTTTTCTATGGGTATAATTAGGTCGAGACGAGATCGTAGATTTCTACCAAACATTAATTTAGCCGGCGTTTCGCCGGTTGTACAGTGTACCGTGTTCCTGTAGTTAAATAAATATCCCAATAATACTTCATTAATTTGGTGCTGTGGTAGGTTATCTTTTAAAATACATTTTAGCATTTTTTTACAAGTCCTAACCGAATTCTCCGCTTGTCCATTACTTGGTGGATGATATATGGGGGAAGTTAAGTACTTAATACCATTGTTAGAGCAGAAGGTCTTAAATTCATTAGAGTTTATTTTAACATCGTTATCAGAAACTAAAACATTAGGTATACCGAAAGTAGAGAAAATATTTTTTAATTTTGTAATAAGCGATTGTGACGACGTTCCACTGTTCATGAATATACATTCCAGCCATTTACTAAACGAATCAACTACCACGAGGTATACCCTTTGCCCCACGGTCATGTAGTCGATATGTACGCGCTGCCATGCGCCGGCGGCGGCGGGCCACGGCGCCGGCGGATCGCGCGGCGGGGCGCAGCGTAAGCTCACGCATGTTTTGCAGGACCCGATCCAACGTTCAATGTCGCGGTCGATACCCGGCCACCACATCCTACTTAGTGCGTTACTTTTTGTTTTTATTATTCCTAGATGTGTGTCGTGTAGTTCTTTTAGCATGTGTTCCCTAAACTTTGACGGAATTACTATTCTATGTCCCCTAAATAAGCACCCTTGTTCGAACTGTAAGTCGGACTTACATTGAAAATAAGGAAGTATTGTTCGACAGCTTATTTTACGTGGCCAACCGTGATTCATGTACCTAATGACTGTTTTAAGAACCGTATCTTGTTGTGTCACTTGTGCAATATCGCGGATTGTCGTCGCCGGTGACGTCTCATTCATAAACTTAACTACGTAGTAAGAGTCTAAATCGTTATCGTGGCAATCCGATGCATTTCTACACGTTAAGGGTGAGCGAGAAAAATAATCTGCAACTACGTTTTTATCGCTCGACACATACTGGACAGTGTAATTATAGGCCGATAATATTATAGCATATCGCTGTAATCTCAGCGCTGTTGTAATCGGTATGCCTGTTTTAGTATCGAAAATAGAAACTAGAGGCCTATGGTCGGTTTTAAGAATAAACGGCTCTTACGGCAGGCTAAAACGGCATTAGATAAGCCATACACTAATCTTGTATATTTAAATAACCCTTTATGGGTATTTATTGTTGTAAGTAATTGTGATGGCTCATCTAAAACAAATTGATTATAAGCATTCTTAAGATCAATTTTACTGTATCGTTCGCCACCCCCAATTTTAGCAAATACCTCTTCGATTCGAGGTAGGGGATATCTTTCAATCAAAAGATCTTTATTCAGCGTGACCGAGAAATCTCCTGCTATTTTTATTTTATTGTTTTCCTTCAAAACAGGTACAATAGGCGTGGCATACTCTGATTGGTCAATTGGAACTAAAATACCTAAGGTCACTAAACGGTTCAACTCTTCTTCGACTTTATCCCTAAGGGCAAAGGGTACGGTTCGTGGCTTGAAAAACTTAGGTTTTGCATTTTCCTTTAAACGTAAACATACTTTAAATTTATTGAACGAACCTAACTCATCCTGCCACAAGTTAGGGAACTTTTGCAATACATTGTTTACATTCTTATCAATACACATAGACATTATGTTAGTTGTTATAATTAAATTAAACGCGGACATAAAATCTCTACCCAGCAGGGGAGGACCCCCATTTTTAACAACATAAATTTTTATTTTGTGTTTAACTTTATTATAACAAGCTTCAACCCAGAAATATCCAAGTGGAGAGATTTTATGCCCATTATACAGACACATTTTTATATTGCTGTTATTCAAATGATAATCGGAAAACTTTTCAGCA
The DNA here is from genome assembly GCA_963668995.1 of Parnassius mnemosyne. Taxonomy (NCBI): domain Eukaryota; kingdom Metazoa; phylum Arthropoda; class Insecta; order Lepidoptera; family Papilionidae; genus Parnassius; species Parnassius mnemosyne. The sequence continues at coordinate 2,254,653 of CAVLGL010000098.1, read as the reverse complement.
TACAGTTTTCCAGAAATTACACAGCTGCTCGAGCCTGAATCTAGTTCCATTGTTAAGTTGTGATTGCCCAAAATTAAATTTATTTCAATTGGTTTATCATCAACGTACCTTAAGTTAAAGTTCTGGCATTCTACGCAACCTGTGTCCTTGGCCTCATTAGCGCCGCATTCCTGTTCTGATTGAATGTGATAAGCACACGAGTTATTTTTATTTTTAGCACAAACTTTCTTTAAATGCCCTTTTATACCGCACTTTTGACACTTATAGCTTTTGTACCGGCATTTATCACTGTAATGATTTTTCATACCACAAACTGAACAGGAGCCAGTTTCGCGTCGCGATGTCCTAGCGCCGACACTGTCATTGCCACTGCCGTCACCTCCGCTTCCCCGAGCGAACTGGTGAAATTTTGCACGATACACAGGTTCTTCCTTGATGACCCCAAAATCGCTCGTATTCAGCATCACCTTTACCTCTCTTGCGCAAGCAGCTTGTTCCCCTATTTCAATCGCCTTAGTTAGCGTAAGTGTTGTCGGGTTCTGCTCGAACAGCTTGTCACGTTCCGGGCCAGAGCCCAGGCCTAGGACAAAACGATCTCTCAGATTCGTTTCCAGGGCGTCGCCGAATTCGCAATGGCTTGCTAGTCCTCTTAATCGCGCCGCCCAGTCTCCCAGTGATTCTCCTGGACTTCTAGTCGCTCCGAAAAAGTTGGCCTTATCTACGAAGGAGCACTGCTTTGGTTTGAAATGGCTGTTGAGTATTTGAACTAGCTCGTTGTAAGTTAACGATTCCACCGTGTTAGGATACGCTAAGTTACGTACTAAGCGGTAGGTTTCATCGGTGAGATGAGTAAGCAGGATACCACTCTTAATTTCTTCTTTTGTCACATTATTTATCCTTAGGAACTGTGTTAATTTCCCATAAAATATTGACCATTCACTTGTTTTGTGATCGAAAACAGGCAAATTACCTAAATACGACATATTTTTTTTTTTTTTACGCGTAGGTATGTACAAAACTCGTCGCCAGTGAGATGTATAGGACAAAGGAAACGACCGTTTAGTGGCGAGGCTAGTTTATTACTGTCGTGCTGCGCACCCGCAATACATATCAACTTTGTTCATTCTTAAGGCCGTCGCACCACTTTGGGTCCTTCCAACCTCTTTCCAGAAGAGTTTGGAGTTCTCCTTAAAGTTGTGCGACAACCTTTCGTCCGCTTCCATTCTACACCTTTCACGCACTTCCTCAATCAATGCTTTCGTGTGAACTTTCTGCAGCCTATATCTTTCTTTCATCTTCTCTCTCATATCCTTATCATTACTAGAGGCCGAGTAGTCTAACCATGCTTTTTTCTTCTTCTTTACAGCTTATTTCACTTCATCATTCCATCATGCATCTCTTCTTTTACTACTGCCTCTTTTTATTGTTCCACACACTTCTTCCGCTGCACTTACCATTCCATCCCTAAGGTTCTGCCATGTTCTTTCTACACATTCGTTTCTGCCATCGATGGTATCAAGCTTTCCGGCTACCCTCGCATGATATTTGTCCCTAGTATCCGCTTCCTGAAGCTTCCAGCTTCGGATGCGACAGACCGACTGTGGTTCTGTCACTGCCGTCCGGTAGCGCCAACCCGCGAACAGACCCCTAAATCTAGTAATCATTATATAGTGATCCGTTCCCAGATCAGCACCCCTGAACACTCGCGTGTCCATAACCTGTTTTCGCAGTCGCTCATCCACCAGGAACAAATCGATCATACTTCTCTCATTCTTTCTTTCTCTAGTATACATATGGATTTTCTTGTGATTAAACATAGTGTTTGTCACAAGAAGACCCTTTTCCTTACATACCGCCAGTATAAGCTTGCGAGCATCATTAACCCTTTTATCGCCAAACTTTCCAAGTACCGACTCGTACCCTGGTCGAGCGGTACCAACCCATCCATTCAAATCATCACATACAACAATTCTTTCGTTTTCCCTAGCCAAATCTAGAACTTCTCTTACATTTTCCAAAACTCCTCCAGCTCAGCCCTGGACGACGAAGCTACCGGCGCATAAACAGCCAAAAGGAATAACTTCGTCAGTCCCAATTTAAAGCGAACCCAGAGAAGTCTTGAGTTCACAAACTTATATTCAGTCATAACATCGACCAACCGAGAAGACAGCAGCACCCCCACTCCCTGGCAGGCGTTCTCGCTCTCCGGGACTCCGGACCATAGAGCAAACGCCCCGCCAGAGAGCTCTTCAGTACCACTGCCCTTCCGTTTGGTCTCCGACATACACACGACATCTAATTCTCTTTCTTTCATTATTTCGATCAACTCATTCATCTTATCTCTCATGCCTCCTCTAACATTCCACGTGCCAACTCTGCACTCTGTCCTCCACCTTCCGCCGTGTCGGGCTGTGCGTGACGGGTGGCGGTGGTATCGCCGCTTTGCGCGCTGCATTCCACACCAACGGGGACGAGCTGGTGTGCGTCGCCTTGGGGGGACGCCCTAACCCTCGTTGGCATGGGTGCGCAGCTGAGTAGAATTGCAGCCCTGAAAAGGGCTGGCAGGGGTCGCGACGAGCACGCGTCTTCAATGACCCCTAAGATACTATTTACTTTATATTATGTTATAAGTCCCGCATACTTTATATTGTTTATTTAGTTAAAAACTAAATTACTTTCTTAGAAGCTAAACTAATAAGATTGTTATATTATATGCTAATGTTTATAGTTTTCCATTCCTAATTGTATCTTAGAATAAGTTAACGATAACACGAAGAACGATGTTGTTCCCCTATCTTTAACCCAACCTCTCAGCTTCTTAGACTCATTAAACCAAATTTTTCGATCCCTCAACATAATTCCATTCCCAAGTTCTCTGTATCAACTGCTATATTGTAAGTTTAAGCTTAAAAGTATTAAATAAATTTATTTTTGAAAGTGTTTTTTAAAAAAATTGGCGCTGTCGGTAGGATCTTGCGTGAATCATTCGCTTAAATCGCGTAAAGACGAAGTAAAAACGTACCAAATTCGACGGGAGAGCATTTTAACTACAAATATAAACTCTAGCAAATCGAATCCTTTTTCTCGAAGGCGTTCTCAACCGCCAAACCATCGAGATCACACTACACAAACAAACAATGTTCCTTCCAAATCACCGCTTAAGTATCGACACAATTGAAAAATGCGTATACACAAACTAGCGACTTAGTTACTACACATTACTCAGTACTCACAAATTCTAGTTCTCAAACGGAAATCTATGAACGGGGTAGCCAGCCCCAAACGCTTGGTTTTCCAAAGCTTATTATTCCTTCTACATCAACTGACTCTTTTATTACTATTTCTACAACATCCACTGACTCTTTCAAGAAAACTGCACTCACTATATCCACTGATCCTTTCAAGAACACTGCACCTACTATATCCACTGATTCCACTGTTTCCAATAAATGTTTGAAAACTTAAAAGCCTAAATCAAAACCTCCTTAATCCAAATCTAATACAAGTTCTTTTGCCATATTCGCCTTAAATGATGTTCCACCCAATAACCTCTTACACTGCCCTTTTCACATAGAAGGCAAACCAGTCACATTTCTCATAGATACCGGAGCATGAATTTCTGTTATAAAAAAAGGATAAATAGCTTCGTCAACCTTAAATAAATTTAACATTCTGTCAATCGTAGGCATTTCCGGTAACCAAAACTCAAAAACAACCTCAGGCACAACCGACATATCCCTAGATTACCTACCTTAATATAGTTTCCATGTCACTTCCCTTAACATTAAAGCAGACGGTATACTGGGTAACGATTTAATGATAAAGAATAATTGCAGCATTTACATTCAATCCAATACTATGAGAATACGTGACAGATCCTACAACTTACATTATTTGAACGAAAATCCTCAAAATATAATCGACTCTAATAACCAATTCCTTTCTAGCCACTCTGAGAATGTAATTATGTGTAGAACAAACAATATAAATTCCGGGACAGCAATAGTCAAAAAACAAATAATAGATAACGGTATTGTTATTCCCAATGCATTAGTCAAAATCAAAAACGACTCATTTATTATCACTTGTGTAAATACAAACAAATCCGACAAAGTAATTAGCATTCCAAACATCGAAGTTCTCCCTTACCAACGAAATCAACAAACAAACAACATTCATAACCACTTCATTAACAATCTTTATCACACATCTGACACCAATAGACAAAACCAAGTACTCACCCTTATTAGACGCGAACATTTAAACAAAAAAGAGTCGAACTCATTAGATAAAATTGTTTCCAAATATCCCGACATATATTTCATCGAAGGCGACTCACTTACATTTACATTTACATCATACAAAACATTAAATACCTACCACTACTGACATTCCAAATCACACAAAAACCTATCGCTTTCCTTAAGTACACGAACAAGAAGTAAATCACAAGTCCAAAAAATGTCAGACATAGCTCATCTCCAGAAACAGAAATGGCGATTAATTATTGATTACCGCTAGTTAAATAAAGTCACAGTAGGAGACAGATATAACATCACAGACATTTTAGACAAATTAGGTCATTCTCAATATTTTACCACATTGGAACTCCCTTCAGTTTTTCATCAGTTAGAAGTAGATTAAAAAGATATTCCTAAAACAGCTTTTATTACTATATACATTACAAATATTAAAAATGCCATTTGGACTGAAAAACGCGCCAGCGATGTTTCAGCGAATAAAGGACACCGTTTTATATGGCTTACAAGGTGAAAGATGTTTCGTTTACCTTGATGATATAGTAATATTGGCTTCTAGTCTTCAAGAACATAAAAAAAAAACTTGAAGAAGTTTTCTCTAGAATTAGAAAATATGAACTAAAAATCCAACCAGACATATTACTTAGACGCAAAGTTGCTAATCTTGGCCATATCATTTCCAACGAAGGCGTTAAACCAAACCCCGATAAAATACGGGTAGTTCAAGAATTCCCTATTCCTAAATCGTGTAAAAGATATAAAAGTATTTCTAGGTCTTACAGGATACTAATGTAGGTTTATTTCTAACTTCAACAAACTCACCAAACCTTTAACTAGTGTTCGCGCCAAACACTTTCAAGGATTGACGCGAGATGTCACTCGGCTCGGCGCGATACCGGTTTGACTTTCGGTCGTGCGAAAAACGCCCAAGGGCAGTGAGTCATCTGCCAGATGTGCTAATGTTTGCACGCTGTTAATTTTGTGCGGGAACCGCGGAATAGTTAGGGCGTCTAGTAAATATCCTGTCTAGGAATTATAACGCGCATTCCCTGTTTGGATAGCCTTTCCCGGGACTTATTGGGTCCGACTCAGAATCTGTATAAGTGCATTCGACAATATAAGCTAGTGCGGTCTCGGTATTTAAAACTGTTGCCACGCGAAACGGTAGTGACCTTTGACCTAGAAACTCCGGGCGTGTTTTGTGCGGTAACCTTATACCCCGCGATAGTTAGTGGCTTCTGTAAGCTAGTTAATCGTACGATAGAGTTAAGTGACTGTCATCGTGGTGAACCAAGAAAGTGACTGTGGATAACCTCGAAAGGCCCCCTCAAATTGGAGCGGTGTCGACGCTCGGGCTGCTGCCGACGGCTAAGGTCCAGGTTTAATCACCATCAGTCACACCCAGATACACACCACATCACCATTCTTTCCCTTGCACTACACAACTACATGCGACCTGACCGACTCCGGAGGGACCAGTCGTCTTGGATCGAGGTAAGTGAACTCCGCCAAATTCCTTCCGGTCGACTGGCCGTAGTATAACGCTCCCCCATATATTTTAGTGTAATTAGAGAGATTCCACGTGGCCTTAGGAGGCCCGACCTACGTCTGCTCGAGAGGTCTTCAGCTCATGGGCCCCTGAAGGTCTGATCCTTTAAGAGAGCAGCCGTAGGCCGTAACAATCTGGTAGCAGAGCGTGGTTCCGGGTTCGATTCCCGGTCGATCCCGACTATAGTGTTTGATAAACATTAAACAATTTTGGTGGCAGGGAGCGTTGGTGTGATTGGTTTAATTTGCATCTACAATCACGCCCGTCCGTAATACGTAAAAATATTTTTTTTGGTACGTAATAATAGAATTATTTTCCTTTGTTGCTATGTTGCTTGCCTTTTTTTTGGTTAGAGGGTAATTTGAAAAGGAATAGGTTGTGCAAGCGGGAGTTTTTCTAGAGATATACGTCATGTAGGTAGATGGTTATTTTTAGGTAATCGGTTAATTATCGTTGTCGGATAGTTTTAGTGGATTACTTATCGAAGGTTCGATTTCCGAGCTAGGCATTTTTGTTGATCGACCGTGATGTGTCTCTTCGTTTATACTGTAATTTGTATTTGAACTAAAGAGTAGTAATTGTATTTGCGTACTTTGAATTTAACTTGATTTCATCGCACTAGTATTTGTTATTTGTTAACTTGATTGTGTCTTTTATTTTGAGCTAACTTGTATTTGGTTGATACGTAGTAATTCGTATTTGTGTAATTTCTATTCAACGCGATTTGATAGGAACTGCATTTATTAACTGTTAATTTTTGTTGTATTTTTTGTTTGTTATCTTTGTAATCTGTGCTCAAGCCGCGTCGTAATTTGTATTTAATAGTGATGACATCGCCTAAGCTACTGATCCGTTGTCTGCGTACTGAGTTGCGCTGGGCCACAAGCGCCCATGCTTTGATAGGTCGACCGGATAGGGTTCATAACTTGATGAAGCGGTTCGAGCAGGTGGATGCTCGAAGGGCCGCAGTGGAGGAGGCTTACGCTGAGCTCGAGGATTCGGATGTGGAGAAGGGAGTCCTGGACTCTTGCTTTTCGGACTATGAGCAGTTCTTGTGGCTCACGGACGAGTTGATCGAGGCTGAAGGCAGGTATGCCGAGGAGGCGCGTGAAGCTCGGATGAGTAACCTATCCGAGTCCTCTCTGAAGCAGCTTCAGCCGGAGCTGTTGGGACGACTCCCAACTCTGGACCTGCCAAAGTTCTCCGGGGTCCATTCCGAATGGCTGACCTTCGTTGGTCTTTTCGACAGCCTAGTGGACGCCCGGAGTGACCTGACCCCGAGCCAAAAGATGGCGTACCTCCTGGCCTCACTGGAGGGGGAGGCCCTGGCCGTCGTCGGCCACTTGAGATTGTCGGACGACGCCTACCAGACTGCTCGGGACCTCCTAGCCAGAAGATACGCCAACGTCCGGCGAATTGCGGACGAACAGGTTAAGCAGCTTCTAAGCCTCCCGCTGCTTAGTGACCGAGCCAGACTACGTCCGGACCTGTTGGATCCAGTCTTAGTGGCCTGTAATGCGTTGAGGCGACTGGAATTACCAGTGGGCGAATGGGCCTTTTTGTTGCTCCGCATCGTGCTGTCCCGTCTACCTCTCGACCTTCGAATCCATTTTGAGGAGAGGTACGGCGGGGACGAGGCCTCCTATATTCCGCCCTTCTATGACCTGCTGCGGTTTTTGGAGGAGCAGTGCCGGCAGATAGAGAACGCGGCGGGCACCGTTTACGACTTACGAGCCGTGCCCAGTGAGAGGCTGAATCCTCCAGGCAAGTCGTCGTCAACCCTCCCCTGCTCCTATTGTCGAGCATCTGATCATCGGGTAACGTCGTGCCCGAAATTATTAGGTAAGCCGGTTCCAGTGAGGCGAACTATCGCCAAGGAGCGCCGCTGGTGCTGGTCATATCTGGGAGGGCACCTCCAGCGAGACTGTCCGCATCGACGGCCCTGTCTGCATTGCCAGGGCAATCACCATGCCGTTTTGTGCCTGGGTGCGAACGTCGTCTCCTCTCGGGGCTCTGCCAGGCCCTCGACCCCCACGGGCGGGGGCGCTCAGCCACGCCCTCTGCCGGGCGACTCTCGGCGCCCGCCGGCCAGACATCAGGCCCCTAAGTTTGAAAGGGGTCCCTCCCCCGACCAGTCGGGGGGTAATTCCCCCAGGGGCGGGGGTGTCATCACCCCCCCTCAGCGTGTGGAGAGGAACTTCACGGCCACTCATCGGTCAGCTGGACCCTTCTCACTCCCGTTAGCTGAGTGGCCGCGACTGGTGTATCACTGTTCCCCATTTGATGGAGGCGGCCCTGTCTAGCTGCCGCCTTAGCTCCCACCACGGCCACCTCCACTGAGCCTTAAGCCGTCAACAGTCCACTTGTCAAAATGTTCTGTTGCCGACGGCCTCAGTGAAAGCGTACAACCCGAGTTGCAACTGTTAAGGGTTGTGCTCTATTTATCTCGGGTTCACGCCATGTGGCCTCCCCTTGGTAGTGGGAAGATTAGGGCCCCCCTGGAGCGTTGAATCACGCAGTCAAGGGGTATTACATTTGGTTTGATTATTATATTTGACATTAAAATTAAAAAATGCTTTGAGCTTTCCGCGAAATTTTCCTATTTGTAGCGGTTTAAATTAAAAGGATTGAATTTAATCTACTCTTTTAAATGCTACTGCATGTGTTTTGTACATATATTTAATCACTGTATTTGATTGTTGCGTCTGTTTGCTGAAAGGAAAATTTCAATTCATCTGAAATTGAATGGCGCGCTATTTGAAAAATTATGTTTATGATAGTGTTTAATCATTTTTGTTTTCTAAGAAGTAGGGCTGTCCCTTACGTTATTGTTTTGTTTAATTTGCAAGTTGACCTATGCGCATCGGTGATTAATTTGGTTGAATTAATTCTGTAGTTGAACATTGATGCTTTTGAAAAATTAGTTGAAATATGAGCATAGGACTACTTGTCTAACAGGCTAGCTAGTTTTGGAGATTATCAGATTGAAATCAGCTGCCGCACTATTTTAGTAAATGATAATATGGTGGGTGGCCTGGCTAGGCCTACTTGTTGAAAATTCATACTAGGGACTATCTGTGCGTTTCGTTTGGCTCTCCACAGACGACGTTCATGTGGAATTTGTGGGTGCGCTCTGCACTGAAGCAACTGTTGGCACAAAATTTGTCTGGGCAGCTTCGTGTAGCGTCGCTGTTGGCAGAGCTGATCCGGTCGGATTGCGGAACTAATCATAGGAGCACAGATAGGTGTTTGAAAGAGGTCGTCGGACTTCTGTCCAGTACAGGACTTGTTAAAGTGCTGCGATGCCCAGGAGGGGCATCCAGTGGAGGCTGACCCTCCGGCTTGCCACATTAGGGCTATTTTTTGAGGCGCTGGTTAGGGTTGCAAGATCTGATGGGATGCCTAAGGTGGCCTAGTTTGGTTGTAGATTCGGTCTTGCAACTTGCCTTCGCGACCTTGTCCCGCTGACCGGTTTGCTCGCGGACCTAAATCCTTATGTCCGGGACGGGGGTTTGTTCGCGCCAAACACTTTCAAGGATTGACGCGAGATGTCACTCGGCTCGGCGCGATACCGGTTTGACTTTCGGTCGTGCGAAAAACGCCCAAGGGCAGTGAGTCATCTGCCAGATGTGCTAATGTTTGCACGCTGTTAATTTTGTGCGGGAACCGCGGAATAGTTAGGGCGTCTAGTAAATATCCTGTCTAGGAATTATAACGCGCATTCCCTGTTTGGATAGCCTTTCCCGGGACTTATTGGGTCCGACTCAGAATCTGTATAAGTGCATTCGACAATATAAGCTAGTGCGGTCTCGGTATTTAGAACTGTTGCCACGCGAAACGGTAGTGACCTTTGACCTAGAAACTCCGGGCGTGTTTTGTGCGGTAACCTTATACCCCGCGATAGTTAGTGGCTTCTGTAAGCTAGTTAATCGTACGATAGAGTTAAGTGACTGTCATCGTGGTGAACCAAGAAAGTGACTGTGGATAACCTCGAAAGGCCCCCTCAAATTGGAGCGGTGTCGACGCTCGGGCTGCTGCCGACGGCTAAGGTCCAGGTTTAATCACCATCAGTCACACCCAGATACACACCACATCACCATTCTTTCCCTTGCACTACACAACTACATGCGACCTGACCGACTCCGGAGGGACCAGTCGTCTTGGATCGAGGTAAGTGAACTCCGCCAAATTCCTTCCGGTCGACTGGCCGTAGTATAACGCTCCCCCATATATTTTAGTGTAATTAGAGAGATTCCACGTGGCCTTAGGAGGCCCGACCTACGTCTGCTCGAGAGGTCTTCAGCTCATGGGCCCCTGAAGGTCTGATCCTTTAAGAGAGCAGCCGTAGGCCGTAACAACTAGCCTTCTTAAAAAGGACACTGCTTTTATATGTGGCGAAACCCAACAACAATCCTTCAGTAAATGTAAACATCTTCTTACTAATCCGCCAATCTTACAATATCCTAACTTTACAAAGGAATTCATACTAACCACAGATGCTTTGATAAACGCCTTAGGTGCTGTGTTGTGCTAGTGCAAGGCGAAATAGGCAAGGACTTGCCTATAGAATATGCATTTCGAACACTCAATAAAGCTGTTTTGTTTTTGTTCAGTTTTTATATTGTTACAACTCACACAGTAATAGTTTAAAAATTTTATACTTATAAGAAGTTATTTTATCATAAACCAATCAAGTGCATGGATGATTTAAACACAGAAGATATTTCCTCCTTACTTCAATATAATATTTAAAATAAAAGTAAGTAACGTAACGTAGTAAGTAACGTAAGTGAACAACCGTATATTTGATTTTTAATTCTTTAAAATATTTTACAATTGAATTTTACTACAGATAAATTAAATGAAAATGGGACAGTAAGTCCTATTGAGAGAAAAGTATAAATATAAAATTTAAATATTCACTTCTAATAATATTTTTAACATAATATAGTCAAGTAAATAAAAAGATATACAAAAGTAAAAATATGATTCCTCTTATCTCCGCCACTCTGCTACATTAACTTATGCGTTCAGACATGTATGTTCTCACACGATGTTTTTTTATAGAATATGGGTGACAAGCGAGCTCACAGTCCACCTGATGGTAAGTGGCTGCTGTGGCCCATAGACATCCACATTCCACATCTATCTTCGTTTGCGAATTAAAATGCAGATGCGTTGTCAGCCTTCTATCTTAGTCCTCACTAAGATATAATGCCTCTTTTCCAGTAAAATGGGTCTCCGATTTTCTACACTCACCATACAAAACACTGCAGCATTTAGCTGCTATTTTATGCTGGTATTCTGTGAGAGCGTGGTCCTTCCCCGGTCGAGCCGACCCATTCGTGCTACAACTATACTATTAATATAGCTGCAGCGTGGCTCTACCACGTACAAAACGTCCATTCATCGCCAAAAACATGGTATATCAGTACTTAAATTTCATTCATTTATTCATTACAATGTCAAAAGTCCACTGCTGAACACAAGCCTCCCTCATAAATTGCAATCACAGAGAGCATTTTGCCATAGTTGCCATGCTGATTGACAATCGCGGTTTTTACTATTTATAGCAAAAAGATGGTGCTGTACATATCCTGTTTTATTTTTTTCTGTTGCCTCTCTTACGACACCTAGGGCATGATATCGGGTAGTTGATATTCCTACGCAGCCACTCGACGGTGTCTACTTCGCACTTAAATTTACAATTATAAATTTCAGTACTGCCGTTGCGGATGCGAACGCCCATACCCTGAGATTCCTCTTATCTCTTTTGTTATATGTATGTAATAATAAATAGCCATTCTGTTTCGTGATACGTTTTAAGTAAAGTTCCTCTTCTCATTTAAAAAAAAAATAATGTTAAAATGTTAGTTATAATTTCAATCAAAAGAATTCAGTGAGAACTATTTTTTTAAACTCCAGATATTTAGTTGCAATAATAAAAAGTTGACGAAGGACTTAATTATCCCTGGGGATGATTGGGGTATAACTAAAATATTCAGTGTAAACTGTACATAGATTTTTACGCTGATCGCTTTCGATTAAAATGTAAGGTATATAAAATTTTAGGTAATGAATCGAGTTAAATGTGCCTTGTTCCTTCAATAATATTGATGTAATTCTTCTGTTTTTGTGAACCGATTCGCTCTTAGGTCAGTTGTATTTTTTATCTATGTGCTTATTTTAATACTCCCCCTCCCTTCTATTGAAAAAGAAACGGAAAGAAAAATAGGAACGTTTTTATTCAATGTAGATTATAAATAATACTTATTGAAAGTCACTCTTTTGTTTAATTATCACTTGTTCGAAAAAAACCTCTGTCTTGAGAAGAACCAGCAAGATACCAGCGGTAATTTTTTTTTAAAAATAACAGCTTGCAATCATGTATGTTATTATCATCCATAAATTATTTATTATTATAATAACCCTTTTTATACAAACTTAGTTTAATAAAGTTTTTGAACTTTGAGCAGGTCAAATTTTATATATTTTCTGGAATTTTATTGTAAAAGCGTATACATCGCCCGAAGAATGAATTACTGACTCGATGGAGTCGAGTAACTGGTACTACTAGCTTCTGTCTGTTCCATGTATTTACAGAATGAATATCACATATTTTTGTAAAACTATTTTTATTTTTATGTGCGTACATTCCATTTTCATAAATGTATTGATAGGCCAAAGTTTATACATTAATTTCCTTAATTTTTTGTCGCAGCGACTCTTTAAGCTTTATATTATAAATTGCACTTATAGCCCTCTTCTGTAAAACAAATATAATTTCATGTCATCTGCGTGTCCCTAAAGTAAAAAAACAATATTACATTATGCTATGGAAATAGCTAAAGTAAACTAGTCTAGCTGTTTCAACACTGGTAAGACTTCTAATCTTCTTATAGCATATGCTGCAAAACTAAGTCTGCTTGCTAGTTTTGATATATGGGGGCTCCATTGAATCTTCGCGTCTATTGTGATTCCATGAAAAATGGTGGTATCTACAAGACTCAGTTTCTCCCCATTTAAAATTACATTAGTGTTTAATTGTTTGACATTTGGAGTCATGAATTTCAAGCATTTCGTTTTTGTGCCATTTAAATGCAAATTATTAACATTGAACGAATTTACTAACTTAGATATAGCATTATTTACTTCGTCATATTTTAGTAATTGTCGACTTAATTGGAAAATTAAAGAAGTGTCATCTGCAAATAATACTATATCATGTTTATCCCCTACTATGTAAGGTAAGTCATTAATGTACACAAGAAACAGAAAAGGGCAGTGAATTGAGCCTTGAGGCACGCCCATTAGTAGCATCGACCCGGAAGAGCTCATACTATTAATAACAACTTTTTGCGTTCTCTTACTTTAATATGAAATAGTTCATTTAAGGGCATCACTTCTTATACCGTAGTGTTGAAGTTTCCTGATTAATGTTTCATGGTGAATACAATCGAAGGCCTTGGATAGGTCACAAAATATACCCAAAGCATCCTGTAAATTATCCCATGCCTTAAATATATATTTAATCAGCTCAACACCGGCATCAGTTGTCGAGCGACGCCTTGTGAAACCAAATTGATTTTTATGAAGTAAGTTATTTATATTAAAGAAATTTAACATTTGATCAAGAATAATTTTTTCGAAAATCTTATTAAGTGTTGGTAGTACAGAAATAGGTCTAAAATTGGCGGGGTCTAATGTACTACCAGATTTAGATAAAGATATTACTTTACTATGCTTCATTAAATCAGGAAACACACCAGATGTATTACTAGTATTAAAAATAATAGCTAAATGAAGCGCGATTGTACCTTATATAGACGCAATAATTTTAACGGAAATCACCCACAGATCCGCAGTTTCCTTAACATCAATATTTTTAAAATATTTTACAATATATTTTGATGATACTTTATGAAATGTAAAATTCTTTGTACACGCATTTACATTTTGATTAAGTAATGATTTGGCGACGGCTGGATAAGAATTCAGTGACTTAGTGGTCAATATCGGAATATCAGTAAAATATTTCTCAAAAACCATTGCAACGTCGTGATCTGAATCAGTTAATTTGTTGTTAACACTTAACTGGTAGGTTGAATTGCAAGAGTTGAGTTGTTGAGAGTTGATTTCTTTCGTTAGAATCTATATCTATAAAAAAAGTCATCCCTATTCCACTTGTGAGTGCGGCAGTGAGTGCCAACCAACCAACGCGTTCTCTCCAAAGGACACGTAAACCTAGACGCAGAGAGCGCTATTGAAAATAGCGACCCGCTAAACATCGCATCGCAGAGACTCAATGCTACAGATTACAACAAGCATCAATACGACTATCGTCGGGCTTAAATCATCCCAAGATCCCCTATAGAAAGAATCTCAGCAGACATTAACACCCGCGTACCTCCATCGAACAGAATCACAATATGCGTCAATTCAGGTGCAGCACACCCGCAGATTTGTTTCTTTAAATAAATTATTATTATTCGATTTGATTTCATTTGGTATTTTATTGTAAATTCGAATACACATGGTTAAACAGCTTTTACTAATGATTTCTTATATTTACGCGAACACTACAGCTTTAGTAGCTTACTAGTTTACTAGTACTAGTTAAGTAGCTTTTACTATATTTGTTTGATCGCGGTATATCATCTAATACAAGTCTATTTGCATTTTTTTTTAGTCTTATATTCATATTGTAACGAACCCCCCACCCTCTCTCTTATTTTCTTTTTTTGTTCTATATATCCCACTTATACTTGTATTTCTTTAGAATCTATATCTGTGAGATATATAAATATATCTAATTTACGTGCCCATTATATCTTGATCTTTATAAAGGTTTAAATATAGGCCGTTTTATAAATTTATGGCGTGAACGTCTTAGTTAGGACCCTTTTTTACGTTGTGTTTGTATAGTAACTTAGTTCTTTTAGGTGTATCTTGGAAGAATGAATATTCACGAGAGCAATCGAAAGCTGTTGGTAGAGTCTTATAAGCTAAAGAACCCCGTTCACGAAGACAGAGCTCAAAAAGGTTAAGAACAATAAATTGTCCCTATTCCACTTGTATCTGGTTCACAACAGTCAATTCCTTATCAATTAATCCCTTCCCGCTTGGAAAAGGCTCACAATATTTATATCAAATACCAGCTACAAGGGCTTCGCTCTCCCACATTTAAAAAAAATGTGGAGGAGGTACACGGCCCCACACACGCCGCGCACGGTGAGCGCCAACCATTTTAATGCGCTCCCCCCGCAGGTTACGCAAAGTTGGGAACTGGACCGTAGTCCACAGCAAAATAACTGGCGAACCAGTAAAAGAGGACTTGGCCCCTTGATAGTGCGTAAGCACAAACATCGACCGAAGTCGCGCATGTCAATGCATGTAAACGCCATACAGAATACTATCAAATCCAGCCACAGTGAAATGTACGTCACACGGGTTAGGCAACAATCGGCACACTGACCATAAAAAGCCCTCCGTGAGCGCCACCACCTGCCAGACCGCCGTTTCTGCAGACGTGATGTAAGTGTAAGGCATCACCACCAATTGCATGGTCAGCACGGCCAATTGGCCGCAGAGCGTGTCATGAGTCTACCGCTCACCTCAAGGGAATGGGGTCCCACGTTGCGCGGCTTTCGGCCTCAGCCTTGAGAGCCTCCTCAGATTCTCCCTCCAGCTACCACCCGCATGAGGTCGACACATGTGCTCCACCAACCAATACAATGGCAGATATAGAGATATATTATTAAGTTGTTATATATAACATCATGGAGGGCAGACAGTCTGCAGCCCCGCAATGAAGGGACCCGACTTGGGCAAAGCTACTTAGGTTGTGAGTCAAACCAAGACGCAGAGAGCGCCATTGAGAATAGCGACCCGCCAAACAACCATCGTAGAGACGCAATGCTGCAGAATGCAACAAGCATCAATACGACTATCGTCGGTCTTACACCATCCCAAGGTCCCCCATACAGTCCCAGCAGACATCACCACCCGCATACCTCCATCGACCAGAACCACAAGATGTGTCGAATCAGGTGCAGCACACCCGCAGATCCATCACAAGACACAATACTGCAAGTAGCAGTAAGCATCAATGCTACTATCATACGGATGGCGCCCCCTCACAACACACCCACATGATCCCTATCGACTTTGGTAACAAAATTGATAATGTTGTTAACTAAAAATACCACCAACATAGTATCATAGTAGCACGGTACTAAGACGTCAGTAGCCAAAACTCCACGTATCATAGCGCTATTGCGCTAAGACATGAAGTTGAGTATGCTTGCTGCACTTAAAAGTACTACCAAATACACTCACCCTAATCCGAAAGATAGCCGACGTATCATAACGCTATGCGCTAAGACGCCGCCCACAAACGGCAGGGTGTGCGATGTCCACGGGCAAGTCGTATTGCTACAACAAACCCTCATACCACCGGCACTAAGATGATATGTCTAGGACACATCGGTTAGTGAGTCCAAGTTTACCTTGGTCTCAGAGGTTGCGAAGCAACCTACATGCCACTATAATAATCCTTTTCAAGTCCCATTTCTTTCAATATAATGCTTTTACATATTTGAGATCTTCCACATGTTTGTTTTATTTCATAGACCATACTATTGTATGTCTTATTCATATGGGACTTCAAGTCCATAACTCTGCTATCATAATGCTTATGCATCATAGAGACCTTCTATATTAATGCTTTGGTTCATTAGACCTTACTATGATAAGTCCCTAATATAGGACTAGTCATTGTGCAACCTTAGTACTAGCAGTCGGTCAGCCGACCACCATATATATATGTACAACCTTGGGTATGTGTCTCCGGCAACGCCCCAATATAAGGGAACATTACAAGAACACCTTCATCAACTAAGAAAATGTTTATCCATTTTTTCTATTATATTACAAATGTTATTTATCTTTGTTATTGCAATATAATCGCCTTGTATTTATATGATTTGATACATTTTGAACATTTTAAGCAGGTTTTTAATAAATTTAGAGATTTTTAGAGACATTTTATGCGTTTACTAATATTATAATATTCAATATTCAAATGGATATTTTTGAACTTTATGCTTATTATTTGCATTTAATTGTTTAAATTATAATTTCTATGACATTTTAAAAGTCTGTATAATGAATTTAATTATTATTTATTAATAATAATTATGAGGTGTCACAATATCATATGCCAATGTAAACAGATTATTATGTTTATTACGGATCGCCGTAATGCCGTGCGAAAAATGGAATAAAACGCGCTGGTCTTGCTTTTAACTGGAGGCAAGCGGCGGTGAGGAGGAACTTGTACTTTTTCTTTTCTTGCTGGTGCCTTTTCGGTGGCTGGAGAGCGACTGCTGACCCTAGCGGCCGGCCCGTCTTTTATATGATTTGGCCGCTGCTGGCCAGCGGACCCTTGCCTCACCCCCGCGCCTATCTTTATTTATTTAATAACCTTACAAACTAATAAACATAATTCACTATATAATATTCTTATAACTACTTGTTAGACTAGGGTGTATATATCAATATTTTTACTTATTTACAGGTTTACATTATAATTTTCAGCTGCTTTAGGCGGAGAATCCTTCCCCCCGCCTCAGCACTATAAATATAAAACGTCGTGGCGCGGTGCGCGTGGCTTCATTTGCTCCGCGGCCGCGTCACGATAACATGCTCTTTGGTTACACTACTACTATTTTTTTTATGTGCCTAACGGCCTAATATATTTATTATATAATAAAGTAAACATTTATTATATTTAACAATTATAGTTTTCATTAGAAGACTATGCTAACTCTCCCTGTTCATACGGTGCCTTTATTTGGGAGAGTTATTGCACAGTTACAACTCAACCTTAAACTTAGTTATAATACAATCATTATTTTTTATCGTTCGATACAAGTAATACAATTATTTACACAAATTATAATTTAAATTCAACATAAGGTTGCGCTAGTTCCGCCGTATAACCCTTGCTAGTTGTCGAACCAGAGGCGTGGCCTGATAATTACACCGTCGTCCTGGCTCCGCCCACCGCTCCTAGGTTGTTCAACTAGCGCCGGTTACAATAAGCATTTTCTTTCGTTTGTTTAATATTGTTGCGTCGTGCACATTCTCCCGCCGTCGCCACGCTGCGATCCCTCTGGTAGCACGACGATCTTCTTCGTTGGTCTTCTTAGTATGTGCCCACTGCCGGTGGTTACGTCCACTACTCGTACCTCTCCGTCGACGCCAGGATATACCTTACTTATTTTCCCTCTGGGCCAGGTGTTGCGTGGTAGATTGGAGTCACAAATGATGACTAGGTCTCCAATCTTCGGCGATACTCCTATGCTGCTGGGCTCCCGCCGGTGTTGGAGTAGGGGCAGGTATTCTTTAACCCATCTTCTCCAAAACACGTCGGCTAGGGCTTGAGCTCGTTTCCATTGCTGGCGGGCCGTCACGTCATTCTTGCTGAAGTGTCCCGGCGCAGGTACGTGCGAGTTGGGACCGATGAGGATGTGATTCGGCGTGATGGCTTCAGGGTCTCCTGGGTCGACTGAGACGTGTGTGAGAGGTCTGGAGTTTACAGTATTTTCGACCTCGGCGAGCAGGGTCCCCAATGTTTCGTCGCTGGGATAGCGCTCGTTGAGGGTGACGCGTAGGGCTTCTTTTACGGAGCGAACCATTCGCTCCCATACGCCGCCCATGAACGGTGCTGATGGCGGTATGTACTTCCACACAATCTGTTGACACGTGGTTTCGTGCTCGAGGGCTGCGAGTGCTGCTTCGGCCATCTCCTTGTCTGCTGCCTTGAAGCACGTAGCGTTGTCACTCCATATTTCTTTTGGGCATCCTCTTCTGCTCATAAAACGCCTAAGTGCCGACACGGCTGAGTCTGCGCTCAACGAGTGGGCTACTTCTATGTGTATTGCTCGCGACGTCATGCAGGTAAATAACGCGCCATAGCGCTTTTCGCGATGTCGTCCCACTGTGACTTCTATTGGCCCGAAGTAGTCTAGTCCGGTGTATGTGAACGGACGTGCGTGATGAGCGAGGCGTGCGGACGGCAGGTTTCCTGTAGACGGTGATGCAGGCTTGGCTTTTCTTAGACGGCACGGCAGGCATCCTTTGACGACAGTTTTCACTACTGGACGTATTTTTCTTACGTACAATCTCTGTCTTAATTCATTCACAACTGTTTCCACGCCTCCGTGATGCAGCCTCTCGTGTACGTGTGCTATGTACAGGCGAGTGTATGCGTGCTTCCCGTCTAATATGGGAGGGTCGTACATGTCGTCCTCCACTTCTGATGCCGCTTTTATTCGACCTCTGAGGCGTAGGGTCCCCTCTTCATCAATGTATGTGCTCAGGTGGCCTAGTTTGTCGTCGCCTCCCGGAACACTTCCGCTGGTGATTCTCTTGAGCTCCTTCGTGAAGCTTTCCCGCTGACTGGCTTGCACCCACAGTTGTTCGGCTCTCATATGATAAGCGGCCGGTATTCCTACAAGCGATGAGGCAGTAGGAGTCGCCTTTTTCTCCTTGGCGGGGGTGTTGCGTTTGTTTGTTCTCTGCCAGCCAGGGTCGCTACCTTGTCTTGCTTTGTTGCGTTTACGCCCAGCCTTCACTACGTGCTTGTTTGGTCTGCACATGTCGATGAATAGGAGGACTCTCGCTGTCGCCCTTATGAGGCGAATCCATTTAGAAAATCTTCCTATCTGTGGAAGATGTGTTGTTGTCGAGTCTTCACTTTTAACAGCGATGTTACATATTTCTCGCTCTTCCCCGGTGTCATATTGTGTCGTTTTCTCTTCCTGCGGCCATTCTGCCGGTGGACGCTGCAGAAACGGGGGCCCTCGGAACCATCGGTGCGACTCGTCGAACCCTTCTGGTGTGGCTCGGGTTGCGTCGTCTGCCACGTTTTCTTTAGACGGTAGCCAACGCCATTCGTTCTTTTTGGTCGTATCTTCTATCTCCGCCAGGCGATGAGCGACGAAAGCTTTGTACGCGCGAGGCTCCGATCTTATCCACACCAGTGCAGTACGGGAGTCGCACCAGTATGTCTTGCCTGCTATGTCGCCATCGTGTTCATCGATCACGGTCTGCGCAAGACGAGCTCCCAGCAGTGCCGCTTGTAACTCGAGCCGTGGTATGGAAACTGGTTTCAGTGGTGTTACGCGGCTCTTGGCGGCGGCCAATGATATGTTAACGCTGCCGTCTGCTCGCTCCGTTCTCCAATACACTGCTGCTGCGTAGGCCTCCTCGCTTGCGTCGACGAATGTGTGTAGTTGGCGCGTCGACACCGGGTTGTAATCGTAGCATCGCGGTATTCTTAGTTGTTCTATGGCGTTAAGTGAAGTAATCCAGCCTTCCCATTTTTCTTTTAATTCTGTTGGCAGAGGGTCGTCCCAGTCCGCCTTGTAACGCCATGTGTCTTGAAATATTCTCTTCGCTGGGGTGGTCACCGGTGATATTAACCCCAGCGGATCAAATAATGCCATTATGACGCTCAACGCTTCTCGTTTAGTTGGCAAGCGTTGTTTTTCTTTTACGTCGGCAGGCATCTTCATATTGTTAGTATTGAATCCAATATGATCGCTTTGTACATGCCAGAGCAGCCCTAGCGTCTTCTCAGTTTCTTTTCCGCCCAGGCACACGGTCGCGTCGTGTTGTCTATGCTCTGTCGTTATTTCTTCTATTGTTTTTTCTTCGTTCGATGTCCACCCGCTGAGTACGAATCCCGCTTGTTTGTGGACGTGATCGACTGCTTTTACTGTTTGCTGAGCTTCCGTGACAGAGTGGAAGCTCTGCAAGTAGTCGTCCATATAATGGTTTCTTTTTATGGCGACCGCAGCTTCTGGGTACGCTTCTGCATGTTCTTCAGCATTTTTATTTTTGATGTATAATGCTGTGCATGGTGATGATGTCGCTCCAAAGATGATTGACGTCATCCTATATTCCTCCGGTTGGTCCTCCCGCCGCTTGCCTCTCCACAAGAAACGTAAAACGTCTCTATCTTCTTTGCGCACTTTAATCTGCATGAACATTTCTTTTATATCGGCGCTCACTGCATACGGATACTGTCGGAACCTCATGATCACTCCGGGCAGTGATTGTAATAAGTCGGGCCCCGAGTGAAGCATATCGTTGAGACATATTCCGGCTGTCTTCGCTGCGGCGTCGTGTACCAATCTCGGCGGCTTGTTCGGTTTCGCAGGGTTGATGACTGGGAAGTGTGGCAGATACCATGTCCTTCCTTGCGGCGGTGGCATTGGCGCGCGCTCTGCGTAACCCGAGTTGAAGAGGTTCTCGATGCGTTCTTCGTACTGTAGCTTGAGATTGCTGTCTCGGTCGAGCCTCTTCTCTAAGGTGTGCAGGCGCCTTTCCGCTTCTTTATAATTATTTGGTATTTGGAAGTCCTTTTGTTTCCACAACAACCCTGTCTCGAATCTGCCGTCCGCTGACCTCTGGCTGGTTTCGTCCAATATTTGCATGGCTCGCTGCTCGGGATCTTCTTTCGGTCTTCTCGGCTCGATGCACAGCGACTCCAATTTGAAATAATTTTTTATTTCTTCTTCTATCGGTGGTGCATCTTCCCTCTGATGTAGTCTGCCGCAGAAGGTGACCGTCGACGTCAATGAGCTATGACAGCCATGCAGAACCCAGCCCAGGTTGGTGTATGAGGCGACTGGTTGGTCTCGACGGCCGACGCGCAGTTTTCTAGACACTATGAGGTGCCAGTTATCTTGCCCGATTAGTACTTTCGGTGAGGCGCGTTCGTAGGTGATATCCTCTTTGATATCCAACAGATGTGGGCAATTCCCCAAGTGATCTTCATTCACGGATTCTGGCGCGAAGTCCAACCGCTCTACAGTACGCGCTGCTTCTATGTTGTGTTCTTCTTGCGCGTACGTTCCTCTTATTTTAAAGCTGACGATCTTGCTCTTCTCGTGTTTCACCTCCGAGCCGACCCCTTGTATCCACATTGTGTGGGCTGGGCCGTCGGCGCCGATGACGTCGGCGATTGAGGCATCGACTAAGGTGACCGTGCTCCCTTCATCCAATAATGCGTATGTTTCGACGCAGCTTAGCGGCCCCCTTATTGTTACGGGCGCAATCTTTAGGTAAGCGCGGCGGTGCTTGTACGGTCGAGTCGCTGTGTTGACCTCCTTTGCCGATGTTGCGGTTTCCATAGCGGGTTCTTTTTCCATTACTGCTGTTCTGTCGTGATGCAACAATTTATGGTGTTTCATCATGCATCCGCCTTTTCCGCACGGTGGAGCTTTGCACAGTAATCGACGATGTTTGCCTCGCAGACAGCGGTAGCAGATATTGTACTTCTTTGCTACTTCCCATCTGTCATTTGTGGACAGAGCGGCGTATGACTTGCAATCGGGCAGTTTGTGTTCTTGTTTGCATTGAGGGCAGCGTTCTTCATATGGTTTCTTGCTTGTGGCGAAGGCACGCTCTATTTTTCTCGGTCTTCGCTCTCTCGTTTCGCTGTCCTCTGCGATGAACTCCGGCAAGGCATACGCGCTGCATTTATCCGCTTCTTCGTTTAAGAACATTGATATCTTCTTAAGCTCTGGGATATCTTCTTTCTTTCTGGCTGCATAGTCGTACCATTTGCTTTTCAATATGGGCGTGAGTTTGTCTGTGATAACTCGCGTCATTTCTGGACTATGCAGATAGTGTGCTTTCTTGAGTGCTTCCACGGTGCCCACTACGTTCGCTATGCGATTTGCGAATATGCATAGCTCCCTGGGATTGTCCGTAACTTTGTTCAGCAGCTTCAGCTTCTCTATTTCCAAGTGAATTAACGCTTCTGGTCGTCCGAATCTCCTTTCCAAAGCTTCTATTATAATTCTGGGATCTGGTTGGCTTATAAGTAGGCAACCTGCGGCTTCTTTTGCTGTCCCTTTTAAGCTCCGGCGTATTCTCGCTATGTTTTCGTTCGCCGTGAAGTACTTTGAAGATTCTTCGTACATTGTCTTGAAGCTGAGCCACTCCTTGCTGCTACCATTGAATGAGGGCAGCTCTTGTATATATTTCGGCGGCTCCCTTGTGCTTCGTACTGCTTGTGATAGAGCAGCGGCTAAGGTAGCGACGTCGATTTGCTGCTGCGCCTGTCCATAGTCTTCTTTCTGCGGCGCGGTATGTTGCGGAGCGTATTGCGGCGCACACTGTTGAAGTACGGGTGGTGCGATCTGCAGTGCTGGTTGCGGCGCGAAGTACGACGTGGGTTGCGGCGCGGGCTGCGGCGCGGGTTGTGGCGCGGGCTGAGGCGTAGGTTTTTCTTGCAACCATGTACTAATGCGCACTGATGCCAAATCGTCTTCTATTTCTTCATCTTCATCGGTTGATCCGGCTTCTGCTTGTAGTCGCTGCACGTGTATTTCTTGCAATTCCGTTCTTGCTTGCAACTGAGCCTGCTCGAGCTTGAGTTCGGCTAACCGCTCTTTCGCCTCTAACTCCGCGAGGAGTCTCTTGCGTGAGGCTACGGAGCGGCGTGACCTAGTCTCGCCGGGCTTCAATGTGCACTGCGATCTTTGATCACCCTCTTGCTGGGTTTCTTCCGTTGCGGTTGTTCTATCGGTTGCCGAGGTAGCGGTCGTATCGCTGACCGTTGTGGTTTCGCTAGTGGTGTTTGTTGAACCACTAGCGGCTGAGTCGCCCCCGGAGGCCTCTTCTGTGGCCCCCTGGGTTGTTTGTTCATCCTTGCGACGCTTCGATGATTCTCCGTTGTTACTACGCGTAATCACCATTCTTCTTCACAATAATATTTTTTCGTTCTTGCGGTTTGCTTCTTTCTTCCGGCAATACCAAGACCGATATTGTCTTTTTCTTCTAGTAATCCGGCTTCTCGAAGGACCATTAATATTACGGATCGCCGTAATGCCGTGCGAAAAATGGAATAAAACGCGCTGGTCTTGCTTTTAACTGGAGGCAAGCGGCGGTGAGGAGGAACTTGTACTTTTTCTTTTCTTGCTGGTGCCTTTTCGGTGGCTGGAGAGCGACTGCTGACCCTAGCGGCCGGCCCGTCTTTTATATGATTTGGCCGCTGCTGGCCAGCGGACCCTTGCCTCACCCCCGCGCCTATCTTTATTTATTTAATAACCTTACAAACTAATAAACATAATTCACTATATAATATTCTTATAACTACTTGTTAGACTAGGGTGTATATATCAATATTTTTACTTATTTACAGGTTTACATTATAATTTTCAGCTGCTTTAGGCGGAGAATCCTTCCCCCCGCCTCAGCACTATAAATATAAAACGTCGTGGCGCGGTGCGCGTGGCTTCATTTGCTCCGCGGCCGCGTCACGATAACATGCTCTTTGGTTACACTACTACTATTTTTTTTATGTGCCTAACGGCCTAATATATTTATTATATAATAAAGTAAACATTTATTATATTTAACAATTATAGTTTTCATTAGAAGACTATGCTAACTCTCCCTGTTCATACGGTGCCTTTATTTGGGAGAGTTATTGCACAGTTACAACTCAACCTTAAACTTAGTTATAATACAATCATTATTTTTTATCGTTCGATACAAGTAATACAATTATTTACACAAATTATAATTTAAATTCAACATAAGGTTGCGCTAGTTCCGCCGTATAACCCTTGCTAGTTGTCGAACCAGAGGCGTGGCCTGATAATTACACCGTCGTCCTGGCTCCGCCCACCGCTCCTAGGTTGTTCAACTAGCGCCGGTTACAATAAGCATTTTCTTTCGTTTGTTTAATATTGTTGCGTCGTGCACAATGTTTATGTACGAAGTTACAAACTTCGGAGATATACAGAGATGGTAGTGGCAACAAACCTAGGCTCCTAAATATTGGTTTGCAGGATTTATCCGGTGCGATTTCAGCAATAGCTCTAATGCGTTTCTTTTGTGCAGTATATAATCTCTGTTTATCTGTACCATTGCCCCATATTACAACACCATAACGTAGTAGAGATTCTATGTAAGCGTGATACGTTAGAACAGCAGTTTTTTTGTCTGTAACATTTTTTACTTTATTAAGTGCATAAACACATTGGTTAATTCTACTGCATAGGTGATGTATGTGACCTTTCCAGCTTAAATCTTGATCGATTATTACTCCTAGGAATTTAGTTTTTGTTACTTCGTTTAATTTGTCGATATTAAGATTAAAATTGTATTTTGTGTGTTTTGATTTATTAGTAGTCTTTTTTGTAAATAAAATATGCCGTAGTCTTTAAAATTTTTCTTTTTACGGGGATTTCCAGTAGTTGCGCTGTTTCATGGTCAGACAGGTATAGAGGTAGAATGGTAGACATTGCGTCTGTGATTTTGCTTAAAATATGGTCTATACAAGAGTTGTTTTCGGGTCGGTACCTTAATATGACTGCTTAGATTGTAGTTGTGATATCAATCCTGAAAAAAATTTGTAATATTTCCCTGTTTAAAAGTATTAATATTAAAGTCACCAGTTACAACTAGCTTAATGTTTGGCTTATGAAGCCAAGTAAGTCATATAAAAGTTTATCCAGCTTATCTAAGAAAGTAGTAGGGTTTGACGAGGGAGTTCTATAAATACATATTATAATCAATCTGTGTACAGGAATTTCAATTCCACAAGCTTCAAATGTATTTGGTGTTGCATAATATTGTAATTTATTAATTTCTTTGTATGTTATATTGCGCTGTACCAAAATAAAAGTTCCGCCTCTTTGTTCTCTTGCGCCGTCGCCTTTGAAGTACGCCGCGTACCTTGTGCCGCTTGTTTATGGACGCCGACAAAAGACACCGCTGTCGATACGTCGCAATACCAATATTTTCCACTACGAGGCAACGTCGCTTTTTAATGTTCAAGAATTCAAGTTCATTGAATCATTGACTTAGTGACCCAATTTTATAGAGAGTTGAAATTTGCTTAAAATTAAAACTCTACTTTTTGACCTAATTACGGGACCGATTACGTTCATTTATTTTTGTATATCGTCAGCAAAGGCGATAACAAGTGTGTGGTTTCATTTATTGCATATATTTGGGACCCCATTCTTTATGTCTTTGATATATTGGACTTATTCATAACTCTATGAATAAGTCCAATATATATATGCATCACAGAGACCTTCTATATCAATGCTTTTGTATCATAGACCGCACTATCATAAGTCCCTAATATAGGACTATACAATGTGCAACAGTACTATTAGCAGTCGTTCAGTCGACCACCTTAACCCAGCCCTTTATAACATAAGCAATCATTACATGAACACCCTCCAGTAATACAAGAACACCCTCATTATCTTCGGAAAATTTTACACCCATTTTTTCAATTATATTACAAATGTTAGTTATCTTTATTGTTGCAATATAATCGACTTGTACTTCTATTACTTAATACATCTTGAATATTTTAAGCACAGTTTTAATAAATTTAAAGGTTTTTAAAGACAATATAAAGCCTTTACTATACTGTAATACTCAATATTCGAAAGGAATATATTTGAACTTTATATTTAATAATGCATTTTAATTGTTTAAAATATTATGTAAATCATATTTTAAATGTCTTTTATTGCATTTATTTATTTTTTTAATAATAATAATAATGAGCCGTCACATAATGTTACTCCTCCTATAAGTTTGTATCTTATAATGTTAAATTAAAAATCTCTGCACATGTTACTGAAGCAGAATGCCAGATTCTCTATGGAACTTTGAACCACCCAAAAGTGTGGTGTGCACGAATGCCGTATGCAACATTTTTTTCTACTTTATTTATCATAATTATCTGGGTTATCTATAAAATTTTCTCATCTGGTTGGGCTGTTTAAATATATAGTTGTAAACGAAAGATATAAATATACATAAATATCAATAAAATAAAAAATACTTCTAAATAAAATACATGAAAAATACATAAATATAAAAAAACTCAACCAGATGGAAGCCCTCGACACGACACCAAACGGCCGAGGGTTAGGGGGAAAGAGGAAATTATTATTAATTATTAATTAATTCAATAATTATTTATTATTATTATTATATTCTTTATTTGAGAAATTTCTCTACAAAGAGTGGGTAAGTAATTAAAAAAAAGTACTTATAAGCTAGAGTAACTAAATAAATAAAATTAATAATTTACATATATTACATATTCTATTTACTTTACAGAGCAGGTCTCCAGTGCTTCAAGATAGGACAGAAATAGTGACTTCCTATCGCCGCCAGGAGGCTGTTTGAGCTGTCCACCATGTGGAGGCAACCCGTTTGCTTGGATACTGTCTACGCGAGCCTCAGCAAACATTGCCGAAGCGCTTCAGCACCGAGGCAGTCCCATCAGCATCCTAAAGCCGTTATTATATTGAACGTGTAGGGTTGCAAGCGTCCTCTGTCTATACTCAATCCATAGACTTCAGGTGTAAAAAGACTGACAATAGGCTCTGAAGAGAGTTTGTTTAACTAGTGATGCTCTATACACCGGCCGTGCCAATATTTCTCGGGAAAACGTCGCCGAGTACCGAAACAAACTTGTGTCTGAATTCGAGTCTTTGCTGAACAAAGTCTCGGATTGGGGACGTCTAAATCTAGTCCAGTTTAATCCTCAGAAGACACAAGTTTGCGCGTTTACCGCTAAAAAGAACCCCTTTGTCGTATCTCCTCAGTTTGAAGGCACTCCCCTTTTTGCCTCAGCCAGTACCGGTATCCTCGGAGTCGACATATCGAGTGACGTGTAATTTCGTGGTCACTTGGAAGAGAAGGCCAAATTGGCCTCTAAAAAGCTTGGCGTGCTCAGCAGAGTGGGACAGTATTTCATGCCGGCACACCACCTGCAACTTTACAAGGTGCAGGTTCGGCCTCATATGGAATACTGTTCCCATCTCTGGGCAGGGGCTCCACAGTGCCAGCTCCTTCCACTCGACCGCATCCAGCGCAGAGCGGCTCGAATTGTCGACGATCGAGCCCTTTCCGATCGGCTCGATTCATTGGCACTGCGAAGAGATGTTGCATCCCTTTGCATTTTCTTTCGCATCTACCATGGGGAGTGCTCTGAGGAGTTGTTCGGATTAATCCCAGCCACCAAATTTCACGAACGCACATCGTAGCAGAACTCCCGATACCATCCACACCATCTGGATGATTGGCGGTCCACCACTGTGCGATTTAGAAGATATTTTCTTCCTCGCACGACTTCCTTGTGGAATAGTTTACCACCAGCGATTTTTCCGCACCGATACGACTTAGGGACCTTCAAGAAAAGAGCGTACTCCTTTTTAAAAGGCCGGCAATTCATCTGCAATTCCCTCCCTAGTGTTGCAGTTGTTCATGGGCGGCGGTAGTCACTTACCATCAGGTGAGCCGTATGATCGTTTGCCCCCTCTCCTATAAAAAAAAAACTTCTAAATTACAACGTGCCAATCCACGGGCGAACATATTCGCTCTCATAGCTGGAGCCCTGCGTTCCCTCTCTATGTCAGTATCATCTGACATATTTTCAGTAACCCAGTGCCCCAGGTACTTAAAACTTGTTACTATTTTCATTGATACGCTTTTAAGAGCAACAGTAGGAATATTATAGCTCTTATTTTTTGGTTTAAAAAATACGATCTCACTCTTTTAATATTGAACCGTAGGCCATGGGCTGCTGTATACTTCTAACAGATACTAAATAATTTTTTTAGACCGCTGATTGATGCGCTCAGCAGCACGAAATCGTTGGCGTAACTTATTTTGTTATATGGAATATTATCTATAGAGCAGCCAACTCCACTACTATTGAGTTCACCAATCAGGTTGCTCACGTAGACATTAAAAAGTCCAGGAGAAGACAGGCCATTCTGTCTTACCCCATACCCCAGCCCATACGCCTTAGATGGCACTGCTGCCCACCTCACCTTATTACTTCATCCAAATTAACAGTGGTAGAGCCAGGCGGCAGCTTTTGCTGTCGCACGGATGGGCCGGCTCGAACCGGGGTGGTACTACGACCTCACAGAATACCAGCGTGAAGTAGAGGTTTATCTCTGCGTTTCACTTGGTGAGTGCATGTGGCCGGAGGCCCTTTTTACTGGAAATGAGGCATTCCATCCTAGTCCTCACGGGTGACAACGCATCTATATTTTGATTCGCAAACGAGGATAAATGTAGATGTCTATGGGCCACAGCAACCACTTACTATCAGGTGGACTGTGTGCTGGTTTGTCACCCTATCCTATAAAAAAATTATAAAATTTGAAGTCTCTAGAACTTGCGATTTTTTTTAAACTGGACTTTAATCATTACATTTACCTTAGTTTTTAGAACAGCATTCATTGCAGTTCATTGTAATTTCAGAATATAAATTGTTAGGCGCTAATGACATATATAAATAAAAATTTAAGGAGCATAATAGTATAATGATCAGTAACATTGGAAAAAGTTTCTCTTGTATAGGATCTAACAGGTCCTTACACAATATAAGACTAGCACAACCTGTTTCTCATAAAATCTAAGTCCTAGTCATGTAAACGAGTTATATTATTTACAAAACTATTTTTCAAGATACATATTATTATGACATTTGTCTGAAGAAGATGTAAATATTTACAGAATAGTAACAAATTTTACTTTAATTATTATATATACTTATTAAACTTTTCTTTTTTAGTTTCAAATTTTTTTTTATAAGATATCCATGTTGAAAGAAGGGTTAAGATTGTAAATCGAAATGACGACACAAAATGCCCCTGCATCCTGTCGGCGCAAAGATGACAATTAGTGCACTTCAACATCGTGGATGCAATTATCAGAATGTCCGTAGTAATTAGCAGTAAATCAATAAGTAGGCGTGATCGAGTCCGTACATTAATAAAAGCATAAGTCGTCAGCAAAAGCAGGAAAAAGTGCAACGGTAAAGAAAGCGAGGAATAGCACAAGCAAAAATGTGACATGATCGTAATCAATATATTTCACAAGCACAAATTAGTCAATGTGTGAACATATTCGAAATTAATTTGATATACGAACGATATTGACGCAATGACGCGAGTGTATCATTTCACAAAATGCACGAAAATCGATGATCGTTATTCAGTAATTATCTAATGCAAATCATGATTATTATCGACATATATGACAAAGACTTATAATATATTTTAATAGAAATATGTATTGTATTAATCACAAAAAACTTCAAAATTCATATGATTATTCTTTGTCCTTTTTTGTATAAGGCGGGGCACGAACTGGCATTCTCCTTTGTCGACAAGTCATTTGGTGACTTACATTTTTTTAAATGTTTATTTGTAAAAGATTATATCATTTAAAACTAGAAAAAAAAAACAATCACCGATTTATCAAAAGTAATGATAACAAAAGTTTTAGAGAATACCTGTGTTGTTCAACATAAAGGGAATGCGTGACAAGCACACATGGGTCTGATTCGTAATTAAATATCTTAATATATTATTTTTCTTCATCATAAACAACTCAAAACTTCCACTGCTGGTCATCTCTCGTTGCCTTAATCTTAACGCCTGGCGGAAGGATTGATGATGGCAATACCAGATGATCCGCGTATTTGTCGCTATTGTCTGTCGCCGGTCTGGGTAATTTACGTCTGGTGTGTATACCGCTACTTATCGGAAGCTATGAGCATTATTTATGCCAATCTATATGACAACGTCGGGAGGGAATGAATAATAGATTTTCCGACGCCACATATCATTGAACAGCTCTATATTTAGTACTAGACTATCGATAGACTGCATTAATGTTGTCTTTAAATTATAATTCATGCTGCCTGTCTAAGATGATTGGATCTTTAACTGGAATAATTAATTTGCAATGGAGTTTCGTTTCAATTATTATTCGCTTTGAAAATACACTTAAAATTAATTTTTTAATTCAAATTTATAACTTCATATAGCCTTTTTCAGAATAAAAAAAAATCTTTCACTGCAGGTGGTTTAGTTCAGATGAGCTTTTCAACTACATTTTTTAAATTTTAAAAGGGACTCTGAAGGTTTGAGCTTTATCAATAAATTCAGGTAAAATTTTTAGAACGAGTGCGACTACCATTTTCGAATCATACCTATATAAAAATTATTTGAAAAAACCGGAAAGAGAAGTGTATGGTGGCCCTCCATTAGATATAGTAACCAGTGCATAATTCAGGCATTTTTTACTTATTAGCAAAATACCTAGATTTGTCTGGGTAGGATATTTTATTTATTTAATTTTTAGATAATCAGCAAAGAGTACTTATTTTTAAAACCTTTTCAGTTTATCCACATCATGGGGAGACGGCAATGGTATATTAAATAAAATATATACTATAAAATACATAGAATACTGTGCCACTGTTGTGGCAATTATAAAACAAAGACAATGAGTTTATGGTAATTATAGCAAATAAAAGTAAGAATTCTTAATATAGCATGAATAGAACTTAAATGACTACATATAAAAAATAAATAAGGAAAAAGAGACAAAGCAAATTTATGTTGTAGAAGTGAACGGTAAAGTCGGCAAGGGACGCCCTAGATGGTAGTCTACCGACGAAGTTACCGACTAATTCAAGTAAAGAATATGGGGAAAATTAAGAGTATCCTTAACCGACGAGCATGTATGCGTGGGTTTGGATATAAAGGACGCGAGAATGGTTTGTCAAGATCGTAAATAAATGGAAGTCCGTAGTCTCTACCTACCCCTCTGTGTGACGGGCGTGAGTGTTTATGTTATATTTATGTAGAAATTAGATCTAGGTTTACAATATAATTTATTATTTGGTAACTATCTGTAATTGTTAGCGAACTCTCAATACAATAGCTCCGGACTGAACACTTGAATGTAGGATGTTATTGGTACAAAATAAAAGGCATTAGTTATATCTTCTAACTGGAAGGATAGAGTTAATATTAAAATTTCTAAGTTATTAAAGTATAAAATAATAATACATCGGGATAATAACACTCCAGTATTATTATCTTGTGATATTAGATACATTTCTGAGGTTAATCAAGACACCAATCATAGATTTATTAGATTTTTATAATTTTTTTTAAATTTTATTAATTTAATTATGGTAGGATATACAGACGTACTAGTGATCAGTTTGTTATATTTCATTAAAGAGGCCAGCTAAAATTTATTATTTTATAGAGATTCTGTGGCCTTGTAAAATCTAATTACGCCATTTTCATCTGTTTTACTATAAGAATAAGTACTGACTATCTGCTTTATGTTATTGTGAAATCTTGGCTAGAGAAATGGTGTATTAAAACATATTGCATAAAATCTATTAAAATCTTATTAAATTAGTTTTATTCAATGTGAGCCACTCGCGTAAATATAATAAACAATATAAATATATTATAAAAATTAAGCCGATATAAAGAATAATTTATTGTTTTAAGCAGAAATAATATTTAAATAATAATCTATATAAATAAATAAAATTGAAGTGTCTGTAATGTCAAAATAACAGCTTTTAACTAAATGTATACGAAAGTATATACGGTACTTATAACAAAATCACAATTTTTAAAATTTTTGTCTGTCTGTCTATCTGTCTGTGTCGTGAAGCGACAATTAAAAAAAATAGAACCTAACCTAAGTACAACAAAACAACAAAAGTAGAGCCAGAAAACAATATATTTAAATTTTTAAAAGGTATTTACAATTTTATAAAAAAATGAAATGAGGATGATGATGAATGAAGTGAGAGTACAATTAGATTACAAAAAAAATAAAGGTAGGAGAATAGGGGAATATAGAATTGTAGTGGAGCCTAAAAGTCGAAGCGACACACGTTGCGATTGTAGAGGTAGGTTTCTTAGCAGCGACGGCACGCAGCGCCTGAAGCCAGCACACGCCGATTGCGCTTGTAGAGGTAGGATTCTTAGCAGCGACGGCACGCAGCGCCTGAAGCCAGAACACGCCGGTTGCGCTTGTAGAGGTAAGTTTCTTAGCAGCGACGGCACGCAACGCCTGGAGCCAGCACACGCAGCGTCCGGAGCCGGCGCACGTAGCGCCTGGAGTAGGTGCGCTCAACGCTTAGAGCCAGCAGTTGCAGCGCCCAAAGGAAGCGCCGGCGGTAGGTGTTCCTGTCTGCCCATTTTCGAAACGGCTGGACTGATTTTGACGGAACTTACACTGGCAGATAGTTAATTTTATAAGTAGTAACTTAGGCTACTTTTATATTAGAAAATGAATTAAAACCCATAAAATCCAATCGTAATAAATTCCACGCGGGGGAAATCGCGGGGAACAGCTAGTATTTTAATAATATAGACATTATTAAAGTGTCCAAGTTCATGCATAAGCACAGGTGTATTCTTCGTTACCGCACTTTCATAATCCGGTGGGACGGCAATTCTGGATAGCGATCAGCTTTAAGTACTTACCGAGAAACTGAAAGACCGCCAAATTCCTACACCGGGCTATTACTGAGAATTTTTTGCCACGAAAACTCAATACCTGATTTTGACTCGACCAACGAGACATAAATTGACATGAAATCTAGTCATAGCTATAAATTGGAATTTTAATGGAACATTCAAAAATACTGCATTTGAACGCCAGCTGAGCGTCAGTTTCCCTCCGCGCGACGCCGTTTTTTAAACAAAAGTGCGCGCAAATAATTATACGTTTCGTTTACTGTTTAAAAGGCAGTTATAACGTCAGCATTTCCTCGTTGCTTCAAGGATTACATTAAGTATTCACGTTACGTTTCTCGTTTCAGAAATAGAACTCATTTGCACTGAGAATACGTAATTAATTTCTAAGAATTGTTCTGTTCTCATTTTAGTAATTTGTTTTTTTTTTTTTATATAAAAAATATAGATGCTTTCATAGACAGCATTATTAAGTTATCTTTTTGGCGCATAATATTTATCGTTTCTTTTCTTTAGTAAATTCATAGGGAAAACTAATATAATTTATTTATTTATCATTTTAATTTTATCTTCATTATTACAGACCTTTACTTGTCCACAGCCGAACATGTAATGCCACATAACACGCTCCTTAACCACCTGCATCCATCGACTTCCTGCAACTATATTATTAACTTTAAATATAAAATTGAAACGAATTTAGAAACGAGGCTAGATGCACCCGCCATTCACTTGCCATCAAGTGGAATATCGTATCTTGATCTTTCGTTAAAATGTAACGTCTTTTCACGTCAGTTTACACACATAAATTTCACAAGGACATACATCCAAACACGGAAAAATTATTTGTAGATTATTGAAATATATGTTTCGTTCGGGATTTGAACCTGCGGTGCTCTCACTTTCCGTATATTATGATATTTTCCCTTATGGCATAGCAAAGCAATATTTACAACGATACAAATGCATAAAACTAAAATTATCATACAAACCTAAAAGTACTGGTTATATTTGCAGTTTTAGCCCTTTGTGAGAAACTCGTATTTTTTCTCCTTTTTCTTTTTTATTTCTTTCTCTTGCTAATAGATGTAGGCAACAATTATGTATTAAAATTAACAAAGATGATGACTGATCATTTTACAATATAAACCAAAACTGTAGGGGCTTAAACACCAAACTAAATAGTTTGTTTACAAATGTATTATCACATAGTTACGATTTTATCATATTAAGTTAAACGTGGTTGCTTCCGAATATTCGAAACAGGGAATTTATGGATGATAGATATTATGTAGTGTATCGTTGCGACAGAGACCGAATGGGGTTTTGATTGCAGTGCGTCGAGGGTTACCCATTGCTCGGTAGGTATTAATTAGTTCATAAGAATGTCCTATTTCACTTTGTGTTAATTATATACTTCTCAGTCTTAATAGTCAAAGAGGCATTAATACTATAATTTGCGGTATTTATATTTCACCTAAAATGAACGTATTAATTACGAAATTTTTTAACGTCTTTATGTATATTGAATAACACTACCTTTACGGATTTTATCGCGTTTAATTAACATATATTTCTAATTTTTATTAATTCCCGACGGTTCGGGTGCTTTACAGCACCCGTCAATTTACTATGAAGTTAGAGACGGTAAGCAGGAGTGTTATCAAGCCTGGGCTGCAGCTTCGGCGACTCGGGATGTAAACACCAGCACACTTAAAAAGAAGTATAACTTTGCCTCCAGGTACTTCAAAAGAGTTATTGCCAAGGCAAAGTCAGAGCACATAGGCAGAATTGGCAAGTAACTAGTTCGCCTTCCTTCGGGAACCCGTGCATTCTGGTCTCTAGCCAAGGCTGTCCAAGGGAATTTCTGTAAGCCATCACTACCATCTCTGCACAGGGAGGAAGACTCATTAGCCCAAGACGCAAAAGACAAAGCTGACCTTTTAGGCTCCCTTTTTGCGTCCAACTCGACTCTTGATGACGGGGGGAAAACACCGCATACCATCCCGCGGTGTGAGTGCTCCATGCCGGATGTGCTGTTCTCACAGCGCTCGGTTCGCAAAGCACTTCTCTCCCTGGATATCCAGAAGTCGAGTGGGCCTGAAGGTATCCCTCCAATTGTGCTGAGGACGTGTGCTCCGGAGTTGGCACCGGTCCTAGCGCGTCTTATCCGTTACTCCTACTCCCAAGGCGTAAAAAAGGCGACCGCTCAGACCCGTCCAACTATAGGCCTATCGCGATCACCTCCTTGTTCTCCAAAATAATGAAATCCATTATTAACTGCCAGCTCATCCGGTACCTTGAGGATCACCAGCTGATTAGTGACCGCCAATACGGTTTTCGTCAGGGTGGATCAGCTGGTGATCTTCTGGTCTACCTGACCCATAGACGAGCGGAGGCAGTAGAGTCCAATAGGGAGGCGTTGGCCCTTAGTCTAGACATTGCGAAGGCCTTCGATCGGGTTTGGCACAAAGCGCTTGTTTCGAAGCTCCCTTCCTATGGGCTTCCCGAGAAATTGTGCAATTGGATCACCAGCTTCCTTGCAGATCGAAGCATCAAGTCGTTGTAGACGGTGCATGTTCTGACTACAAGCCTATTAACGCTGGTGTTCCACAAGGCTGTGTGCTATCACCAACGCTGTTTCTTCTCCATATCAATGATATGTTGCTAACTGGTAACATTCATTGCTATGCGGATGACAGCACTGGTGATGCTCTATACACCGGCCGTGCCAATATTTCTCGGGAAAACGTCACCGAGTACCGGAACAAACTTGTGTCTGAAGTCGAGTCTTTGCTGGAAAAAGTCTCGGATTGGGGGCGACTAAATCTAGTCCAGTTTAATCCTCAGAAGACACAAGTTTGCGCGTTTACCGCTAAAAAGAACCCCTTTGTCGTATCTCCTCAGTTTCAAGGCACTCCTCTTCTTGCCTCAGCCAGTATCGGAATCCTCGGCGTCGACATATCAAGTGACGTACAGTTTCATGGTCACTTGGAAGAGAAGGCCAAATTGGCCTATAAAAGCTTGGCGTGCTCAGCAGAGTGGGACATTATTTCATGCCGGCACAACGCCTGCTACTTTAAATTGGCACAGGTTTGGCCTCACATGGAATACTGTTCCCATCTCTGGGCTGGGGGTTCCCAGTGCCAGCTCCTCCTACTTGACCGCATCCAGCGCAGAGCGGCTCGAATCGTCGACGAACGTGCCCTTTCCGATCGGCTCGATTCATTGGCACTGCGAAGAGCTACTATAGGGAGTACTCTGAGGAATTTTTCGGATTAATCCCAGCCGCCAAATTTCACGGACGCACATCGCGCAGAACTCCCGATACCATCCACACCATCTGGATGATTGGCGGTCCACCACTGTGTGATTTAGAAGATGTTTTCTTCCTCGCACGAGTTCCTTGTGGAATTGATTACCATCAGCGATTTTTTCGGACCGATACGACTTAGGGACCTTCAAGAAAAGAGCGTACTCCTTTTTAAAAGGCCGGCAACGCATCTGCAATTCCCTCCCTGGTGTTGCAGTTGTTCATGGGCGGCGGTAGTTACTTACCATCAGATGAGCCGCATGCTCGTTTGCCCCCTCTCCTATAATAAAAAAACAAATAATTCTTTAGCTTTCCTAGATGTGTAAGTCATTTGAAATTCTAATAATATCATAGGTCACACTGTGTATAGAAAAAAGACCCATACAAACCGATATTTAAACGGTGAATCCCACCATCATTCTTCACAATTAGCTACCGTGTGCAGATCTTTGTTACGGAGAGCACGAGGAATCCGTGACAGCAAACACCTGACAGCTAAGCAGGTTCTGCACGACAACGAGCTTCGGGTCCCGCGCCTACGTCACAGTGACCGAGTGAAGCTAGCCACAGTCGAGCGTATGCCTGCTGTACTACCATATGTCAGAGGTGTCACAGACAAGATTGACTACATTTTGAAGCGAGTTTCTATTAGAACATTCTTCAAGCCGCCGAAGAAGTTAGAAGAAGAAGATTAGTCAGTTCTTACCAGCCGTCAAGTGCAATATTCCTCTACAAAATGCAGGAGTAAACAAGCTTGATTGTGTATGTGGTCTCTCATAGATAGGATAAACAAAACAATCAATAAAACACGCGTAAAAGAACACATAGCTGACGTGAAGCACAAACGATTCGGGAAGTCTGCAGTTTGTGATCGTATCCTAGACGGCCAACCACAAATTCTCGCAAAAGAACATCGATTCTTGCCAAGGATGATAAGTGAGGCTATTAAAATTAAAAAAAACATCCTTATTTCAATAGAGAGGGAGGCTGGGTACTACCACCTCCTTGGGATCCCCTAATTAATAAAATTAAAACTAAACCCAAGCATACCACTGCAAGACTTCAAGACGCAGTAAGTTCATTCTGCGTAGATCAGACCAAAATTAATGATTAAAAAGCTGAAGGTACTCCGGGTTAACTCTGACATCGGGACGTCAATCACCTCAGTCCCCCGTGACCATGGGTGCTTTGAAGCACCCGAAATGTCGGATATTAATTAAAATAAGAAAAATAAGTTTAACAAACGCGATAAAATCCGTAAAAATAGTTTTGTTCAATGTGTAGTGTTCGCGTAAATATAACAAAACATTATGTTTATGTAGTTCTAGAGACATGTATGCCGTAGCAATACAGTACACACAGGAGAGTAGATTAGTCGTCGCCTCGGTCTACATGCCGGAGGAAGACACTCCTCCCCCTCATGACCTCAGCAGGCTGGTGAACTTCTGCGAGAGGACCGGACTAGAGGTTGTGATCGGGACGGACTCCAACGCACATCATCCCCTTTGGGGAATGGAAAAACCAAATGAACGAGGTAAAGTTTTAGTTGAATATTTATTTAGTACTAACCTAACCATTTTAAACATAGGTTCTGAACCTACTTTCATAAACAAACGCTGTCGCACTATAATCGAACTCACACTTGCAACAGAAGGAGCAGCCAAACTAATTACGGGATGGCATGTGTCGAGAGAGGCCTCATGCTCAGACCATAGATGGATCTGCTTCGCACTACAGGTCGATATCCCCTCTACACCACCATGGAGAAATCCCCGCAAGACAGATAAAACTAAATACCTAAATAGGCTGACGTCTTTGCTAGCGGATTTTGAGGGGATAAATACTATAGCAGATCAGTCGCTCCTAGAAGAACAGGTAGCAGCTGTTACTAAGGCCATGATAGACAGCTACCATGAATCATGTCCAGAAATCACTCCACCAAGACATGCCGAGGTAAAACAACCGTGGTGGGGTAAAGAACTCGATAGAAAACGTAAGAAGGTAAGAAAAGCTCTAAATAGGGCCATGAATACCTCAATGGATGAAGACTGGCTATTATATAAGAAAGCTAAGTCTGAATACAAAAAATGTATCAGGTATCGACGCTCGATTGGGTGGCGTAAATTCTGTGGCAACATAGAAACCTGCAAACAAGCAAATAGGATTAGGAATATTCTAGCTAAACAGAACACGTCGGGATCCATGTCTCTAAAGACACCCGACGGTAGCTACTCAACATCGCCGGATGAAGCCCAACGCATCCTAATTGAAACGCACTTCCCAGGTTGCTGCGTAACCCAAGAGGCAAACCGGCATGACGACATACTGACAACAACAGCAGAAGACTGGAATTTAGCACAGAGAGTGGTAACGATGGACAAAATCCATTGGGCCATTCACAGTTTCCTCCCCTATAAGGCGGCAGGACCCGACGGCATATTCCCGGCACTCCTACAGTGGGGGGGTAAAGCCCTAATAGTCAGACTTGCTGCCATAATGCGAGCCTGTCTTGCTCTTAAATATGTTCCTAGGGGATGGAGGGAAGTGAAAGTTACATTCATACCCAAACCAGGTAAGAGCGACTACACTGACCCTAAATCCTACAGGCCCATTAGCCTCACATCCTTTCTCCTAAAGACGATGGAGAGGATGTGTGAAAGGGAATTAAGGGGGTCGGCGCTAATGAACTTACCACTACACGACAAGCAACACGCCTACAGTCTAGGCAAATCAACAGAATCGGCCCTTCATAAGGTAATTACAAAGATTGAAGAGGCCATCCAAAACAAAGAAATATGTCTAGGTTCCTTCATAGATATAGAAGGTGCTTTTGACCGAACGAACTTCTCCAGCATAAAAGGTGCACTCGGTAGACACAAAGTTGAACCGGCACTGATCGACTGGATAGTTTATATGCTCAGTACACGAATAATAAAGATTGCTGGTGAATCTCAACCAATCCAAATTAAGAAAGGCTGCCCGCAGGGTGGGGTTCTCTCACCTCTCCTGTGGAATATGGTCATTAATGAACTCATCAGCAAATTAAATGACAATCACTTCTATACAGTAGGTTATGCTGATGACCTGACAATACTGGTCTCTGGAAAGACAGCAAGCATAGTGTGCGACCTGACCCAAGCGGCTCTCCGTATAGTGGAGAGATGGTGCAGGGAACACGACTTAACCGTCAATCCAAATAAAACGGTTTTAGTTATGTTCACACAAAAACGAAAGCTGAATAACTATCATCCTCCAAGTCTTTTTAGCACAAAACTCCAGCTATCCTCTGAGGTAAAATATTTAGGTCTTACCTTGGACAGCAAACTTAACTGGAATAAACACATAGAAAACAAAATCAACAAAGCTAGTATAACTTTCTGGCAATGCAGAAACATGATTGGCAAAAGATGGGGATTGACGCCAAAAATCATACTGTGGCTTTACAAAACTGTAATTCGGCCCATGATCACATACGGCGCTCTGGTATGGTGGACCAAGACAAATGAAGCCACCATAATTAAAAAGCTTCAGCGCTACCAGAGACTGGCATGTATGGCTGCTACAGGCTGCATGAGAACTACGCCAACAGCAGCCTTAGAAGCGATGCTGGAGCTAACTCCGCTTCATCTACATATACAACAAGAAGCGACTTTAGCTGCCATCAGACTCAAGACCCTAAATCTTTGGAGTAAGAATAGTGTCCCTCATACAGGCATAATTGATAGAATTCACTCAAAAATTCCTATCCTACAAGCCAAATACGATAGGATTCCTAAACAATTTGTTTTCGATAAGAAATACAAGATACAGTTAAATGAAAACAGCCAGCCGGAAGGATTAAGCCCAAAAGAGCTTAGAATTTTCACCGATGGTTCTAAAACAAATGAAGGTGTAGGTTGTGGAGCTTTCTCTGAAGACCTCAATATTCACATATGCACACCGCTGGGTACCTATAACACGGTCTTTCAGGCGGAATGTATGGGTATCATTCAAGCGGCCATAGCAATAGATGCTAGGAAGGTTAATGACTTCCCCATCAGAATACTGACCGACAGTAGGGCGGTACTCCAAGCCCTGAGATGCAATGTGGTGAACTCGGGACTAATATATGAATGCCATCAACGATTAAATGAGGTATGTAAAAACAACAATGTGACCCTGCAATGGATAAAGGGACACAGTGGATCCAGAGGCAACGATGCAGCAGACGAACTGGCCAGAAGAGGATCGGCTTTGGCCACTATAGGGCCGGAACCAATCATACCAATCCCCTTTGGTAACGTTTGTTCACTGGTACGTAGACACTTCACTAATCAACACGCTCAGCTTTGGAAAAATCTAGTAGACTGTAGACAAGCTAGGGATGCCCTGCCTGAAATTAACAGTCGCTTAACAAAAGTTTTAATGAGACTGAACAAGCCGCAGATTAGGATAGTAACAAGTGCTATCACAGGACACGGCACCTTTAACAAACATTTATTTACTATAGGTGTTACAGATAGTCCCCTGTGCAGGGCATGTATGGGGGAGGAAGAAACGGCGGCCCACGTGCTACTGAAATGTCCGGAGGTCGCTACATACAGGGCTAAACATCTCGGCACGCCGGGATCACTCTCCGAAGTTGCATGCAACATCAAGGGCCTGTTGAGCTTCTTCGGAGAGATCTCATGGCTCGAATAATCACATTATTCCTGCCCACACGCAAAATACGCGCATAGACGTGGAGTTGCGGAAAACAGCCCGTCGTAAACTAAACTAACTAAACTAAGTTTATGTAGTAAAATTATGGAAATTAACTATGAGCACGTTTACAATGTTGGTGATTTCAATTTTCTCAAAATACGAGTACAATGGCTGGGCAGTGATCAAACGGCATTAAATATCAAACCTACTTTTTTAAACTCAACTTCAACAATTATGACAGATCTTTGCTTAATTTGTATCATCATTAAGTTACAAACAGATAAACATCATACAAAACCTTTTAGGCCGCATTTAAACCTGTTTTTATATTAAGATGATAATTGTGCTTACATAATGCCTCCAAATCCGCTACTACCGTTGGACCGTCAAACTATTACACCATTTTTCAATCTATCTCTCACATTAATTGATATTCTCTTATAAAAGGGCTAATTGATGAAGAGGCAGTTAATATAATCTATAAAAAATATGAAATTATAAATATGTATGTACTTTTAAATAAAACTAATTTTACGGATTTTTATCGCGTATATTAACTTATTTTTTATATTCCCGACGTTTCGGGTACTTTTCAGCACCCGTGGTCACGGGGGACTGAGGTGTTTGATGTCCTGCTGTCGTAGTTAGCCCGGCTACCTTCCGTTTTTTAATATTAATTTTTAGTTCGATTTACGCAGAATGAGCTTACAGTATCTTGAAGTCTAGCAGTGGTATACTTGGGTTTTAATTTGATTTTATTAATTATGGGATCCCAAGCAGATGGCAGATTGAAATTAGGATGTTTTTTAATTTCAATAGCCTTGCGAATCATCCTTGGGAGGAATCGGTGTTCTTTTGCGAGGATTTGTGGTCTATCAAATCTAATGTAATGGTGGGGGCGATCTTGAACATGTTCCCAAACTGCAGACTTCCCGATATATCGGTGCTTCACGTCAACTATATGTTCTTTATCGCGGGTAAAGAACAACTTTATGTTTACAATAGAAACAAAAATTTTGGAGAAAGTGGAAAACATATAATAATAAAGCGAATTATTTCCAGTTTTCATTGCTTCGACATATATGTAAGACTCTGTGTGCTGATTGTCTCAATACTTACATGAAATCCATGTAAGAGGGACTCAAATTATTTTGGCCTTTAGTTGATAATCGAAAAGGTAAAAGTGGAATTTCTTACCCATGATTAATAAAGGTAAAATGTGAGAATTCAGAGGGTATTTGTGATTGATTTTCTGAAATTTTCAATTCCGTATAAGATAAAGGCATCTATTAAAACTAGAGTATTTTAGTAACTTGTCTAATTATCCTAACTCTGAAATTATTTCAAACACCTACTTTTCTGTTGATAGCATACTCAAAGAGCTTATGTTCCCCGATATAACCAAATTATCGTTTTTACTACCATACCTTTAGCAAGAAGAAAAAATTTACACTGATTACTGCAGTGCCTTTCGCAAGATCACCAGCTGATTAGTGACCGCATATAGGGTTTTCGTCGGGGTCGATCAGCTGGTGATCTTCTGGTCTACCTAACTTATACATGGGCGGAGATAGTAGAGTCCAAGGGGGAAGCATTGGCCGTTAGTTTGGAAGGCATTGGCCGTTAGTTTGGGAGGCAATTGCCTTCGATCGGATTTGACACAAAGTGCTTATTTCGAAGCTCCCTTCCTATGGGTTTCTCGAGAAATTGTGCAATTGGATCACCAGTTTCCTTGCAGATCGGAGCATCAAGGTCGTTGTAGACGGTGCATGCTCCGACTACAAGCCCATAAACGCTGGTGTTCCACAAGGCTGTGTGCTATCACCAACGCAACGTGTGTTTCTTCTGCATATCAATGATATGTTGCAAACTGGTAACATTCATTGCTATGCAGGCGACAACATTGGTGATGCCTTATATACCAGCCATGCATCTATTTCTCGGGGAAACGTCGCCGAGTACCGTAAAAAACTTGTTCCTGAAGTCGAGAATTTGTTGAACAAAGTCTCAGATTGGGGCGACTAAATCTAGTCCAGTTCAATCCCTAGAAGACACAAGTTTGCGTGTTTACCGCCTAAAAGCACCCCTTTGTCGTATCTCCTCAGTTAAAAGGCACTTCCCTTGCTGCCTCAGCCAGTATCGGAATCCTCGGCGTCGACATATCGAGTGACGTACAGTTTCGTGGTCACTTGGAAGAGAAGGCCAAATTGGCCTATAAAAAGCTTGGCGTGCTCAGCAGAGTGGGACAGTATTTCATGCCGGCACAATGCCTGCTAATTTACAAGGCGCAGGTTCGGCCTCACATGGAATACTGTTCCCATCTCTGGGCTGGGGCTCCCCAGTGTCAGCTCCTCCTACTTGATCGCATCCAGCGCAGAGCGGCTCGAATCATCGACGACCGAGTCCTTTCCGATCGGCTCGATTCATTGGCTCTGCGAAGAGATGTTGCATCCCTTTTCATTTTCTTTCGCATTTACCACGGGGAGTTCTCTGAGGAATAGTTCGGATTTATCCCAGCCGCCAAATTTCAAGAACGCCGTAGCAGATCTCCCGATACCATCCACACCATCTGGATGATGGTCGGTCCAACACTGTGCGATTTAGAAGATGTTTTCTTCCTTGCACAACTTCCTTGTGGAATCGATTACCATCATCGGTTTTTCCGGACCGATATGACTTAGGGACCTTCAAGAAAATAGCCTACTCCTTTTTCAGAGGCCGGTAACGCATCTGAAATTCCCCTGGTTCTCCTGGTGTTGCAGTTGTTCATGGGCGGCAATAGTCACTTACCATCAGGTGAGCCGCATGCTTGTTTGCTCCTCTTCTATAAAAAAAAGCTAGATTACAACATAATGTTAAAGAAATTTGCGTTCAGTGGGATAAGATGAAATCTGTGAAGATGATATTATACATGATTTAAACAGTTCCTATCGGGTTTTAATTAATGGTTACTCATCTATTATCATAAATATAAGCTCAGGCGTAAAGCAAGAATCTATTTTTGGACCTATGCTTTTCATATTACGGTCGGGTAAAACATTTCTTCGTATTTTATATACAAATTGAAGACATTTTTGTCCAAAGTTTCATCATCATCATTACATCCCTTCAGAAGTCCACTACTGAACATAGGCTGCCCCCAAGGAATGCCACAAAGCATTCGTCCAGAGCACGGAACGAGTAGGAGCAAATTGTACTCTTCGGACTTCTATACAATTTGCCAAATGGTATGTATGTAGTCTATGGTGTTAAAGCCTTCTTGGAAACCGCCTTGTTTGGGAGGCTGGAAGTCGTCGAGTCTGCATGCGAGACGATTCGTAATGACCCTCGAAAAGATCATGTAGACGCAGCTCAGAAGAGAAATCGGTCTGTAGTTCTTCAAGAGAGCGTTGAGGAAAGTGCTCTGTAGCGTTTTTTCTAGTTTTAAAGAGAACCGTACATGTTACATGAAAAGTGTGCAGGTATTAAATGATACGTGATAAAATTGCTATCA
The DNA here is from genome assembly GCA_963668995.1 of Parnassius mnemosyne. Lineage (NCBI taxonomy): Eukaryota > Metazoa > Arthropoda > Insecta > Lepidoptera > Papilionidae > Parnassius > Parnassius mnemosyne. The sequence goes on along the minus strand of CAVLGL010000098.1, from coordinate 2,209,976 downwards.
ACTTTGTATACATACAAAAACGATATCACTTATAGTTAAATATGAATTTTTTTTTATCATTTATCTATTTCTTTTACTAAAATTTTTATTTTTAAAAAAATTACCCACTTATAGAGGTATATTTTATATCTATTTCTCCACTCCTTAATCTACTTGCTCACTTTTTATGTATCGTGTATGGTATAAAGTGAAAAAATCCGCGCTTTGGGATATTTTCTTGGATGCTGGAAGGGTGACGTTTACCCGGGAAGGAGAGGGAGAAGGTAAAAAATTTAACTTTGCTTTATAATGTACATATGCCGATAGATAAATGTAATCCATTAATTTAGTAACTTAAATGATTGAACTGCATCAGTGAGGTTTCATGTCATGTCGCATGGCTCAGACGCGAGATAAATGCGTTTAAATAAAAGCATTCCATTAATTTTTCCAATTTATTTCATACTTTGCAATCAAGAATGTTTGAACTAATACAAGCATCCACTGCTGGTTTCTCTCGGTTCTCATCGAGTGGCTAGCGTATATTCGTCATTCTCGCGCCCGACTGTTGAATTACGAGTATTTTAATTTTTCATTATCTCTTACACTATGCGTCAAAATAACGCTATATAATATGCTACAATACGCTATGATGAGTAGAGTTTATCTTCAAAAAATTGTCGTGATGAGTAAGTAACTTTAGTTCGTAGGGATTAATATGCTATGCATTAGGCAATAACGCTCATAAATCATTTTCAAATTGTCAGTAATTTTTGCCACAAAATACTTTATTGTGACTTATGTATAAGAAAAAGGCATATGGTATTACAGATTTTTCTTTTAGATGAAATAAAGATATATTTTTTTGTAGAACATTGTATTTACTTATCACTAATCATTATGCCAGCGCACGAGGGTAAATAATTTTCGGGAGCGCTTTTTCTTTTGACTTGATTAACAAAAAGCAATATTTAAAGAAGTAGAGCAATGCTGCAACTATATTATGGTTGGAGCACGAATGGGTCGGCTCGACCGGGTAAAGACCAGAGTCTCACAGAATACCAGCGTAAAATAGCAGCTCATTGCTACTGTATTTCGTATGGTGAATGTAGAAAACCGAAGAACCAGTTTACTGGAAACAAGACATTACATCTTAGTACTCAGGCGTGACAAAGCATTTGCATTTTAATTCTTAATCGAGGATAGATGTAGGTGGCTATGGGCCACAGTATCCACTTACCATCAGGTGAACTGTATGCTCGTTTGTCACCCTTATTCTAGGTATATAAAAAGGTGTCTATTCATTTAGTCGTCTATTACCTTTCCTTTAATAGAAAAACAAGGTTCCTGGTTTAAATTTAAATTTAAATTCTAACTATTCGTATTAGATCTGTTGTAATTTCTAGCTGTAATTTACACGGAATGTTCTGGGTCGTAAAATGCGGTAACATTGCAAAGCTTTTTAAACAGTGATAGCGTTTATTGCTTGCGTGTGTAGCGTGAATGTGACTATAAATAGTTTCTTAAAATCGATATAACAGTAGGCTTGATGGTGCAATTTATAATACCTATGTGTCCACTCTCAATGTTATTTAGTTTTAAAATCTTGAAGTACCAAGCCGTGGTAGCTCAAGAGCTGAGCGATCTTTAACTTTACTGTATGCAATAAACCCAGATGTGATCCCAGTTGGCACTAATACAATTGTAAATTAAAGTTTTAAGTTCTCTCAGCGATCAAGGAAAACCTGAAGTGAAGAAACCTGCATGTTTGACAAATTAATAAAAAATATATTTATAAAACATGTTAAGTCTACAAACTCAAAGCCAAAAATATTATACTTAAGACAGTCAAGCAATAAATAGCCCCTAATAACAGGTTAACATAGCGTTCGTGATTGCATTGAAATAAAATAAAGACTAAAAAAACTTATAAAAACCTCTATAAAAATAGATATTTATACATAATGTGTTTACTAGGTGGGAACACACACACACACACACACAAGGAAAAGTAAGTCGGAGTAGGTATCATCCTCTTACCTATTTGTTTCGCTATATAGCAGCGTGTGCACTGCTATTTGTGTTCCAGTCTGCAGGGTACAGATAGCAAAATAACAAGCCGTGAGGTATTTCATCTTAGTCTTCAGAGGCCGTATCCTTCTTTCTCTGTGTCTGTGTATTAGCTGTAGAAACCACTTACTATCAGCTGGACTGTTAATCCGTTAGTCACTTTGGTTTTATACAAAAATACGTATACAGAGACATTAACTACATAATATATTAAATATTCCTTAACTGATTTTTGAAACAGGCTGACAAACCACAAAATATATCATTTGTCTTTATATGGAATTGGTTTGTTAATATATTACACATATGCACCAAATGGGAGATAGCGTTCCATTATTAGTAAGAAGAATATAACTTAATATTTTTTTACTTCCACTTGTGAAGGTTATATAGGCATGGTATAATTAAATTACAGTAGGTGGCGCGCGTATCATACCAACAAATTTAGTTGAAAATTATACATTATTCCACTGCAATGAATGTATTATCATTCGTAATTAAACAATAGACCCCTTACAAATTTAAAACGATATTTCGACAATTATTTTTCTGTAGCAGCAACGCGCCGGGTACCAGCTATATGTAGTATTGCATAAAATTTTACAAACCGATACAAGGAAAAAATCTCACGTAATATTAAACAAAACAATAAATTCATTACAAAAGTTTATTCAAACCGCATGCGGGCTTTGTGGATTTAACTCAGTTATTTATTTTCATTAGTTGTCACCCTCGTTTGGCCATTATGATTATCGCTGTATTATCATATACTAAAATTATAATTGGCCTGGATATCAATGCTTCGTTAGCTTTGTAAGGATATTTATAAATTTAATATAGCATATGTATAATTATTTGTTTTTTTTTTTAGAGCAAACTACGAGAATTTTTCTTTTGTATAATATAAGATGTAACATGAAATTTATAGCATCAGAAATAGTAAAACCATTTTGATGATAGCACTGAGTGAAACTATACACCAGAAGTGGTTTTACGACAATAGCATTGGATCAAAACTTGACAGCATTCAGACATTGTTTTAAGTCGAAATCCTAAAAGAAAGAGTTTCTACGACTATATTTTTTATATGAATGTTACGCGATATCTTCGTCAATTGCGAATTAAACCAACTTCAATAAAATGAAAGTTCTCGGGGTAGCTACACTACTGTACTATAGATGCGGAACGAATGGGTCAAGCGGGGAAGGATCACGCTTTCAAAGGATACCAGCGTTATATATCAGCATATTATTGCTGTGTTATGTATAGTGAGTGAAACAAATAAAAGAAACTTAGTTGCTGGTAACAAGGCATGATATTTTATGTTGTTCGTCGGGTTAAAAATACCTCTTAAATTTGTTTTATAATAACTTACCGTCGGGTAACTTACTAGGTGGCGGGATTCCTCTACTGACTATATAACAGTCCGTCTGGGTAAGTACCACCCTATTACTTACTTCTGCCACCAATAGTATAGAGAACCAGTATAATTAGAGGATGTGAGGCATTAAATCTTAGTCCTAATGAGGGACAACGCGTCTCTAGCCTTCTTTTCAAATTATATAGGACTGCCTTACGGTGCCTTACGGTGCTTGGCGGTGGCGTTGCTTCTTTTTTGCCGAATGTTGAGACAAGTTGAAACAAAAATGTTTTAATAATGAAAGCAAGTTAGTTTTTGATTCTATTTAATAAGGTACCAAATGTTTAACTTTAGGTATTAAATAGTATTAGGTACCTAAATTTTGTATTACTCAGACATGAAATTTCTTTCATGGTCCAGAGGCTCTGATGCTGACTTGATTTTCAACATTGTTTGTGCAACCCTTCACAACAAAGCCTGGAATTTTTACTGGTATAATTTACGATGGTATTCCCACGACAGCCGACGGCTTCTTAACTAATTCACTTCGGTATAGATAAGTCCATTCTGGAACATTTTTGTGGCGCTTTGTAGTCTATGTTGACGCTATTTTAACGTGCGGTCCACTTTTGCGCAGTAATATATGTCAATGTTTACAACATAATATTTTTGTATGTACTTTGTGTCTTAACAGTTTGCTAAGCGTTGAAACTATAGCAAAATCCTTTGTATGATGCAGTCTATGGGGTAGGTCTATGTTATGCAGTGGAGTTTTATAGGCTGTAATGGATAGATTGTTGGATTTTACGTTCCGGGAAAAGTAAAATATGAAATTAATCCAAATGCAGAAAGTTTTTATACAGGTGGCTGTATTCCTATAATATGTACACAAATACCGAAAAATAATCGTAATATAAGTATCGTAAAAACTTTATAGTTATTTATTATTAGATAACACAGAAGTATACCCACTGTCCAAACTAGCTTTGAATTTAATTATAATTTATGACACTTTATTGTGGAGATATGGGTTTCTGGAACGTAAAGTACGTAATATCAAGTTGACCACATGCGTTCGTAATGCTGTAGCATGTTGAGTTACAACATGCAATTTACTGCGGCCGTTGAGAGCTAAGTAAGGAATGTAAATGCCTGCCATCCTTCATTTGATAGCATCATTAATTTAAGGCGGAGGTTTTGTTAATGTTTGGTGTAAATAACGTTCCAGGCACATTTCTTTACTTTCGTTTTTGTTTCTTATTCCTAAAAATTATAATAATGAGAGATTTTAAGGTTATTCAGAGCTTTAAGCAAGGCTAAATTGAATAAAAAGAAATTGAGTTTGACTTTTGACTTCAGATACTATTCACAGTTTCAACACCTTTTTATAAACTCGCTTTCCTATCAGTTTTTTTTATAGAATAAGGGTAACAAACGAGCACACAGCCCACCTGATGGTAATTAGTTGATGATAAGTGATTGCTGTGACCCATATACATCTACATTTATCCCCAATAAAGAGTCAAAATGCAGATGCGTCGTTAAATTCGGTTGGGCAACGTTCGGGAAATTACGGCACCTCTTCTCGTCAGGTATACCTCAAAACTTGAAAACGAGACTATACAAACAGTGCGTTTTTTTCATAAGATAAGGGTAACAAACGAGCACACAGTACACCTGATGGTAAGTGGTTGCTGTGACCCATAGATATCTACATTTATTCTCGATTACGAATCAAAATGCAGATGCGTTGTCACCCGTAAGGACTAAGGTGGAATGCCTCTTTTTCAGTTAAATGGGACTCCGGTTCTCTACACTCACCATACGAAACACAGCAGTGTCAAGCTGCCATTTCACGCTGGTACTCTGTGAGAGCGTCGTCTTTCCCCGGTCGAGCCGAACCATTCGTGCTACAACTATACTACTAATATAGCTGCAGCACGGCTCTACCACGTACAAAAAAGTTTGTCTGTTAGATACAAATATTACCATCGATTTTAATTTACCTTGCTAATGAGCTAGAGCCTTGAAAGTTCTTCCTCACAGCCGACCATTTTGTGTTGCAGCTATAATACAGCTGTCATATATTTCAATGTAACTACGTCAAATTTAATTGCGGAAGTAAGTGAAATTTTCTTACGTGTTCATATAGGATAAGTATAAAAAATTAGCACACAGTATACCTGATGATAAATGGATGCCGTGGCTCATACACACTAAATCTATCTTCCTAATAATGTCCTCCAGACCGAATTTCAGTCAAGGCGGCCAGTCTGAACATCCAGCGGCCATCTGCGCCGGACAGGATAATAGACAATACAGTATGGAGTCCTTTTTTTGGAGGGTAGGTGTGAAACAAGTAACAGCTGACTAATTTAGCTCTTATATGTTATTTACATTTAAATTATTTTAAACCAGTGTTTTGACTATATTTACTTATCAATAAAAAATTTATTACCTTTTCTTTTGAAGTCCTATTAAAATATATATCCTGATAAAATATTTTTGACTTACCTTACCACCCATTACTATAACTTTTTTTCATACTATATTACTCGTTATCACTTGACTTTGTGTTCACTAATATCACTGCAAATATTGCAAGTAATAGCAAAAGTAACTGATGTGGAGATTATCCATAGAGTACTGGAAGGAAACTGGAGTCGCAAGATGGTTGAAATTGAGAACAGATTAAAGGCTGCTTGTACGCCTACAAATCCCTCACTTAATCAATTCCGTGAGGAGTTTTGTAAATTCAAAAGGACCTTGTCTGTTCCATTCTCAATCTCGTTCGGTAACAGATTCATGCCTGCACTAAGTCAATTGATGCTATTACAGCACAGGCAGAACATTCTTCTATATAATGGGACCTCTGACTCTCCTAAAGTTAATATGGAACAAAAAATTCTGGGCATCATACATAAGAAAATGGGTATCCCACATGTAACAAATGAGTCCTTACGTTGCCATCGAATTAATTTTCAAAAATTCTAGCCCAACAATTTGTACAATTTCAAGAGCATCGCACAAAGTCTGAGGTGTGGAAAGCTAAATCTAAATTAAAAAGGCTCTCAAATATCTTATTCGGAGATTTTAACTAAAATTAGGCAATCTGTTCTTAAAAAAGCACGCAAGCATTTTGAAATGAAGAATGTGTGGACCTTAGAATGCACAGTTTTTATCAAACTCCCCAATAACGAACGGGCAAAGATACTCTCACTGAAAATTTTCCTGTTAATTGTTCACTGGGAAGTCTTGGCAAAGCTTGTAGCGGTATTACTAATGCTGTAAAGAAACATATTCAAGCACAGCATAGTTCTTCAAGCACAAAAATTCTGTCTAAGATTTCTCGGCGCAATCAAGATGTGATGGTGGGGCAGAAAAAGGATCCTAAAAGGTCCCGTCGTTTAATTGCCAAAAAATAGCTTGGTCAATTTTACATATCATGGTATTATTAATAGAATCAGGCGTTACTTTGCGGAAATCCATTATATAAAAGCCTTTAGAAATATTTACTTCGCAAATATCCGCCTTATAAAATAAAATGATGTGTCTTACCTAGTGCTCGGAGGTGCTCTTCATACTAGGTAAGCATATCATTTTATTTTATAAAGCGGATATTTGCGAAGTAAATTTTTCTAAAGGCTTTTAATATGGTATTCCTAGGTATCCTTTTTTTGTATTTTATACTTTTTTCTATACGTTACGGCCCCTAGCTGCCCCTGCAAAGTCGCCTTCGCTAGGGCCCATAGTAGCCTCCTCGACGGGCAGCCGAGGTTTCGGGCCCAAATGGCCTTATGGACATTTGACCTATCATACTACACAATAGGGAGAAGGCTAGGTAAATAAATAGTACGTACCTGGATCCGAAGCTAACAGTGCTGTCATTACATTAACTGTGAAATATAACTATACTGCTATATTGCAATATAATGCTTATATTGCAAAACGTTGGTCACAGGCTACTTTTCCTACATTCACATATGGTAGGGTTGTAGGGCTGATTTTCTATTAAGAATCCGGCTGCCAACCGTGACGCAATCAGCCAGATAGAGGATCGCAATATCAGACGAATTGTACGTCTGGAGTAAACCAAATGTTTATACCGTTTATATAAGATTTTCGTGGTATTTTTTATAATCGCTTAATATGTTAAAACTTAATTAGCTAAGTCTTATCTAGTTTAAACAGCATCTCTTGTCCTCCCTCACGCTTTCATTCTCCTCTAGTGCACGCAATAGAGGGAGGACTGGAGGTGCTCTTCAAACTAGGTAGTAAGACACATCGTCTTTTATATTTCCCGCGCATATTAGCTTATTAATTTTTAACATCTTAAATTATTGTTTTCTTTTTTATTAATTAAATATATATTGTTTTCGCGTTAGTTATTATGAACATTACCTTACAGCCTTAAACAGTAGAATTACGTATTCAAGAAGTTGAACAAAGATTGTACAAAGAAATGCTAGTTCTGTAAATTGTGAAATCCAATTCTACGTTTTCTTATTCTTCCTATTATTTACTTTGTTAAGAAATGCAAATAATGAAGCCAAATTGCTGTAAGCTTTCCTTTGTATTTTTGTACGAAACAAGATTTTTTTTTAATATTTAAGGAGCCACAAGGACTGTCCCGCTGGGTTTCTTCATTTTATTCAATGAGGAAAAGTGGCTAGTGTTTTTGGTACTATTCCACAAGGGGTAGAACTGTATGATAATTTAAGTTTCAAGTATTTTTTTTTTCATAAGGATAAAAAATCTTGTATCTATTAATATTATGTAAATAAATGTTGCTGTAGCATTGTGGTCAGAACACTTTGCTACTTTATACGTTGCAAGTCCTCCGTTAATGACTGGTACACGGCGACACTAGTTACCACTAGCGCCTTCTATTATCGAGTTACAGAACCAGGAGAGTCAAGATCCTTCTAGAAATTTCCATGGAAGAACTTTCTAGAACTACCGACACCTAGTCAATAAGTCCGGTATGTACTCGAACATTCTATATGTTTCTACAGTAGAAAACTGTCTGAGGCCCTATATAAGGCCGGTATAGACTACGACCGAGTCAGTATTGAATTGGCGATACTAGTGAATACTTCGAAGCGATACAACTGCAAACTAAAGTGATCAGTAATAGTATTGTGTTTTGTTATTAGTGTGGTTTTGAGTTGTAATTAGTGTTCTGTAATTAAAGTGTCAATTTTGGTAATTCACTCGGCAGTTTTAAATTGTCTCTAACTCCAAGTTCGTTACAATATGAAGGGGCACACACACAGAATATATTTTAAAAAGTGGGATGGAAATCTGTGGACCTTAAAACATAGAGATATATAGATATTTGGCTCTCAAATATTAAAACATATACAACAATTTCCGTATCATCATCAAAGACAATCAAAGTCCTGTTTTTTTTAATTATTTACAGCTGTTACTAGGAACACACTGCTGCTAATCTTCTGTTTCTTTTACCTCTATCGCTTCTTATTACGCCTACAAGGATGACATGGGGTGGTGGATATTTGTTTAACGCCATTTTCTCTGTAACTTTCGTATAGCTATTATGAAAAATTTGAAAATATCAGAATTATTTATATAGAATAAGGGTATAACATGGATATTTATATCTAAATTTTTTCTGAATTAAGAATCAAAATGCAGATGCGGCTACCCCTGAACACTAAAATGAAATGTCTCGTTTCCAGTAGAAAGTACCTCCAGGTCTCAACACTCACCATACCGGGCTGGTATTCTGCGAGAGCGTAGTCTTTCCCCGGTCAAGCTGACCCATTCGTGCTACATTTATAATATAGCTTTCGTTTAATAATTTTAATGTATAAAACTTAAACATCATCATAGCACTTTGGTGGGTTAGTATTGGATAATAATAGGTCGGGGAAAAAGTTTCTTCGTATTTTCTGCCGACTTCCAAAAAGGGACGGTACTCAATTCGACTGTATGTTTTTCTATATGTATGTTACCTCATAACTTTTTACTTCGTAAACCAATTTCGATGATTCTTTTTTATTTGAAAGCTGGTACTTCTCGTGTGGTTCCATATGAATTTGATCAAGGTCAGACCAAGAGTTTTTGAGTTATTCTTTTTAACTTATATTGAAGTCGGCTGTACAAAATTTTTAATTTTAAATTGTTTGTATAAAATTTAAGAAAATCTCTTTGTTTCTACATTTTGTATCCGGCTAGTTTTAATATAAATATATATAGGACATTAAGAAAAATAAAAATAAAAAGTAGGTTAAAAGTTAAAAGTTGAACTTACAGCATATATGCATCCCACTGCTGGGCACAGGCTTCCTCTCATTTCTGAGAGGTATTAAGGGCAAGGAAGTATCCGCTGCGCTGCCCCAGAGCGTGATGGCGAACTTCACTTATCTCAGAAAAAAATTTTTTCTTATTTCTAAGACATGCAGGTTTCCTCACGATGTTTTCCTTCACCGCCGATCACGTTGTAAATCAGCACTTATAATTGCATTTAAACATTTCATTGGTGCAGGCGATATCGAACCCGGGTTTCTCGCATACTGTGAAAATAACAGCGAAAGCTAACTACATGAGTTACCACGGCTCTAAGAAGTAGGTAAAAAACACACAACACGCTCGTAAAAAGTGAAAAATGCAACTCAAGCTGCGAAAAAAAAATGTTACGTTTATGTACCTAATGCAGTGTTAAGAGTAGCATAATGTTGGTTCAAGCGTTTTCAGTCCAGAAATTCGGAAGTTAAATTTGCAGATCGCTCTGGCCGCCCTCATTCGGACAAAGTCGATAATATTTTTGAAAAAGTAAAGCAAGATCGGCTTCTAGTGGTAAAAGCCTGGCCGAAGAATTGAGGATAGAGGATAGACCACAAAACTGTTGTGACCCATTTGAAAAAGTATGGCAATACAAAAACGCTCGATATTTGGGTACCACACGAGCTCACTGCGATTTTCTATTGAAACTTAATGAAACCAAACCATTTTTTAAAAGGATTTATCACTGGTGTTAAAAGTGGATTACCTGCGACAAGAACATGCGAAAAATATCATGGTCAAAGGTTAGTCAAACTCCACAGAATCTCTACTATCGACAACAAATGACACTCAGATTTTCACCTGTTTTGGTATCACCAGAATTCTTGGGGTAGTGTTAGGTTAACTTCAAAACAGGACTGTCAAAACTACTTGTCGCATGTTTTGATCAAAAATTCGAAGATTTCTATAGCAACAGGATCATGTTACCACATATAACATGGCACAAGGTATGGAAAAAATGGCACATATATATTATAATAAAATGTTATTGAATTTTGAAAAAAAGGGTCTTGAATTTGTATATAAAATGCAAAGAAACTTTTCCCCCGACCTTATAGATTCAATGTAAGACTCGTAGAAAAACCGGCAAGAAATTCTAAAATTGTCTTATTTATTCTTTCCCTTTGAATACAGACGAAAGTTGGATTTATATTTTTATTAACAAAACTTACCACTTTACCAGGATTTTCTTATGTGAGTGAGATGAGTACGTAGTTTAAATAGAAACATCTAAAGAACAAACTTACAACCCTGATAAATATAGTAGGCTACACAAAAAAATAATGTTCCGTGCAGACTCCGAACTCGCAACTCTCAGCAACACGGCAACTTAAAGACACTGCGTTACGAAGCTGCCTTTTTATTTCTCTCTCATCTCAATCCAGAAATATAGTCATTTATTGTTTTCTAATTTGAATCAACATTCAATTTAGAAAAAACGAAAGTATTCTGGATTTATATATACAGGCTTTTATAATTTTTTTAAAAAGTCAAGAGAACTTGCCACCCTTTTGATGGTTAGTGGCTACTATAATAGCCTATGGGCGCTTGAAAACAACCTTAAACAAAGAAGGCTACAGATGCGTTGTCATTTCTTAGGGCTTATACCTGAAAACCTGTAATTAAACTGGATAATGCTATTTGGTGTCAGAAATTGGTGAAGGTGATATAAGTCGAGTCTACGCAGCCAGTCAAAAGTCCACTGCTGACGATAGGCCTTCACCATAGATTGGCTTATAGGGGGAAAATATTTGGCATATATGCCACGGTTGGCAGGTGGGAAAATGATGTTCCCCATTTCCTCTGTCATTGTCCTCTGTAGCCTCTTACGACCCCACGGGATGATATAGGTTATCGGACTTACAGAACAACTACACGGCACTACAAATGTAAATTTTCATATCCATATCAATATGCCATCAGTCAGCCAACAATCAGTGGGATATCCTTATCAAATTAAATTATGTACCAATAATTTATAGTGTATATCTTTAAAATTAGCATTAATTTGTTCTTTTATAAGGAAAAAAACTTTTATAAAATTCCTTCTGTAGCTTTCAAATTTTCATAATGGCACATTTCACTTTCAGCTTTGTGTAGGATAACAAGTATGGTTGGAGGATAAGCTTGTAATTTCCTTTGTTTACTAAATTGCCTCTAGAAGTATTGAAGAAAGCTTTACGAGATTGCTATTTCGGCAATACGCGCCTGACCTTTTTCATAAATGGAATAATAAAATTTTTAGAGTGCGTAATTCCTTTTTCTACATTTATAATCGATTCAAAATAAAAATGCAGATGTATTCTCACCACCACAACTAAGATGAAGCGTGGCCGTAACGCGTGTTCTTACTTTCATCAATATAACAAAAAAAGATCACAAAATAATAAAAGAATAGAAAAACTAAAATAAAAACGATTTCTCATATTTACGCGAAGACTACACATTAATGAAATTAATTTTTAAGGATTTTATCGCGTTTAATGTAAGTTTTTTAATTCCCGACGTTTCGAGTGCTTTACAGCACCCATGGATTACCATGGGTGCTGTAAAGCAATCGAAACCTCGAAAACCTCAGTCCCACCGTTAGGTGGGACTGAGGTGTTTGACGTACTGATGTCATAGTTAGCATCTGAATTTAAAAAAAATTTAAATTAAACGCGATAAACTCCGTCAAAATAGTTTCATTAATAAAATCATAATAATAAAATTATCTTTAAATAAGACTAATTTTACGGATTTTATCGCGTATATTAACTTATTTTACAATCCCGACGTTTCAAGCATTTTACAGCACCCATGGTCACAGGGGGGACTGAGGTGTATGACCTCCCAATGTTATAGTTAACCACGGCTACCTCCAGATTAAAAATTATTAATTTTGTTCCGATCTACGCAGTATGAACTTACAGTATCATGAAGTCTTGCAGTTGTATGCTTGGGTTGGGATTTAATTTTATTAATTATGGGACCCCAAGCAGATGGTAGCACCCATCCATCTTCTCTATTGAAATTAGGATGTTTTTTGATTTCTATAGCTTCGCGAATCATCCTTGGGAGGAATCGGTGTTCTTTTGCGAGGATTTGTGGTCTGTCAAATCTAATGTAGTGACGGGGGCGATCCTGTACATGTTCACAGACTGCAGACTTCCCGGAGCGTCTATTCTTCACATCAGCTATGTGTTCTTTAACGCGGGTTTTTATGGATCTTTTAGTTTGTCCTATATAAGAGAGACCACATTCACAATCCAGCTTGTACATTCCTGCATCTTGCAGAGGAATATTACACTTGACTGATGGTAAAAACTGACTAATCTTCTTCGGCGGCTTGAAATATGTTTTAATGGAAGCACGCTTCAAGATGTAGCCAATCTTGTCAGTGACACCTCTGACATATGGCAGTACAGCAGGCACTCGCTCGACTGTGGCTGGCTTCACTCGTTCACTGTGACGTAGGCGCGGGACCCGAAGCTTATTGTCGTGCAAAACTTGCTTGACGTGTTGGAGCTCGGCGGCCAGGTGTTTACTGTCACAGATCCCTCGTGCTCTCTGAAACAAAGATTTACCCACGGTAGCTTACTGTGAAGGATGGTGGTGAGAATCACCGTTTAAATATCTATTTGTATGGGTCTTTTTTCTATACACAGTGTGGCTCAAGGTGTTATCAGGATTCCGAATTACTAACTTATCTAGAAAAGCTAAAGAATTGTTTGCCTCTAACTCCATTGTGAACTGAATTTTAGAATTTAAGGAGTTAAGATTGTCTAAAAATGCAGTTACTTTATCTAAAGGTAGAATTGTGAAAGTGTCGTCTACGTACCGCTTGTAGAATCTTGGGTTTATGGGAGAAGTAAGCAGGGCTTTCTCCTCAAAGTCCTCCATGAATATATCGGCAACAATGAGAGATACAGGTGAGCCCATCGCCACTCCATCTACTTGCTTGTAGAACTCCTCCTTCCACAATAGGTAGCCAGATGTAAGGCAGTGTCTGAGTAATACTGCATATTCTACGGGCATGTTGTTTTCCTCTAGCCTTCTAGTAACAATCGAGATGCAGTCTTCAACAGGTAGGCATGGGAACAGAGACTGCACATCAAAACTCACCATAGTTTCATTGTCTGCCAAATGTAGGTCTTTAATCTCGCTGACAAAATGGTAGGAATCCTTTGTGTGTGCTCTTGAGCGGTGAGAGTATATTCGCTAAGTGTTGAGCCAATCCTTAAGTTGGTGAATCGATTTGGCTCACTATAGGACGTAGTGGAGCATTGGGCTTGTGCATTTTTGGTAACCCATACAACTTCGGTGGTTTAGCACACGTAGGTATTATCGATTTTACGTCTAGATTTAATTTTTCGGAGTGTTTCTTTATGAGATCACTAGTTGTTTTAAGTGTGTCATTTGTTAGGTAATTTTTAACCTTTTTATAAATACTTGCATCCGACAAAAGTTCTTGTATTTTAGAATACAAATGACGTATCCATGACTACCTTGGCATAACCGTTATATATTATATATATATATATATATATATATATATATATATATATATATATTATATAGTGAAGTTTTGCACGACATTAAGCTTCGGGTCCCGCGCCTACGTCACAGTGAACGAGTGAAGCCAGCCACAGTCAAGCGAATGCCTGCTGTACTGCTATATGTCAGAGGTGTCACTGACAAGATTGGCTACATCTTGAAGCGTGCTTCCATTAAAACATATTTCAAGCCGCCGAAGAAGATTAGACAGTTTTTACCATCAGTCAAGTGTAATATTCCTCTGCAAGATGCAGGAGTGTACAAGCTGGATTGTGAATGTGGTCTCTCTTATATAGGACAAACTAAAAGATCCATAAAAACCCGCGTTAAAGAACACATAGCTGATGTGAAGAATAGACGCTCCGGGAAGTCTGCAGTCTGTGAACATGTACAGGATCGCCCCCGTCACTACATTAGATTTGATAGACCACAAATCCTCGCTAAAGAACACCGATTCCTTCCAAGGATGATTCGCGAGGCTATTGAAATCAAAAAACATCCTTATTTCAATAGAGAAGATGGATGTGTGCTACCATCTGCTTGGGATCCCATAATTAATTAAATTAAATCCCAACTCAAGCATACAACTGCAAGACTTCATGATACTGTAAGGTCATACTGCGTAGATCGGAACAAAATTAATAATTTTTAATCTGGAGGTAGCCGTGGTTAACTATGACATTAGGAGGTCATACACCTCGGTCCCTCCTGTGACCATGGGTGCTGTAAAGTGCTTGAAACGTCGGGAATGTAAAATAAGTTAATATACGCGAGTATAAAATCCGTAAAATTAGTTTAATTTAAATATGTAGTGTTCGCGTAAATATAAGAAATCATTATAAGATTATCTTTTTGAACAAAAGTAAACTGTTTTTCCATAATTCTGATAGCCCATATCATCCCGTGGGGTCGTAAGAGGTGACAGAAGGAAATGGAAGAGGAAATGGGGAACAGCATTTTCTCGCCTGCCAACTTTAGAAACTACGGCAAATATTTCCCTCTATGATCCAGTCTATGGTGAAGGCCTATCATCAGCAGTGGACTTTTGAGGGGCTGTGTAGACTCGACTTCTATCACTTTAACCTATTTCTGCTACCAAATAGAAGTATCCAGTTTAATTACAGACTGTGAGGCATAACTCCTCAGAAACGACAACGCATCTGTAGCCTTCTTTATTTAAGGTTGGTTTCAAGTGTCCATAGTCTACAGTAGCAACTAAACATCAAGTGGACGGCAAGTTCTCTTGATATTTCTATTAAAAAAAATGTAAAAGCCTGTCAATCCAGTCCAATTCACACATATCAGTGAAGTCACTGTTCTGACACAGTACCGCCACCATGATAAACATTCTTTTATGCAGTCGCTATGAACACGTCCATACATGTCAGTGTCAGCGACGACAGAATGCTCTCAGTGAAAACGCCAGTGCCGTTAATCACTGATGGCAATCGGCGACGACGAATTTTTTTGTCAGATCATGGACGCCACCTCCCACAAGCAATTTTCTTCTTAAATTCTGCAGAAGAATATTGAAACAGGTTTCATACATTTGAAATATTCAAAATATTTACTTTCGTCTTTGATTAATTATTTGTATAATGTTACGAATACTTGCTTCATGCACCTATTTCCTTTTTTTCCCTGATGCTGCCTTTCTTCTTCGTTTAAAGCAATGGCAATCATTGCTAGTTCCGTATTATTGCACAATGCCATACAGTACCGTGTATTGACGGTGTAAGAATGTCTACTACCCCATACCAAACCGTGGAGATAAGAGGCAAAAGAGGGAAACTGAAACAGGAGATCGGCAGCAGAATCTTCTTGGTAACTCAAAAAAAGGGAAACTCAAAATAATTAAAAAAACCTGCGGTTGCCAACCCGCCTCCCAAGCATGGCATCTATGGAAAAATCCTAACAATGAGAAAATCTTTGGGGAAGGTCTATATTCTACAGTGGACTTATATAGGCTGTTGAGTAGAACAGAGCCCTAGCAACAATCAGGATAACTTCAGTACGTCGCATATGTTTTGCCTAAAGATATGTAGCCTGAGTACTGACATATGTGAATTGAAGCACTGCCCCATCACTGTACTCGTAGCACTGCTAGCACCTGTACGGATACGTCGCCGGAACTTCGACTTCATTGCTATATGATGTGAATCGGCCATCATACTTTCGTTTTTCTAAATGAGGTGTTCAGTCCACTAAGAAAACAGTAAGAAATTATATTTCTAGATTAAGATGAGAGAGAAAAAAAAGGCGGCTCCATAACACAGTGTCTCTGAGTTGCCGCGCTGAGGTTCGCGAGTTCGATGCCCGCAAGTTCAGAATTTCTTGCCGGTTTTTCTACGAATGTTACATTCAATCTATTATCTACATTACTAACCAAAATGAGATGATGTTGTTTAAGTTTTATACATTAAAATATTTAACAGAGAACTATATTATAAATGTAGCACGAATGGGTCAGCTCTACCGGGGAAGGATCACGCTCTCACAGAATATCTGCGTAAAATAGCAGCTTAATGGTGCTATGATAAATTCGTATATTGGATGTTGAGACCTAGAGGCCTCTTATACTGAAAACGAGGCATTCCATTTTACTCTTCAGAGTTGGCCGCATCTGCATTTTGATTCTTAATTAAGGAAAAATGTAGATGTACCTAGTCAGGTCATAAGTATTGTCACACAGTAAAAACTTTTCTTTTAGAATGCTGGCCACAAAAAAGTTTATTGAATTTGAATTTCGAATTGTTCATGAAAATAAAACTGTATATTTTTTAGAATTTTATTCATTTTTAAATATGGAGTGGACGCTTAAAGAAGACCGTGTTGCAGTTATTGCGTTGCATCGTTGCGGTTACGCGCCAATTCAAATTTTTGATATACTGAAAAATTTGAATATAACCAAAAGATTCGTTTATTGTACCATCAAACGATACAATGAAGACTCTAGTGTAGATTACAGGTCAAGAGGTGGTCGCCCTCGATCTGTTAGGAATCCAGCAGTGATAAAATCTGTGAAGGCGCGAATTGAAAGAAATCCTAAACGTAAGCAGAAACTGTTGGCCCTTCAGATGTGATTAAGCAGAACCACGGTGAAAAGGGTGTTAAATGAAGATCGGGCATCGGAAATATCAAAGGAAAACAGGACATCGTTTGAATGCTCGTCTAATGGACCTGAGACTGAAGTGATGCCGCGCTTTGTTGAAGCGGTACGCGAGAAAAAAATATCGGGAAATTTTTTCGGATGAAAAATTTTTTACCGTAGAAGAGAGCTACAACAAACAAAATGATAAGGTGTACGCACACAGTAGTGAAAAAGCGAGCAACCATATTCCGTGGGTCCAACGAGGTCATTTTCCATCCTCGCTCATGGTATGGTTGGGAGTTTCTTATTGGGGCTTAACAGAGGTACATTTTTGTGAGAAAAGTGTAAAAACGAATGCAGTTGTGTATCAAAATACAGTCCTGACGAACCTTGTGGAACCTGTTTCTCATACCATGTTCAATAACAGGCACTGGGTATTCCAACAAGATTCGGCGCCAGCTCATATAACTAAGAGCACACAAGACTGGCTGGCGTCACGTGAAATCGACTTCATCCGGCACGAAGACTGGCCCTCTTCCAGTCCAGATTTGAATCCGTAAGATTACAAGATATGGCAACACTTGGAGGAAAAGGCGTGCTCAAAGCCTCATCCCAATTTGGAGTCACTCAAGACATCCTTGATTAAGGCAGCCGCCGATATTGACATGGACCTCGTTCGTGCTGCAATAGACGACTGGCCACGCAGATTGAAGGCCTGTATTCAAAATCACGGAGGTCATTTTGAATAAACTTTAGTGTCAAAGGAATTTATGTTTTGTTAAGTTCATTTTGGTATATAAATAGTTACATAATGAATAAACTTGTTTCATTTATTTTATATTAAACATGTGACAGAATTTATGACCTGACTAGGTATATATCAACGTTATCATCATCACCATTACAGCCCTTCACAAGTCCACTGCTGAATATAGGCTTCCCCAAAGGAATTCCACATAGCAAGGTTCTGAGTCATCTTCATCTATCAAATTCCTGCATGTCTTACCAGGTCGTCATTCCTAATGGGGGGCCCTACACTTGGTCCGCCGGTACGAGATCGCCACTCGAGAATTACCTATTTTCCCCATCGGTTGTCAATGCTTCGAGCTATATGGCCGGCCCATTGGCACTTCAGATTACTAATCAGTCGGGCTATGTCGGTCACTCTGGTTCTCTTGCGGATATCCTCATTTTTAAGTTTATCACGCAGAGAAGCCCCGAGCATAGCCCTCTCCATAGCTCGCTGAGTGACCTTGAGGTTCCTCTAATGGCCAGCAGTGAAGGATCACGTCTCAGTTCTATAAGTCATCACTGGCAACACGCACTGTTTGTACAGTTTCCATTTAAGATTTGAGGCATACCTGATGAGAAGATGTGCCGTAATTTCCCAAACGCATCCCAACCGAGTTGAATCCGTGGATTGACCTCTCGGTCGAAGTTGGCCTTACCTAGTTGGACTATTTATCCCAGGTAAACATACTCGTCAACAACTTTGAGCTTAGGGCTCCCAACAACTACCGGCATAGGTGTGACATGGGCGTTGTACACGATTTTTGGTTTGTCCATGTTCATCTTAATAACTATCAGTTGGAAGGCACTATTGAGGTCATTAAGCATAGTGCTTGCTCATACGTCAGCATCTCAATAGTGCCTCTAGTGATTCTTCCATAAGGACAATATCGTTGGCAAATCGAAGAAGAGTGATGTACTCGCTGTTGTTGTTAACACCGCATACTTTCCAGTGCAGAAGCTAGAAAAAGTTTTACAATGCAGCGGTGAAGAGTTTCGGGAATATGACGTCACCCTGTCTTACACCTCTCTGCAGTTGAATAGGTTTCGTACTGTGCGAGACTTGTATGGGAATTTGCGATGTTTTTGGATAATAATGTACTAGTTATTAATGCCTGACAAACCCCGCAATATAACTAACAGAAGGTGCCTAAGGTGCCTATTTGATACAGTAATTATCAATCTCAAAAGTCACTGATGTTGTATTCAGAATTTACAATTTACAGGCTAAGTTTTATGTTACGAGTGATACAATATATTTTCTACTTGGTAGCAACCTGGAGTGGGCTGTATGTGGGAACGACTGGCGTTCGCCGTCGAGTGCACTCCGGACACAAGTGAAAAATGTCAATTCAGCAAAATGTATGCAACAACTCAGTCTAAACTAAACTAAACTAAAAAGTTTTTTATTACAAATTTCAAACTTACAAATTTTTTCTTTAAAAATACCCTTAAAGGTGGTAGAGCCATACTGCATCTATATTAATAGTATAGTTGTAGCACGAATGGGTCGGCTCCACCAGGGAAGGACCACGCTCTCACAGAAGACCAGCGTCAAATAGCAGCTTAACACTGCTGTGTTGCGTATGGTGAGTGTAGAGAACCGGAGACCCTATTTACTGGAAAAGAGGCATTCCATCTTAGTCCTCACGGGTGACAACGCATCTGCATTTTGATTCGCAAACGAGTTTAAATGTAGATGTCTATGGGCCACAGCACCCACTTACCATCAGGTAGACTGTATGCTCGTTTGTCATCCTATCCTATAAAAAAACCTGTATAAAATGGTAAAACTACTAAAACATTACGCTCACCTATGAAATTCTATACTTGGGATTTCTATCGCGGTGATACTCGGTAACAGGTAGTTACATACATTGCGTCATACTGTTTAACAATGAATATCAAGTCAATACTACACCACACACACACACATATATATATATATATATATATATATATATATATATATATATATATATATATATATATATATATAACATGGATTTCTCTTATGGAACCATAGAACCAAAATTAACCTTAACATCTATGTATAAATTACTAAGTACATATTCCAAATCATTGTAAATATATGATAGTACCTATTAAAATATATAATATCTGTCTGATACATATCACACTTATTGCTATTACATAACACCTTTATACGTACGCAAAAAACAAAAACGTCGTGAAAACAAAAACTCTCTATGTTCGTCGGTTGAATAGAATAGAATAGAATAAGTTTTTATTCAATATACATTCCATGCGTAATTCTTATTGAAAGTCATTTTTTACTTTACCACTGGTTTGAAAGAAAAACCCTCTGTCCTGAGAAGAACCAGCAAGAAACCCAGCGTGACTTTTTTTAAATAAATTTTGCAATATAAATGATTACGAACTATTTACAAAATTTATTTTAGAAACTGCTTGGAAGCGACCACCACATTCCCAGGGGTTATTATCAACCATGTATTCATTGATACTATAATAACCCTTTTATTACAGTTTCAGTTTAATAAAACATTTAAACTTGGTAATAGAGAGAACCTATACACTTTCCGGGACCTAGTTGTAATAGCGTATACATTGCCCTAAGAATGAATTACTGACTCTGTGGAGTCGAGATACTGGCATTACTAGCTTGTGTTTGTTCCTAGTGTTTACAGAATGTATATCACTTTTTTTACTAAAACTATCTTTGTTTTTGTGAACATACATTAAATTTTCGTAGATATACTGATAGGCCAAAGTTAATATATTTATTTTTTTAAATTTATCTCTAAGAGACTCTCGATTTTAGATTGTAAATAGCTCTAATGGCCCTCTTCTGTAAAACAAAAATAGTTTCTGAATCAGCCGCATTTCCCCATAGCAAAATGCCATAAGACATTATGCTATGGAAATAACTAAAATAAACTAATCTTTTTTACAGCATAGGCCGCAGAACTTTGTCTGCTTGCTAATTTGGATATATGGGAGCTCCACTGAAGCTTTGAGTCAAGAGTGATGCCAAGAAAAACAGTGGATAAAACAGGGCTCAATTACTCCCCATTTAAAAACACATTGGTATTCAGATTTTTAACATTCGTTGTTGTAAATTTAACACAATTAGTTTTATTTTCGTTCAAATGCAGACTATTGAAGTTAAACCAATGCACTAATTTTGATATAGCATTATTCACTTCGTCACATTTAAATATTTGACGTTTAAGTTTAAAAATCAAGGAAGTATCATCAGCAAATAATACTATATCATGACTATACCCTACAAGGTGAGGTAAGTCATTATTATACACCAGAAACAGGAATGGGCCGAGAATCGAGCCCTGAGGGACACCCATTAGTACAGGTGAGCCGGAAGAACTTTTACCATTGATAATAACCTTCTGTTTTCTTTTACTTAAATATGAAATAATAAGTTTGAGCGATGTGTTCTTGACACCATAGTACTGTAGCTTCCTGATTAATGTCTCATGGTGAACACAGTCGAAGGCCTTGGAAAGGTCACAAAATATACCCAAAGCAGCCTCTGAATTCTCCCATGCACAAAAAATATGTTTAATAAGCTCAACTCCAGCGTCTGTTATCGAGCGACCCCTTGTAAAACCGAATTGATTTTCATGCAGCAATTTATTAATATTAAAGAAACTTAATCTGATCTAAAATAATTATTTCAAAAATTTTACTTAATGTTGGTAGAACAGAAATTAGTCTACAATTGGCGGGGTCTAATGTACTACCAGATTTAAATATAGGTATGACTTTAATATATTTCATTAAATCAGGAAACACACCAGATTCGACGCTTATATTAAATATAGTGGCTAGATAAGATGCTAATATATCTATTATAGATAAAATAACTTTAACGGAAATCCCCCATAAGTCTGCCGTTTTCTTACCATCAATAGCTTTAAAATATTTAACGATATCTTTTGGCAGTACTCTATGGAATTTAAAAATATTTGAACAAGCCTTTACATTTTGTTTGAGCAATGATTCGGCGACAGTAGGAGAAGAATTTAATGATTTTGTTGTCAAAAAAGGAACATCAGTAAAATGTTTCTCAAAAGTCATAGCAACTTCTTGATCAGATCGCGTTAAATTATTGTTAATATTCAATTGAAAATCCGAGTTGTGCGGTTTGACCTTGCCCGTTTAACTTTTTTTTATAGGATAAGGGTGACAAACGAGCACACAGTCCACCTGATGGTAAGTGGTTGCTGTGGCCTATAGACATCTACATCTATCCTCGATTACGAATCAAAATGCAGATGCGTTGTCACCCGTGAGGACTAAGATAGAATGCCTCATTTCCAGTAAAAAGGGCCTCCGGCCACCTGCACTCACCAAGCGAAACGCAGAGGTAAACCTCTACTTCACGCTGGTTTCCTGTGAGGTCGTGGTACCACCCCGGTTCGTGCCGGCCCATCCGTGCGACAGCAAAAGCTGCCGCGTGGCTCTACCACTGTTAAAATATCACTATTTATTATTCTCCAGGTCATTTTAATTTTGTCGGATGCAGTTTTAATTTTTTTGCTTAAATGTAAAACTTTAGCAGTGGAACACACTTTTTAAAATATTTTAGAATATGTTTTTACATAATCTCTAAATATAACACTACTATTGTATGATCTTTCATCATAAAGCTCGTATTACCTTCGCCTACTTTTATAAATTCCTACTGTCGCCCATCCATTAAATGATTTGCGACTGTTAAAAGAGAAAGTTTTTGAAGTAAATATTCTACTAAATTCACAACTTATAATTTTAAATAATGTACCATACAAATAATTAGCACTATTTTTAAACGAACGTGATGGATGTCTTTTTATTATATTACTTCTAAACCTCTCCAAGCGATTTTCATTTATTGGAACAAACACAAGTTTCTTATTTTTCTGTTTTTTTGTGTATGTAAGGTAGTGATACCAACTGTTCACAGTGATCTGAACTTAAATTTTGAATAATTGATTTATGCATGGGCTTAACATCTGTAAAAATGTTATCTATACAGGTCGCACTAGGCCCAGCAATACGTGTTAGTTCTAAGAATAAATTTACAAGATTATACGATTTAAATAATGAGCAATATTAAAAACTATGATAATAAATAAAAAAAAACTAAAACTAGAAACTTAATTATCATATAGTCCTACTCCCCGCGGTATCGTGCCAAGAACGCTGGCTGCGTTTCCCCGCTGAATGGCTATACTTAGCCTTTGAGCGAGGAAAGAACCAGCCCTCTTATCACCAGCAGCAACGACCAGTCGCGGATGGAGTTCCTTTAGGAACTTCACCGCACGTGGACCCCACGGACCGATAGTCTCTACAGCAAATGGCACAAATATGTAGTCATCTCTCAGAGACTCATATTTGCGCCACTTACTCAGTTCAGCTGCCTCTGATGCCGCCCCAGGTTTAAACGAGGTACCCCTGACATGAGAGGCCGCCAGAGTGTCTACGCAAGTAGCATCCCACACTAGGGCTTTACCTCTCTCCCAAGGGACCAATGTCATACCGTCGGGTCTCTTGCCATCGTCTCTAAATATTCCACAAGGCTCTAAAACCGAGGGAACATTTATAGAGGCAAGAGCCCTTCGGATGACATCGTTCAAAGAACTGTGCCGTGAAAACCTACCAGCGCTTTTCTTACATGAAAGTCCGTGGAGCCCAAACTTGTCGACGCTGCTACCACAGGGGCACTGATGGGGTTGACAAATCGCCGCTCCTAGTCGGATTCCTACGGCAATACGCAAGCTTTCCCTATCAAGTAATGTGCCGAGATTACTTGATGGTAAAGCGTGTAACCAGTGACTAGATTCCTTAGTCGAAACAGCTAGAAGGCGTGCCTTATCTTGGTCACTATGGAAATTATGAAACAAATCCTTCTGCACGCCCTGTACCAACGGAATATCCCACTGTTTTTGTTGGTTAACTTCCAGTGGAATATTTTCACCAGGACAGAGCGTTTGCCATGTCTGCCCTGCCTCCGTAGCAAAGCATAGGGCTACTTTATTATTTAAAATTATGTTACATAAGTCACTGACACTATGCACGGAAGCAAGGAAAGCAGGCAATGCAACGCTAGAAAGATTTCTCACACCAATGCCACCAAATTTTATAGGTAAAGTAGCTTGAGTCCAGGCTGTTGTATTTAAAGTTAAATTTAGAATTTTTTCTATAGCAATTTTAAGATTATTATCAATATCTTGTAAAATATCCGAACATTTCCAGACTGGACTCGAGCGGAGTAAGTATGTAAATCTAGGTACAAGAAGACAATATTTTAAAATAGTAAGAGCTATGTGGGGGTTTAATTTATACAATTTATCAACGTGGTTTAAAAACTGATCAAATTTTGTTTTTAAAACAGGTTTAATACTATCGAAAAACAACGGGGCACCTAGCAGGTATAGTGATTCCGTATTGACAGTTTTTATTCCTGGACAAATATGATTAAAATTTTGAATTAAGGTGTCTCTATGAGAAGTAGATAAATTATTGGAAAAAAAATATTTCACATTTATTGCTATTTGGTTCAAGGCCAATATTTTTAAAATTTCGAAAAATATGAGTAAGATCGCTGAGGACGTCATCTGCTCTACCTCCCAGTGTACCGTCGTCTAGGTACCAGACATTCAGCTTGGATTTCAAATTTGAAATAATGGGTTGAATTCCCAAACTGAAGAGTGCTGGACCCAGAGGGTCACCCTGCTGAACACCAACAGCAGAATCGATAACATGGTTTTCGTAAAACAAGTTAGTATTTTGACTATAACATTGCCAAACGTAATGATAAATTTCGGGGGTATTGTTAGCCACCTCTTTCAGCAAGGTTACCCTATCGATAGAGTTAAAAGCATTCCTTAGGTCAACCTTCACAAGAATATCTGCATCAGAGTTTGTTAAAAATGTACGCACTGAATGTACCGCCGCCTCACAGCCACCTCTAGTGCCAAAACCTAGTTGAGTAGGCTGAAATTTGGTCTTAAGGTTAGAGATTATGTACCTGCAAGCTAATTTTGAAGTTAAGCGTCGAAATGTGGAACCAACGGCAATAGGACGGATACCGTTATCCTTTTTTTTGAAGGCACATAATCATGCCCCATATAAGAATGGAATGAAATTTGGATTAACATTACCAGAAAGCATAAAGTTACATAATTTTGTAATGTCTTTAAGAAGTACTCCGCCGGCGTCACCGGCAGAAGCGCTTACAAGATCTTTAAGATGTTGAGGCGTAATTCCGTCAATGCCGCCAGCAGAGCCATTCGAAAATGACATAATTGCTTCTAAAGTGTCTTTTTCCGAAATTTGTAAAGGTTGCATAGAAGTCTTGGGAGGCAGCAGTAAACCCTGAGACGGTTTGACCGAAGGATGCTTTTGACGAAGGCTTTCAAGAGTTTCGACATTACGAGGAGCCAGGATGTCGTCTGAGAATAAAATACGGGATGCATTTTTTAAGTCGCCATCCATTACTTTCGACTCAACTACTTTTTTTAAATCAAATTTAGGACGTGGTCGAGATAAATGAGTATTAATTGGGTAATCTAAATTTTGAAAAGATGTCTCTTTTAGTTGAGACGTAATTGATTTCTTTATTGTTTTATCAAAATGAAAATGGGAATACGCGAAAGTAAATAATTTTTGCCAACTATTTTCACTATTAGTGAAACAATTTTGAATAGTGCATGACAATGCTTTAGCAAGCTGCATCCTCGCACCTCTAGGAATTCTTTTAACCACCGGTACATTACGATAATAATTGTAAATTTGCTCCGAAAAAAGGGAAACATTTGTGTCAATAGAGGAATTGCTAAAAAAGTTATGAATTCCTACGGCAGGCTGTGAAGCCGAAATACTTTTACTATGGCATCGTTTAATATGTATATTTAATCCCCTTTTACCTTTAAACAGCCTACCGTCAGCACAATTTTGACACTGTAGGAAATCCGGCTGTGAATGTAGATGAGCAGAGATATTCATTAAAAAATCTAAACAGATCTCTATAACACTCAAAAGTCTTTATATTACATATTCATATTAACTTGAAATGTGCTGTACCCCGCATCTTTCCCTGAAACAATCATTTACGGCCTAAATAAAAGCACTTTACTCTATAAATGAAATATTATTACATTACTTCCCTGGATTTATTCCATATTGATAAAAATTGTATGTATAGTCGTTACGCTTTGACAGTTGTCAACGGCGCAGCAGAAATATTTTTCTTTATTTATTAGTATTATGTCTGAAATCAAAAAATTATTATTATAACAACTCTCTTATATATTTTATGATCTTTTTGTTGAAATTTGTAAGCCAGAATTGGCCTCCAAATAACAAAATAAAATAATATAAATATACGTAGCTTTTGACAGTGAAAAATTTTGACATATATCAATATTAATACTAATGGAAGAAGTTTCAAAGATATTGATGTTAATGTCTCCACATATTACAACAGACTTGTTCTGTTTACTAAGTTTGAGTAAAACTTCTTCCACAATCCTTTCAAAATGATCATAAGTAGCACATGGGGGTCTGTAAACACTTACAACAATGAGGTGCTCGAGCTCGACACAAGCCATTTCTACAGTTCGTTCAACAGAGAGGCTCACAATATCCTTACGTTTTTTATTTAATAATGACTTATCTGCTAATATTAAGGAGCCACCACGTAAACTTTTTTCTCTATTGAAGGAACTGACCACCTGGTGATTTCTGAAATTAAACATGAAATTATAATCTTTTAGCCAATGTTCAGTAATACAAAAGATGTGTATATTGTTACTGATGTTTAAAAACAATTCAACTTCTTATTCTTTGCCCCACATGCCTTGTATATTTTGATTCACCAGATGTAGACAATTTTTATTACTTATTTGTGGGCTGTATTCAAAATTAATTAAACTCTTATTATTGCTAGAGATTGCCTATATTGTCACATTCATTTATTTAAATTAGTTGGGTCTGAATCCAAATTAAATGTCAAATGATTATGCTCAATAAAAGCAGTCTTGGTAGCGAAAAACTTGGCTGAGTTAAAAAGTAAATAATTAGATAGCACATTTGCTATCAGTCTTAAATTATATTTGGATAGGTTATACCTATCTTTTTCCAAAACTTTTTTAATAAATTATTTATGTCAATTACATAAAATTTATGATTATTATCATTACAATTATATGTCAAATTTAAATTATTATTACATATTAAATTATGCATTTGTATATTTAAATTATGTCTTAAATTATTTTCCTGCGGCAATCCCTGAATATAAGGTAGTGTGAACAAGACAATTTTGTGTACATTTAAGTTATTAAGTTGTTTAACTTAAACGACGTCTTCTGAAGTTTCGATAACGAGATGTACTCTTTCATCTTTGTCGGTGATCGCGACTGATCTGCCTCTCTTGTCTGACTTCCATATTGTTTAATAGCGAAGTTAATTTTACTATCTCCGCTAAAATTAATGTCGACGTAATCTGATCACTCATGACTGGTGAAGTTACCTCTGCTACCTGCATGGGTCTTGTTGCACTCATTACCTTATCTGCTGTTGCGTCTAAACAATCCAAACTTTTTCTATCCGCGACTGTTAATACTGCTCTAATCGCCGTCGGTTAATATTTCTGCCACAGGAGACGAAGTGTGTGGTCTTGTATCTTACCACGAATTAGTTCTATCGTACGACGTAAAAGTTGTGATGGCCTTTGTTCCCCCAGCTTCATCTCACTCAGGACTTTCTGTAGTTGTCTCGTTGCAGATTATTCGTAAATTGACAGCAAACGCTCTTTTAGTGCTTCGTGTTTCCCTGACGTTAGTGCCTGAATTACTAATTCCATTTAATATACTTATTTATCTTATTTTTATTTATTTGCGACGTTTGGGGTGCTTTTCAGCACCCGTGGTCACGAGGAACTGAGGTAATTGACGTACCGATGTCAGAATTAACCCAGAGTACAGCTTATTTAATTATTAATTTTGGTACACTGGGTTAATTCTGACATCGGGACGTCTATTACCTCAGTTCCTCGCGACCACGGGTGCTGAAAAGCACCCGAAACGTCAGGAATAAATAAAAATAAGATAAATAAGTTTATGAAACGCGAAAAAATCCGTAAAAGTAGTTTTATTCAAAGTGTAGTATTCGCCTAAATGTAAGAAATCATTACTAATTGCGTAATCTGTGCGATGGAATATTTGTTTAGCTTCTCAATCGCGATGTCGTAGTTTGCCTGATCACTCAACTTTTGTGGGTTCGATATATTTTTATAAGACTTCTGTACAAATTTCAGAAAGGTATGTATGTGGTCTATAGTACTAAAGCCTTTTCGGAAACCGGCTTTTCCGGGAGACTGGAAGTCGTCGAGTCTGCAAGCCAGACGATTCGTAATGACTCTCGAAAACAACACGTAAACGCGGCTCAGAAGGGAAATCGGTCTGTCGTTCTTCAAGAGAGCATTATCGCTTTTCTTGAAGAACAAGTCAACCGCACATTTGCTCCACGCCTTCGGTGTATTGCCACCATGGAGGACGGAACTAAAGAGCTTCTGAAGGACTTCAAGTACCGGTTTTCCAAACGCTTTCATAAGTTCCGCTGTAATTCCATCCTCACCTGGGGCCTTAACCCTTTTAAGGTGCTGAAAAGCAATTCTAATCTCGAACAAACTGATGTCTTTTTCATGTTTCAGGATCTTTTCGTCAGTCCTCAGGCTGCGTGCGTTATATATTGCGAGGTTGAGACGTCTGAGGTAGCAACAGAAATTCCACCGGAGATTCTTAGCACCCCCTGCCCCGCCGTTACAATGGTCTCCACCGTAACCAGGAATAGCGAGGCCGCCGGGGACTGGGGGTCATCTCTTCGTAACTTTAATCATGGGTTAGTAACTTTAATATTGCCGTAGTATGCTACGCTTGGCGAGGGGGTTGGTAACCGCAGATTTGCATGCCCTAAGTGTAAAGCGCAAGGTATGTTCTACTAGGGCCTAAAAATTAAGATTCCAACGTTTTGTCGCATGAAATCTTATCTAGCAATCATATCATACATATAAAAGATATAAAAAGCACATTTTCAGAAAGATGGGTGATTGTTGAACTTATTTATATTTTTTTAAATCGATTAATTGCTATTTTTACATAAAAAAGGGATTTTAGTGGCTAATGATGTGGATTTATCAAGTATGCGGTCTTCGTAAATACGATAACTTTTTAAAATATTTCTATTTTAAAACTCTTCATGTATCATGTGTGAAGCCATGGAATGTAAATGGCAGTTTAATTTTGTTTTGTTTAGTTGTATTTAATTTTTTTCGGCTAGGAAACGGCGAAATTTTCGGTGATTTGTGAGCCTTGTACCTTATTTATTTTACTAAATACACTGTTTCACTCCGTCATAATTCATCATTCCGGCCTCGGTACCCGTTGTGAGTGGATATTGGATCGCTTGTTTGCAGCGAAAAAGATCGCCGTACAAATACAATAAAATACATATATATTCCAAAAACCAAATTTGATAAATACTTGACCAAGGTAAGATAATATTACTATTTTTATAATGACTGATTTAGCTGATTAGTGACCGCCAATACGGTTTTCGTCGGGGTCGATCGGCTAGTGATCTTCTGGTCTACCTGACCCATAGATGGGCGGAGGCAGTAGAGTCCAAGGGGGAGGCGTTGGCCGTTAGTTTGGACATTGCGAAGGCCTTTGATCGGGTTTGGCACAAAGCGCTTTTTTCTAAGCTCCCTTCCTATGGGCTTCCCGTGAAATTGTGCAATTGGATCACCAGCTTCCTTGCAGATCGGAGCATCAAGGTCGTTGTAGACTGTGCATGCTCCGAATACAAGCCTATTAACGCTGATGTTCCACAAGGCTGTGTGCTCTCACCAACGCTGTTTCTTCTGCATATCAATGATAAGTTGCTAACTGGTAACATTCATTGCTATGCGTATGACAGCACTGGTGTTGCTCTATACACCGGCCGTGCCAATATTTCTCGGGAAAACGTCGCAAAGTACCGGAACAAACTTGTGTCTGAATTCGAGCCTTTGCTGAACAAAGTCTCAGATTGTGGGTGACTAAATGTAGTCCAGTTTAACCCCAGAAGACACAAGTTTGCGCGTTTACCGCTAAAAAGAACCCCTTTGTCGTATCTCCTCAGTTTCAAGGCACTCCCCTTCTTGCCTCAGCCAGAATCGTAATCCTCGGAGTCGACATATCGAGTGACGTGCAGTTTCATGGTCACTTGGTAGAGAAGGCTAAATTGGCCTCTAAAAAGCTTGGCGTGCTCAGCAGAGCGGGACAATATTTCATGTCGGCACGCCGCCTGCAAATTTACAAGGCACAGGTTCGGCCTCACATGGAATACTGTTCCCATCTCTGGGCAGGGGCTCCCCAGTGCCAGCTCCTTCCACTTGACCGCATCCAGCGCAGAGCGCCTCGAATCGTCGACGACCGAATCCTTTCCGATCGGCTCGATTAATCGGCACTGCGAAGAGACGTTGCATCCCTTTGCATTTTCTTATGCATCTACCTACCACTGGGAGTGCTCTGAGGAATTGTTCGGATTAATCCCAGCCGCCAAATTTCACGAACGCACATCGCGGCAGAACTGCCGATACCATCCACACCATCTGGATGATGGGCGGTCCACCACTGTGCGATTTAGAAGATGTTTTCTTCCTCGCACGACTTCCTTGTGGAATCGATTACCATACAAACCGATACGACTTAGGGACCTTCAAGAAAAGAGCGTACTCCTTTTTAAAAGGCCGGCAACGCATCTGCAATTCCCTCCCTGGTGTTGCAGTTGTTCATGGGCGGCGGTAGTCACTTACCATCAGGTGAGCCGCATGCTCGTTTGCCCCCTCTCCTATAAAAAAAATAAGATTTTTATAACAATATTTTGTTTCCCTAAAAGCACGCAGGATTTATATAAAATATACTTATACGTCTTGTAATTTATAGATCTGGAAAACTACTTCGGTATCTGTTACTGGAACTCCTCGACGAAGAGAACTAGATGAGCCATGTTTGGCCTCGTTTTGTTAGTTATGATTAGACCTTACCTCCGGACTTCATAGAGTGAAGTAAAGGTGTACTTTGATGACTACTACTGGAACTCCTCGACGAGGAGAATGTTCAGAGTTTGGCCTCGTTTTGTTAGTTATGATGAGTCCTTCCTTACCTCCGGACTTGATAAAGTGACTTGAAAGTGTACTTTGATGACTACTTCAGGAACTCCTCGACAAGGAGAACTAGATGTGCCGAGTTTGGACTTGTTTTGTTTTTTATGATGAGACCTTACCCCCGGACTTGATAGAGTGACTTAAAAGTGTACTTTGAAGACTGCATCTGGAACTCCTCGACGAGGAAAACTAGATGTGCCGAATTTGGGCTCGTTTAGTGACTTATGATGAGACCTTACCTCTGGACTTGATAGAGTGACTTGAAAGTGTACTTTGATGACTAGTTCTGGAACTCTCCAACGAGGAGAACTACATGTGCCATGTTTGACCTCGTTTTGTTAGATATGATGAAAAACTTACCTCCGGACTTGATAGAGTGACTTGAAAGTGTACTTTGATGACTTTTAGTAGAACTCCTCGACGAGGAGAACTAGATGTGCCGAGTTTGGCCTCGTTTTGTAATTTATGATGAGACCTTACCTCTTGACTTGATAGAGTGACTTGAAATTGTACTATAGTGACTGCTACTGGAACTCATTGACGAATAGAACTACAATTTACATTTTTTTCACGATCATATGAGCATTATAAGACGTGCAATTTTTAATTTTCCAAGCTTTTTTTTTACATTGAAATTTGACATAATATTATCGGAAAAATTAAACGGTCTTAGTGAAAACTTGTGTGTAATTAAATTACTTTAATAATTACGTAATACGTAATTTTTTAATATGTGTATCGCCGCGCGCTCGCCACGGAACGTGAACGTAAAGGTCATATAACCTTCGTCTGCTTTTATGAATTCCTACTGTCGTCCACTCATTAAATGCCTTGCGACTGTTTCTGGAGAATGTTTTAGAAGTAAATGTTTTTTTTTTAAATTCATTGCTTATAAGGGTAAATAATTCTCCATATAAATAGTTTGCATAGTTCTTATAAGAAAGCGATGGAAGGTTTTTTACCATATTACTTCTAAATCTCTCCAGACGTTTTGCATTAATATGAACAAACACAATTTACTCAATTTCCTGTTTTTTGTGCATATAAGGTAATGAAACCAGTAGTCCACAGTGATCTTAACTAAGTTTTTGAATTATTGATTTGTTGATTGGTACAACACCTGTAAAAATATTATCAATACAAGTTGCACTACACCCTGCAATACGTGTAGCTTCAAAGAATAAATTATCAAGATTATAGGATTTGAACAAAGAGCAAAATTTAATACTGATGGAAGAATTTTCCAGGAGATTGATACTAAAGTCTACACACACTACAAGAGATTTATTCTGTATATGAGGCTTAACTAAAACTTCTTCCATAACTTTTTCAAAAGTATCATAATTTGAACATGGCGATCTGTATACACAGACAACAATAAGGTGCTCAAGCTCAACACATGCCATTTCTACAGTACGTTCAACAGAGAGGCTCACAATGTCTTTATGTTCTTTACATGATAAGGATTTATTAGCTAATATTAAGGAGCCACCACGTAATTTAATATCTCTATTGAACGAACTGACCACATGGTGATTACTGAAATTAAATATGGAGTTGTAATCTTTCAACCAATGTTGAGTAATACATTAAATATGAATAAGGTTACTATTATTATGATATTATTACTATTATGATAGCTATACAGAAGTAACCGAGTTAATGGTGTTGTAAATACATCTCCCACCCCATAATATTTTTGTAGGCATTGTAAGAGGCAACAGAGGGAAAAGAAAAAAAAGATTGGCAGCAGCATTTTCCTACTAAAATATTTAATAAAAAAAAAACTGCAAAATCGCTTTAGGCAATCCAATTGGGGTAGTCTATGTTCAGCAGTGGACTTTTGATAGTCTTTGGTGATGATAGGGATGTTGTTGTATATGTTTTAATATTTGAAAATCCAAATATCTACATATTTCTTACCTTTAAGGTCCGCAGATTAACATACCACTTTTTAAAATATATTCTGTGTCTGTGCCCCTTCTTATGTTTTTTTATTACGCAACTTTTTTGTATCTCAAGAAGGAATAAATATATCCCTTGTTTATAAAACTTAAGTGAAGATATGAAGTAAGATATAAATATAGGTACAGTAAATTTGTAAACCTAATTTTGTGGTCGGTTTAAATGTTTGTTGATTCTCACCGTTACTTATAATTACGAACGAAACTTGGTGACCAATGACTACCTAAGTGTATTGTAAAATTACAGCATCAAATATATTCTGTGAGAGAGTCTATTCACGATCCAGTAAACTTATTCATTATGCAGCGTGGCTGCACCGAAAAACAAGCAACCTCTATATAATATCAAAATATCTCTTTTAATTTTATTTTTCATAAATGAATAATTTTTTTATCACTTTCTTGTGCTTCTACATAGTAAAGTTATTAAAATACTTCTATCTACACCGCACACTCATTGGTGGTAAATTGCACTTAAGACTTACATGGTCTGCAGCTAATTTGATTCTCTGTCGTCTGGAGCTAGTAATAGTAACTATAAATAGCGGATGCTTGCTTTCGCAACTAATGACACTTAATAACATACTTGTGCTTGCAAGGAAAATTTAATTTAATAATAAATCTACTTTATTTCATTCATGAATTCATTAAAGTCTTTCAAAATTCCACTGCTGAATTAAGGTCTCGTTAAGATCACCTGTGATATTTGCCATAGTTGCCATAGCTACCACGCTTGGCAGGCGAGTTTGCAACCGTTGTCTTTTACTATTTTAATTTTTATCAGGATGATGCCTAAGTCACCTCTAACGACACCATAATCCACTATCACATATAGTACCGTTTATAAGAGATAATGGATTTTTATTAAAAAAATGTTTTATAAAAATGATAAAAGACTGCATTATAAGAGGTTTAAATTTCTCTGAACCTGAACTATGGGTAAATTGTTAAGTCTAGGACCAAAGTAGCCACAAGAAATATGTTTAATTTCTCCTTCCCTTTACGTCTTTGTTGTCAATATTAAATGCATCCGAACCAAACGTTTGCTTCGTCTTTCGTTATGCGTACAAGCAAAGGAGTGCAATAATCTGTCAACGTTCGTATATCCGTCAGAAAACAATCTGGGCGTCTTCAAGGCAAGAGTGAATAGGCTTTTGTTAAGCGTCTCCCACACACAAGCGGCTGCGGTGGCGGCTAACCGCGGACCGCGGCTGCAGCCGCTGTAACAACATACCACCGCGGCCCAAGTGGCGGCCTGAAGCGCCATTCGCTGTGGTGTCTGTGCTACTATCGGACGTCAGTAAGCATGACAAGCTGTGACGAAGTCTTTATTATATTCAGCAATATTATCATATATTTTGTTTTTAATACTAATGCTTTTGTAACCACGATGGGAATTATTATATAGTACTTGATAATTTTGCAGTTTCTATTAATATCTCTGAATTTAGCACCATTTTTCACGCGGTACACGCGGTCTGTTTTAAAAATTTACAACTGACCTCGCTGCGGCCACCGACTGACCGTGTACTCGCTAACACACACGCATTGGCAAATGGGTCGGAGCATACGGCCAGCCGCTCGCAGGCCGCGCCATGGCCGCACGGGTTTGGAAACTCACTTACATTGCAAGGGAATACAACTGGCTGCCACCCCGGCCGCCACCGCAAGCCACTTCTGTGTGGCAGACGCTTTACGCTAAGACAGTGCAGTTTGCCATTTAGTACTTTATTACCACGTACCACTGCAAGCCAAACACCTTTAAATCTCTTTGATCTGAAAAGACTAGTTACTTCGAAGAAACCACGCAGAAATATACGAACTAAAATGTAAAGTATGTAGTCTGAGGTCTCAAGTCTGATGACGTGGCTAAGACAATTATTTAGTTAAAATGACTCTTTTAAGCCATAATTGATAACTTACTATAGAAACAGAAACTTTTTTATTCAATATAGATTATAAATAATAACTATTGAAAGTCACACTTTTGTATAATTAACACTGGTACGAAAAAAAAACCTCTGTCCTGGGAAGAACCAGCAAGAAACTCAGCCGGACTTTTTTTTTAAATAACTGCTTACAATGATGTATGTTACATAAATTAACAACACAACAATTTAGAAATAGCTTGGTAGCGACCTCATTTCCAGGGGTTATTATCATCTATTAATTCTTTAATATTATAATAACCCTTTTTATACAAACTTAGTTTAATAAATTTTTTGAACTTTGAGCAGGTTAAGTTTTCTATATTTTCTAGAATTTTGTTGTAAAATCGTATACATCGCCCCAAGAATGAATTACTGACTTGATTGAATCAAGTAACTGGTACTGCTAGCTTGTGTCTGTTCTTAGTATTTACAGAATGAATATCACTTATTTTTGTAAAACTACTTTTATTTTTGTGTACGTACATTACATTTTCATAAATGTATTAAGAGGCTAAATTTAATACATTAATTTCCTTAAATTTTTGTAGCAGCGACTCTTTAGGCTTTAAATCATAAATTGCTCTTATGGTCCTATTCTGTAAAACAAATATAATTTCAGTGTCAGCTGCGTGTCCCCATAGCAAAATACCATACGACATTATGCTATGGAAATAGCTAAAGTAAACTAGTCTAGCTGACTCAACACTAGTTAGACTTCTAATCTATTTACGGCATATGCTGCAGAACTAAGTCTGCTTGCTAGTTTTCATATATGGGGGCTTCATTGAAACTTCGCGTCCAGTGTGATATTTTAGCAATTTTCGACTTAATTTGAAAATTAAAGAAGTGGTATCTGCAAATAATACTATGTCATTGTTATCTTCTAGTATATAGGGTAAGTCATTAGTGTATACAAGAAACAGAATGGGGCCGAGAATTGAGCCTTGAGGCACGTTAATTTGTACCATCGACCCGGAAGAACTCATACTGTTAATGACAACTTTCTCGTTCTATTACTTAAATATGAAATAATTAACTTAAGAGCATCACTTCTTACACCGTAGTAGTAAATTTTCCTGATTAATGTTTCATGGTGAACACAATCGAAGGCTTTGGATAGGTCACAAAATATACCCAAAGCATCCTGTGAATTCTCCCATGCATTAAAGATATATTTAATCAGCTCAACACCTGCAACAGTTGTAGAGCGACCCCTTGTGAAATCAAATTGATTTTTAAGAAGTAAATTATTTATATTAAAGAAATTTAACAATTGATCAACAAGAATATTTTTATCAAAAATCTTACTAAGTGTTCGTAGTACAGAATTAGGTCTAAAATTGGCAGGTTCTAATGTACTACCTGATTTAAATAAAAGTATTACTTTACTATGCTTCATTAAATCAGAAAATACACCAGATTCGATACTAGTATTAAAAATAATAGCTAAATGAGGCGCGATTGTATCTATTATAGACGCAATAACTTTAACAGAAATCACTTACAGATCCGCAGTTTTCTTAACATGAATAGTTTTAAAATATTTTACAATATTTTTTGATGATACTTTATGAAATGTGAAATTATTTGTATACGCATTTACATTTTTTTAAGTAATGATTCGGTGACGGCAGGAGAAGAATTCAGTGACTTAGTGATTAAGATCGGAATATCAGTAAAATATTTCTCAAAAACTATTGCAACGGCCTGATCTGATTCGGTTAATTTGTTATTAACACTTAACTGGTAGTTTGAATTGCGAGAGTTGATCTTACTAGTTTGGCTCTTAATTATACTCCATGTCATTTTAATTTTATTAAAAGCTGTCTTAATTGTGTTGCTCAAATACAAAGACTTTGCTGTGGAGTACACTCTTTTAAATATTTTTGAATATTTTTTTACATATTCCCTAAATTCGACGCTATGATTATATGACCTTTCATGGTAAAGATCATATAACCTATGTCTACTGTTATGGACTCCTACTGTCGCCCATTCATTAAATGACTACTAGAACAAACACAACTTTCTCATCTACTTTCTTTTTGTGAACATAAGGTAACGAAACTACTTGTCTACATTGATCAGAATTAATTTTTGAATTAAACATTTATGCAACGGCTTCAAAGTTGTAAAAATGTTATCTATACATGTTGCACTAGACTGAGCAATACGCGTTGGCTCTAAAAATAAATTAAAAAGACCATCTGATTTAAACAATGATCTTAATTTAATATTGTTTGAGGAAGCTTCTAGGATATTGATATTAAAATCTCCACATACTATTACACATACATTTTGTTTATTAAGCTTAGCAAAACCTTTCTCCATAATTTATTATCGTATATAGAAGTAGAAGAGTATCGTATATAGAACATGGGGGTCTGTAGACGCTCACAACCATGAGGTGCTCAAGCTCAACACATGCCATTTCTACAGTTTGCTCAACAGAGAGGTTCACAATATCTTTACGTTCTTTACATGACAATAACTTACTAGCAAATATTAAGGAGCCACATCTTAAAACTGTCTCTATTGAAAGAACTAATCACTTGGTGATTACTGAAGTTAAACATTAAGTAATAAGCTTTTAACCAATGTTCAGAACTATATAAAATATGAATATTGTTGCTATTTAATTACAACTCAATTTCTAGCTCTTTGCCTATCATGCCTTGTATATTTTGATGCACCAGATGTAAACAATTTTTATTATCACTCTGTGGAGTCATACAGTTAAAGATTTGTAAGCTACATTCTAAGTTATTTAAATTATTACAACTGCTAGAGATTACCTCTATAGTCTCATTTTCTAATTTAAATTGCTTGGAACTGATGCCAAATTACATATTAAGTCATTATACTGCTCAAAAGAAGCTGATGTTTGTGTAGCCAAGCCTTTGGCTGAGTTAATATATAAACAATAAGATAGCACATTTGCTATCTTTCTTAAAATATATTAAGAAAGGTAATACCTATCTTTAGTCAAATATTTATTAATAAAATTTTTTATGTCTATTAAATTAAAATTATTATTATTATAATTATAACAATTAAATGTCAAATTTTAATTATTATTACATGAAAAGTTATTCTTTAATAAATTTAAATCGTACCTTATTTTATTTCCCTGTGGTCTAACCTGTATGTAAGGAAATGTAAACAAAATAATTTTATGTACATTCAAAGTATTTAGATTATCAATATATTTTAATAATTGATTTTTGTTTACAATTCCTCTTTTCCCAACAAGAATTATTAATGTGCTATTAGGGAAAAATTTACTAGCTAAAACTTTATTCATTATATGACTAAAGGATGCTCCAGGCATGCAATAATTACTGATCATATGTCCTTTTAAACATTTATATTGCTATCATATACCATACTACCTTGATGAGAGCTAACTATACGAGCTAACTTATATGTATATATTCGTATATGTATAGATTCACATGTATACATGGGAAAGAGGGGATGAAATAAGCATGACAGATTTCATAATTGAAGATGAAAGAAATAGGAGCGCAGTGGTAGATACAAGGGTTTACCGGGGGTCCAACGTAGGGACGGATCATAACTTGTAATTATACCGAATTAATTTTCTATTCAGGCGTTGGCGGCATCGGACATCTGTGTCTACCACTGCGTTACAGCGTATAAGAATAGAGAGGTTACAAGATGAAGGTGTGAAAGAGAAGTATAAATGCAGACTGAGGAAAAATATAAGTGGGTTGAATGAACTATGTATAAATGATTTAGACTTGAGGAATTTATGGAATAATATTAAGAATGTTTTGGTGGATGCAACCACCGAAGTATGTGGCGTAAGTAAGAAAACGAATGAAAGAAAAAGTAATACGTTGTTTTGGGATGATGAGGTAAGGATGGAAGTTGAAGCAAAGAAGATAGCATGGCTAGATTAACTAGCAACCAAAGCTGGTAATTCTGGCGGTATGAATGATGAGATTGAACGAAAAAAGGCAGACTTTAGACGTAAAAATAAGAGAGAAAAAGAAGTTGTTGAAAGGAAAAAGCAAGAAAGGATAGATAAGAATGATAGCAGAATATCTGATAACTTTCAGGCAAATATTAAAATGTTCTGCTAAAAGCTCGCAAGAACTGCCAGGGCAAATTCAAAACAGCCTAGAATGAATGTTATACGAGACGAGAATGGCTGCCTGCTGAATGATGAAGTTTCGAATTTAGAGAAATGGAAGGAACACTTTGCTAAGCGTGTTTAAGAGTGAAGAGTCTGAATTATGTGAAATAGAAATTCTGAGAAAAATGTAGGGAGATAAGTAGAAAAATAATGAAAGCAATTAAAAGCATGAAAGCAAGTAAGGCAGCCAGATATGATGGAATATCACTCGAAATGCTAAGGGCTGGAGAGGGTGTGGTTGCAGGCCTGCTGTGCACCTTGTTTAATTTATGTTGGGAACTGAAGCGGGTACCGGAAGACTGGTGCAAAGCCGTTATAGTCCCAATATATAAGGGAAAGGGCTCGCAGCAGGACTGTTAAAACTACCGTGGTATCAGCTTGCTAAGCATCGTGGGTAAACTGTATGCTAAGGTGTTAATTGAAAGAGTTATGGAAGAAACTCATGGAAAACTTTGGGATGTACAAGCTGGACTTAGAAAGGGGATGTGGTGTACGGATCAAGTCTTTTCCTTGCGCACGATTGCGGAGAAGTTTTTAGCCAAAAACCAGAATTTTTTTTGTGCATTCATGGACTTAGAAAAGGCTTATTACAGAGTGGACAGGAATGTGTTATGGCAGACACTGAACTCATTTCGGTTGAGTACTGGCTTGATACAGGCATTAAGGTCTCTTTGTAGGGACTCTAGTGCTTGTGTCAGGATTAATGGGGTCCACTCGGACTCGTTTGACATTCATAAAAGTGTCAGACAGGGATGTGTGGCTTCCCCGTGGCTATTTAATCTATTTATGGACAGTTGTTTGCAAACTCTGAAAGTTGAAGAATGTGGGTTGAGAATGGGTGAGATATCCGTCAAATGTCTTTGTATGCCGATGATCAAGTCAAATTTGCATCCTCGGCGGCCGAGTTGCAAATGATGGTTACTTTAATGAACTGGTCATTGAAACAAAAGGGGTATGAAAGTGAACGCAAGTAAGACGAATGTGATGGTTTTTGAAAGAGAAAAAAGTAAAACGTTATGTGAAATAAGAACTGAAGGGGAGTTGATTGAGCAAGTGGATGAGTTTGTATATTTGGGATGTTTATTTAGCAGGGATGGTAGATATGATAAGGATATAGAACGACGAGTGAACGCAGGAAATAGAGTGAATGGGGCTCTACACGCTATTATGAGGAGTCAGAATGAGTCAAATAAGGCACATATGGCAATCCATAATGCTGTGTTAGTCCCTACTTTAATGTATGGTAGTGAAAGTTGTGTCTGGCAGAAGAAGCATGAGAGTAGAATAAATGCTGTAGAAATGTGGTCCTTAAGGAGTATGCTAGGGCTGAATCTGAATGACAGGGTGAGAAATATTGGGATAAGAGACAAGTGTGATGTGCAAGATGACGTTGTGACAAGGATTATGAAAGGAATGCTTCGGTGGTTTGGTCATGTAGAGAGAATGAACAAGAAAAGAGTGACAAAGCAAATTTATGTTGCAGAAGTGAACGACAGGGTCGAGAAAGGACGCCCTAGACGAAGGTTTATCGACCAAATCGGCGATACATTAAAAATGGGCCAGATTGGGAGTACCCTTGACCGACGAGCGTGTATGCGTAGATATATGGATGTAAAGGAGGCGAGAGAGGTATTTGTGTGTGTATATATATAGCATTATTATGTATTTGTGTACTTAGCTTAAGTTCCTGCACCTTTTTGCCAAAAACATGCAACTTCTAATATACGATCAATTTATATTATATCAATGTATTATCAGCACTCAGCGCGGTCAGTTTTATTTATTATCATAGCATTTACCAACCATATCATTAAGCATTATTATTAGGGAATACCCTAGATTATCAAAAACCGCTTTACGAAATAAGATAGCATAGGTTTCATTTCTGTACAAAAACATGAAAAACGATAGCAGTTTCAAAACTGTAGTGTCTCACAAAGGTTCCTTTCTGCAAGCAAAAAGCCATTTCTTGAAGAGGTATTAAGATTTCTGGGAAAGCATCTCAAAGGCATTTGTATAACTTTTTCCTTAAAGATTTTCCCGTGCAGATTGTGGTTTCCTACGGAGCTATGTTTGTGACATCCTTAATTGATAAGAGATAATATAATGAATAATGTAATAAATAGAATAATAGAAAATAATTAAATATAAATTATTTAAAAAAAATATATGAAATTATAAGCACAAAATGTTTCAGTTAAAGACTAGCAACCTGCTCTGGCTTCGACTGGATAAATCTATCTATTAATGTAGCGTTATTTAGATTTAAGACAATCAAAGGCCATGTCACCAAATTTCTGCCTTTTAAAAAATATTCAAAATTTTCGCATTGAATATACCTCCTGGCATTGTTCTCTATTATTTCGTTAAGTTTCGTTACTATCGGTTCAGCCATTTGGAAGATTAACAATTTTAAAATTTCGGTCCCCCACAGTTCAGTGTAATGAAGCTGTTATGTAGACTCTACAATTTTATTTATTTGTATACATAGATGGACGCATGATCCACGAAGAATATATGTACATCTATATATACTTCGTGGATCTTTCAGACCTCATTCAGAGATGCAGGGCTACCTTACCTGGTTCTACAGCCGTTACTGATTTTGATGTCAAAGATGCAGCTCGCTCTGGCCGCCCCCATACGGATAAAGTCGATGCCATTTTAGTAAATCGCACAGTCTTAGCGTAACAAAAACCTATTTACTCTTGTCTTAATGACGTCCAGATTGTAGTCGGATGGAAAGGCAAACGCCGGCAGGTTACGCAAATCCTTTGCTTCGCATTACGACGAAGCAAACCATTTGTTTTGAGTGCCATGCATTGCAACAACAAAGAGATAAATGACCGAACGCCCTGTTGGGCGATGATAGAAAAGGTAGAAAAGAACTAAGGAATCTAATTCCTGCGCACTCTCCGATATACATCTAGTAGAATACCGAGAGGTTAGCTACTCAGCGTCTCTGCTCGAGAACTAATTTATTACATACATGTAATATTAAAAACATTTCGATGTTAAATATTTTGATTATTATTGAAGTGAAAACTTCTTTAGGTACGTTTGGAACTTTTGGGTTGGGGAAAAAGCACTGAACTCGCGTGACCGTCACGATCTAGTACTTAAAATTGAATTTAAAGATGATATTTTGTATTTAAAATTTGTTTGTATTGTATAGATAATAATCATACTTTTTCATGAATTATGTCTTTTAACTCCAAACGAAAACCGACTTCAAATTGCTTAAAAAATAATTTATTTATTTGCTCTTACCCTCCGGTGTGAAATTTGTTCTCCTAATTTTCATGAAACCACCATTGAAGTAAACCTATTTAATGAAACAAATAATCATCAAAATTGGTTCACAATATGCGAAGATTACGCGATATCTTCGTAAATATTTACATACATAAAAAATCATCACTTGAATTGAGAACGAATTGAAGACTGTTAAAAAAAATAATAGTGCAATAAATGAAAATTTTATTATTACATTAATACGTTGATAAAAAT
This sequence comes from Parnassius mnemosyne, assembly GCA_963668995.1. NCBI lineage: Eukaryota > Metazoa > Arthropoda > Insecta > Lepidoptera > Papilionidae > Parnassius > Parnassius mnemosyne. The sequence goes on along the minus strand of CAVLGL010000098.1, from coordinate 2,167,077 downwards.
AATTTCTAATTAAAATTCTTCCTACACAAATATACCTCAACCACCCGAAAATAAAGTTTACAAGTTTATGAATCTAAGAAGTTTTCACTTCTGACGTGCATCGACGTGACGTAAGACTGACAGTTTTTATGTGTAGACAGTAACTAGGTAGTAAGATTTTTAAATAATTTTTTTAAAATACTTAGCCTAAGTTTGGCGGTACGTTTGGCGTAGCAATGCGTGTGGCGTAGCTGTACGTATGGCGTAACAATGAGTGCGGCGTAGCGGTGTGTATGGCGTGTCAATGCATACAGCGTAGCGGTGAATGCGACGTAGCAGCGAATTCGGCATTAATTTTAACAGGCCACCTTTTAGAGCACTAATACAAGAGCGTATGCATATTCTGAAATAGAAACCACGTAAAGATAAACAAAGTATGAGATACTTTTTTACATTAGTATACAAGAAAACTGTAGTAAGAAAACTGACAGCAACTGATGCCTGTCAAAATTAAATAAGTTGGACATTGGGAGAGTATACGTTTACGGAGCTGTTCCCAAACAAATGGTATATTTAAAATTTCTGCCGACTTCCAAAAAGGAGACGGTACTCAATTCGAGTGTATGTTTGATCCAGGTTAGACTAATGGTTATTGAGTTATTCTTAAATAACTTATATTGAAGTCACTTATATTGAAGTCGGCTGTACAAATTTTTTAATTTTAAATTATATGTGACAATTTAATTAATAATAATAACTAATTGCCATCATTTACTCCAATAGGAAATTTAAAAAAAGATTAGAAATGACAAATCAAATCAATGCCGAAAACATAAATGTTTATAAGATTGATTGCCTCATGATGAATATTTATTTACCAGATTATGTGATGGCGAAAAAAGCAAATAAAGTTATACATATTTCGTATCAATATCATAAAAGATGCGCGGTGCTTCGGATCGCGTTACGTCTCTGTGTGAACTGACCCTTATTATCAATAGTTAATAAGATTCGATATAAAGCCATCTTAAAATATCATATAAGTATTATTTTGTGGAATTAAAATATAATAAGCATAAAGTTAAAATACATTTATTTGAAAAAGTTAAGTAAAGACACAGGTAGGCAGTAGGTAGAATTTCTTTCCTGCCTAGGAGTCTATCTGTGTTGGTCCAATCTCTTAACTATGTCTGCCGCCAAACAGAAGTGCATTGCTGTGTTCCCGTCTGAAGTTTATGGAGAGCCAGTAAAATTACTCGCTATAAAGCATTCCATCTTAATCCTCAGAAGTGGCGGCTTAAGAATGTCCACTACCCCATATCATCCCATGGCTCTCGTAAGAGTTGACGGAGTGAGATGAAACAGGAGATAGGCAGCAGCATCTTTCTTATATCTTCCTAAGAGAATATTTATGGTGATGGGCGGGGAGGATGTATTCGCCAGTGAGCTATGTTAGGATGTAACGAATAAATGAATGTAATACTACGTGTTGCACTTCGTTATACTTCTTTTTTTATAGGATAAGGGTGACAAACGAGCACACAGTCCATCTGATGGTAAGTGGTTGCTGTGACTCATAGACATCCACATCTATCCTCAATAAAGAATCAAAATGTAGATGTGTACTCACCCGTGGGGACTAAGATGAAATGCCTCTTTTCCAGTAAAATGGGTCTCCGGTTCTCTACACTCACCATACGAAACACAGCAGTGTCAAGCTGCCATTTTAATTCTGTGAGAGCGTGATCCTTCCCCGATCGAGCGGCGCCATTCGTGCTACAATTTTTTTTATAGGATATGGTGACAAACGAGCATACAGTCCACCTGATTGTAAGTGGTTGCTGCGGTCCATAGACATCTACATCTATCTTCGATTAAAAATTAAAATGCAGATGAGTTGTCACCCGTGAGGATTAAGTGGAATGCCCCTTTTCCAGTAAAATGGGTCTCCGGTTCTATACACTCACCACACGAAACACAGTGTTAAGCTGCTATTTGACACTGGTATTCTGTGAGTGCGTGGTCCTTCCCCGGTCGAGCCGACAAATTCGTGCTACAACTATACTACCAATATAGCTGCAGCATGGCTCTAACACGTTTAAGCTGTAATGTATAAATGAATGTATTACTGCGTGTTGCGCTTCGTTATATTTATAAGCGTGGCTCCTACATAGACATATCTTTCGCATGTATCCTTTATCATTTCGTTTAGTTAGTTTAAAGTTGGAATTTTCATTATTTAAGAACATTTTTTACCGTGCAATAATTAAGTTCGCTTTAATTTCTGCGATTGGACTTGATTCCAATACAAATGAAATCGTGAAATCGATTTGCAATTTAGCTGAAGTAGTGACAGTGATTGTGAGTGAAGACGTGCGAAAATTAAATAACTCTGATCGAATGACTAAAAAATTAAAAATGTTACGTCTTTCAAAAAATGTTTATTCAGCCAAACCATAAATACGGTTTAATGCTAAAATATATTACAATTCCGCATTGAAAATGATGATCAGTATGAAACCATGTTTTGTGGCGTAGTCACCTTCATCTACCCTCGATTGGGAAACAAAATGCAAATGCATTATAATTTCTGATGACTAAGCTGGAATACCTCGTTTCCAGTAAAATATCATATTTCTATTGAAATGGGAAAACCTATGAACAATTGCAACACCGGATGGAATGCAGGTGCGTTGCCGGCCTTTTAAAAAGGTAGTAAGTTCGTTTCTTGAAGGTCCCTTAGGTTTCCGGTCCGGAAAAATTGCCGGTGGTAAACGATAAGAAGAAAACCCCTAGTAAAACGCACATTAGTGGACCGTCAAGCATTCCGATAGTTTGGATGATATCATGAGTTGCCATAGGCTACGCTAGGGTAGCGGTTAGTAACTATTTTCAGAAAGAGGCTACTGCTGATCTAATGTATTTATTCCCTCTGTCGCATTTTACAAGACCCACGGGATGGCATGTGTTAGTTGATTACTTTACTCTACTGCTACACGACAGCATAATCTGTATTGAATAAACATATTCCATAAAACGCACAGTACACATCTCTCTCGCTTTTTCAGATCCATAGACCTACGCCTACATGCGTTAGATACACTTAACTTAGACAGTTTTCATATACAAATAATTTGGTCGATAAGTTTTCGTCTAAGGGGTCACTTGCCGACACTGCGATTTACTTCTGTAGTATAAGTTTACTTTATCACTCTTTCTTCATTCATTCCAAACCACCGAAGCATTCCTTTCTTAATCCTGGTCACCACGTTTTCGTTCAAACCTCACTATTGTCTTATTTACAATTTATACCCTTATCATTTATAGGGAGCCCTATATACTTCTTAATGACCGCATTTCTGTATTACTAATTTTACATTCATGCTTCGTCTGCCACACATAACTTTCACTAGCATATATTAAACATTTAAGTTTCTAAAAATACCTCATATGACCTACAATAGACTTAAAACTATAAAATCAATATATATATATATATATATATATATATATATATATATATATATATATATATATATATATATATATATATATTCGATATGTCACTAGCTAAGCTAAGTTGAGCAACATTTTTTTTAAAGATACAACTTGCTTTGGTCGCCCTCATACGGTTAAAGTCAATGCCATTTAAAAAAAAGTGGAGCAAGATCGTCATATTAGTAGTTAAAACATAGCCGAAGAATTGTTGATTGACCACAAAATAGTATTGACCTATTTGAATAAGTTTGGTTATACAAAAAAGCTCGATATTTGGGTACCACACGACCTCACTCGAAGAAACCTAATGAATCGTATACTCATATACGATTCGGTATGTAAACTATAAAAATAATTTATAAACTAAAACTCAGTAAACATAAATATCACTATCCTTTTTTTATAGGATAGGGTGGTAAACGAGCACACAGTCCACCTGATGGTAAGTGGTTACTGTGACCCATAGACATCTACATCTATCCTCAGTAAAGACTCAAGATGCAGATGCGTCGGACTTCTAGATAGAAAAGAAATATACGACCTAAGTAAGCGTGACCAACTAGCACACTGTGACACTAGGAAGAGGATACTACGATCCTTTGACACTCACTATTAATTAATTAAGAACCAAAATGCTGATACACTGTTTATATGTGATAGAGATATGTTGCAGCTATAGTAGTAGTATAGTTGTAGCTCGAATGGGTCAGCTCGACCAGGGAAGGACGACGCTCTCGCAGAATACCAGCGTAAAATAGCAGTTTAACGCTTTTGTGTTTTGTATGATGAGTGTAGAGAACCGGAGACCGTTTTTACTGAAAACTCACGGATGATAACGCATCTGCAGTTTGATTCGTAATCGAGGATAGATGTAGATGTCTACGGGCCACAGCAACCACATCATCAGGTGGACTGTGTACTTGTTTGTCACTTTTATCCTATAAAATAAAAATAAAAAAACACCTGCGCGATAAAATAAATCTGCCCTCGCCATATAGAATAGAATAGAATAGAACGATTTTTATTCAATATGGATTATTACATAATACTTATTGAAAGTCATTATTTTATTTACCACTGGTTCGGAAAATACCTCTGTCCTGGGAAGAACCAGCAAGAAACCCAGCGGGACTTTTTTTTTAAACATAATTTCACTTAACAATAATTTTGTTTATACAATTTTAAATGAATTTTCATAGAACCAGCATGGTGGCGATCACCTTATTCCCAGGGGTTATTTTCATTCATGTATTCCTTGATATTATAATAACCTTTTTTGTACAGTTTTTCTTTAATAAAACTTTTAAACTTGTTTATTGACAAACTTTGAACATGTTCTGGGATTCTGTTGTAAAAGCGTATACATTGCCCCATAAATGAATTACTAATTCTGTGGAGTCTTGTAAGTGGCATTACAAGCTTATGTTTGTTCCTAGTGTTTAAGGTATGAACATCCTTATTCTTATTAAAGCTATTTATGTTTTTATGTACATACATTACATTTTCATAAATATATTGCGATGCCAAAGTTAATATGTTTATTTCTTTAAATTTTTCTCTAAGGGACTCTTTACAATTTAGATTATAAATCGCCCGTACGGCTCTCTTTTGCAAAACAAATATAGCTTCAATATCAGTCGCATTACCCCATAGCAAAATTCCATAAGACATTACGCTATGAAAGTAACTAAAATACACTAACCTAGCTGTCTCAACATCTGTGAGACTTCTAATCTTTCTTACAGCATATGCTGCAGAACTAAGTCTGCTAGCTAATTTAGATATATGGGGGCTCCATTGAAGTTTCGCGTCAATAGTAATACCGAGAAAAACAGTGGTATCCACAAGACTCAACTCCTCCCCATTTAAGAGCACATTGGTTTTCGAATGTTTTACATTAGGTATTGTAAATTTAATACATTTTGTCTTATTGCCGTTTAAGAGCAAATTGTTGGCGTTAAACCAATGTACTAGTTTCGATAGAGCATTATTTACATCGTCATATTTAATTGACTGCCGTTTCAGTTTGAAAATTAAAGAGGTAAACTATATTATGCTACTATTTCATGACGTTTTTCTGTGAAAGCGTGGTCTTTTTTCGGTTAAACCTACCCATTAATGATTTAGTCATGCTATAGTTTCAGCATGCTACATCAAGAGTTCCAGTTTCGAAATTAAGTTCTTATATTTTAGTGATTTAATTCATCTCTTCTCGTTACATTTAAAACATTTTATTACAAAGTTGCCTCATCTACAATTAGAACATAATCATGGAGCCAAATATGCGGCAAATGCTGTCTGATTTATGGTTCGTAATACTCTCTACGCTCGTGTAGCACAGCCCATTATTAGGATATATTGATGTAGTAATTGAAACAGGTGCTATATAAATATCTAGGCTAAATATTTATTACATCTTTACTTTAAACACACGCTTATTCAAATCTTGTATTTTTTAATTTACTAGTACTGTATCTGTTATTCTAAACCTTAATGCATCGAATTAATTATAAAAATGGAACACTACGTTAAACGTTGATTAATTAAGGTTAGTAAGGATAATTAAATACTGGCGCAACACACCAACATAATATGCTGCGGTGTTGCGTATCGTTGAGTGACGGGAACTGGAGACTATTTTACTGACACCGAAACGTTTCCTTTTAAATAATAAGGGTGACAAACGACTGTATGCTTCTTTTAATGGTAAGTGAATGCTGTGGCTCATGAACACTTAACATTTATTCTCCATTAAGAATCAAAATTTATAATGGTTTGTCCCCTCTGAAGACTAAGATTGAATGCCTGTATCCGGTTTTCTGTACTTACTTTACGAAACATAGCAGCATTAAGCTTTACCCCGGTGTTCTGTGTGAGCGTGGTTCTTCTCTGGTCTAGCCAACCCATACGTGCTGCAACGATAATATAGCTGCGGCGTGACATTTTCAAATGCAACACAAAACATTTATCAATTTTTAAACTGATAAAATGATTATTACTTATGAAAGTGAATTTTACTTTGTCATTAAAATAAAATGAAAAGTGTCAAACATATCGCACAACTTCATTTGATGTTTCTGGCCATAAGAAGCAATTTTGAAGAAATTTTATACCTTCCTTGAAAAATAATGAGACATAAGATTACAGATTTTTAATAACGAACAATATTAACGATTGGTTAGAAAAAGTAGAAATTTAAGAATAAGATAACTGTAGTATAAGTAAACTCTAATGATATTTATCTATAAACATAAATAAAATTAAAGTGTCTGCCTATAATATCGAAACTTCTGACTTATATTAAGCTGATGTTATCCCCAAATGCATGCTGTTAAGACATGAGTAACAATTCTTAACATTTTTGTGTCTGTCTGTCCGGCATAATTTTCAGAATGGCTGAACCGTGAATCTAGATCTGTATTATATCTGAATGTAGTGTTTTTTTTTTAAATAACGCAAAATGGATAAAGTAAATGGTATTTGATTTTCTTTATATTAAATAACGCTACAATAATAGATCATATATTTATTAAAACCTGGTGCCTGCAGATCTGTTCCATTTTTATTTCTTAAATTATTTTATTGTATATATGACAAATATATGAGTTTTTAAATAAACTAGTTTTTACGAATTTTATCGTGTATTTAACGCGTTAACTTATTTTGTATTTCCGACGTTTAGAGCACTTTAAAGTACCCATGGGCACGGAGGAGACTGAGGTGTTTGACGTTCCCATGGAATAGTTAACCACGGCTACCTCCAGGATAAAATCACTTATTTTTGATGTTATTTTACTTGAGATTTTTCGCCGTGTCTTTCCTGATCCGAGGAACGTCTTTTTGCGAGTATAGTGCATTAAGAAATTAAGTCTGAAGCACGAAATAATACTTATTTTCTTGCATGTCCTCTGTATTTGAAGTCCTCTATAATCTACGCACATTACTTCTTAGAGAACTATAGGACGTTACATGTTCTTGACCTCTCACGCCTGGATGTTTTACATCATGATAGTGTTTACTTTAAAGTCAGCCATGTAATAAGTTGTCCACTAACTTTCCAGTCCATCTTTCCATTTATTGTCAAAGGGGTTGCACGACTATGATTATTTTTTCTATGATCTGAGGACTTACATTCTAATGATAGTGATTTTTGTCTGGTAAGTAAAATACATAATAATATGTACTTACATTTTCACCCTGTAGTGGCGGTGTAATATTGTCCACAACCACATATAACTCGTGGGTGGCGATAGAGGCGATAGACGGAAATAAACCAGGAGTTAGGCAGCAGCGTCTCCCTAAGAACGACTAAAAGTAAAAACTTGCTATACCATCCTTAACATCTCGATGATTGGCGGTCCACAACTGTGCGATTTACAAGATGTTTTCTTCCTCGCACAACTTACTTGTGGAATCGATTACCACCAGCAATTTTTCCGGACCGACAGGATACGACTTAGGGACCTTCAAGAAAAAAGCTTACTCCTTTTTAAAAGGCCGGCAACACATCTACAATTACCCTGGTGTTGCAACTGTTCATGGGCGTCGGTAGTCACTTACCATCCGGTGAGCCGCATGCTCGTTTGACCCCTCTCCTATAAAAAAAAACTGCAGATGCCAACCAGTTTGCCAAGCGTGGCAACTATGGCAAATATCTCCCCTATGAGGCACTCTATGGGTTCAGCAGTGGACTATAATAGACAGTAACGGTAACAGGTCATATTTGAAGCGTTCGTTATTCTTAAATTAATCACAGAATGGTATACTTAATAAGATATCTCAATCAATTTGTAATAGTTGCGTTAATAACGCGAACTGTATAACGTCAGGAGCAAAGAAGTTATTAAAAATATAGTAAGTATACTTCATACAAAATACAGAATTTGTATAATATAATAAAATATACCTTTTCGTAGATCACTATAATCGGATCGTTTATTGTATTGATAATTTACTTGAATCGACTAGCTGGCTGAATGGAGATAATTGGAGAGATAGTTTAATAGTGTTTTTCGGGGCGATTTCGGCCACAAAAGCAATTTTCTTATATTATCGGAAGCTATCAGCTACGATGGACATAATATCTATTAATGCCTAATGTGTTTGTACAAAGGTAGAAACAGAAAATACTGATACTTTATTACCCGTGTTCGATGTAATGTGTACGATAAAATCAAAGGTATGTTCTATTAAGGTTAAAGAGATATGGGTAAAGTTACTAACAAACAAGATCTGTATCTCTTGTTTTCTATTCTGTATTTTTGTTGTGATCCACTGTTCCACTCGATACATAGTATTCAAAAACTGATACAATCAATCAATAAAATTCACCCGTCGATATACAACATGCACGGAGTGGCCAGCTCCATCCGAAGTTTTGCGCTTGATCAAAAGAGTTAAGATTCTCATACACATATTATATAGTTGTTTGCAAGGTATTTATTTTATCTCTGTCAAATCAATAGAAAAACGAGCGATACGATATCTCGTAAAACGCGCCATGGCAGCAGTATCAAATGTTTTTTTTAAACGATTCCCCGAAGTGAAATTTATGGCATGCGTAACAAAAATCTTTTTAACACCCTGCAGTTTTCGTCCATAGTTCTGGCATCAAGCGCTGTATACAGTTATTAATAAAGTTTATATTCTAATCAAACTCATCGCACTGTCAAGTTGAGAACTGTTTCCCCCAGGCCGGCTAAATAGTTTTGTTAAATATTAATTCACTTGACTTTGAGCACAGAGATAGATATTAATTTTGATCTTACAACAAAGGACTACTTGAAATAAAGGCCAATTTGCAGTGGTTGGCAAACATTCTACAGTAATTAATTCAGTTGCTCGGACGCTAACATGAAAGCATTGATTAACTTAAACACAAGCAAACAAAATCGTGGAACTTTCACAATTCTTTAACTAGGTGATAGGACTTCTTTTCCGCCTAAAAGTCTGTCTGGGTAGGTACCTCTCTATTACCTATTTCGGTTGCTAAGTAACAGTAGGTACTTGCATTTTTGTGTTTCGGTCTAAGAGGAATACATAGCCAGTATAATTGCAGACTGTGAGGCAATATGTATTGTTCCCAGAGGTGACAATGAATATGTGGCTTTTTTTTTGGTGTCGGCATCTGGTTCCCTTGGACTGCAGTGGAAATTTCCATCATTAATAATAATGTTTACCGTTGTTTTTGTCGTGTAGTGGCACCGTAAGAAAAGCTATCACCATATCTATCACCCACGGGTGTCATAAGAGGTAATAAAGGTTAACTGAAATCATTTTCGGCTACAGCTGTACGCTTCTGGAACCCTTTCCTTTGTATATTCGATGTGCTCAGTCAGTACTGAAAACCTATTACATGGAACTCTAATATTTCCCATCATAATTCCCGTCCTGAATGGTATCTATCCTACCTATCCTCAACCGTCATCATCTTGTGTATATTTATATATATTTATAAGTATTTTTGAACTTAATTGTCAAATTTTAATGACACCTTTCCTATTCACAATTTGCTATTAACAAAAGTTCTTTGCTTAACAAGGCTTGTCAGGAAGAAATCGCTTCCAGATCGACAAGATTGCCTATTGTACTTTCTATATATTTATTTAATAATAATAATAATAATAATAATTCTTTATTTCCAAAAAGGTACATAGTACAACCAGATATTTGCTTAACACTTAATAAAGCTAATTTTGTACATATATTTGAAACAGCATCTGCAGCCGAACTAGGAGACCTGTGCATCAGCTGTCAGCGTCATATCCCCACCGTTAATTTACATGAATATTAGGATGCAAGCAAAAGTTAATTAATTAATATTGTTTAACGAGTTTGTACCTTATGCTAACATAGCCTAGGTACAATGAAATTTAATGGATCACATGTTATGTTCCATATGCTAAGTTATTACTTATACTATATATAATATATATAAGGCACAAAAAAGAAAATAATTTATACTAATAATGTCATTCCTCTGTCCTAAGATGTGTAATGTATGACTGTAAGAAGTATTTGTGTAATGAGTGTAATGTGTGTGAGCAATTTAAGGAGTCGAGTGTGTAAAATGTGTGTGTATATGTTTGTGTGTGCGTGTGGGTGTGTGTGTGTGTGTGTGCGTGTGGGTGTGTGTGTGTGTGTGTGTGTGTGTGTGTGTGTGTGTGTGTGTGTGTGTGTGTGTGTGTGTGAGTGTGTGTGTGTGTGTGTGTGTGTGTGTGTTTTGATATTATTACTTTTATACGGGTAGCATTGTGTGTGAGTTATATAAGAATTTATGTTTAATTCTGAATACTAAGAAGGTTTTCAGTTTCATTATAATTTAATTTTTGTAGGTAAATCTGTACAGTTTTTTTTACAGTCTACTTTATTAAGGTGGTAAATGTCTAATGTTTTATTTAGTTTATTATATAAGTGTGGTCCTAAAAATGCAAAGAATCTTCTTATAAAAGTTGTTTTAAAATTAGTTGTATCTACAGAAAATTTCCTGCGTTTATTTAAGTTCGTTGAAATTAAAAATAAAAAATTTCACCTGATAGTAAATGACTACCGCCGCCCATGAACAACCGTAACACCAGGCGAATTACAGATGCGTTGCCGGCCTTTTAGAGAGGTGTAAGCTCTTAGCTGTAGACTTTCTTCATCATTATTAACATCATGTGTGGTACGCAACGCATTCGGCATACATAGTATTTTCTAAATCAATCGATTTTTCGAAAACATTTGAAAATAAAACATTTGAAAATATAGATTATTTTTATAAAATGGATCATACTTCAGGATTGTTTCCATATAATGTTGAAATCCAATATAATTTATTAAAAATCCTTAAGGGTGGAAAGCAGGGGGTGAATATTTTCTTATAATCACTTAGATGACATTCTAGTTGTTTAACTTGTGATATTTCACTCAAATTCAATCTCAAAATCAAAGTCAAAAAAGCCCTTATACTAGCTTCGGATTCAGGACGAGTTTTAGCTATTTGATGTCCTTAAAGTTATTATGTTAAAACCATTGTGTTGTTCAGTTCTTACTTTTTATAAAAGAATTTTAATTATGTTATTTATATTAACAATACGTTATTTTTAATAAAATTCATGTTCACGTTACTGACATTTTTCTTATAGAAAAAAGTCAGTAACGTGATTCTTTACTCAAATAAAAACAGTGTCTTAATCGATTATTTTTATCTCCTTTAGAACCACTTACGGCTGGTCTCAATTCCCTACAATCAGGTATAAGTAAATAGATTACCAAGGTAAACTGTTAAGTTTAATCTAGTATCTGTTACTGTCGTCGCAATACCGTAATGTACGAAAGCTTAGCCGAGATAAAAGACAGATAGCTCATGATAACTTTCGTTAATGCGTCCTTCTTGTTTAGGAGGGACGCATTAACCAAAAGGAAAAACAAGGGGTGGTGAACGCATTTCAGCCCTTTTGTTTTAGTCGCAAAAAGAAAACTGCGTCTACTAGACCGCTTATATTTAATAGAAGAAATAATGAAAGTTATTAAATCCTCCTCTGCGAAACAGAATTTTACTTTTCTTACAGTTCAAAATGATCAGATTTTAAACTTCAAAGACGGGTGCTTTCGATTGTATAAAAATACTTTCTGTAGAGACACTGGTCGACTGTGGGAATCGACCAAAAAGAACGCTTTGCTAAATGCACTTACATGCAACTAGTTTATTGAGAAGAAGAAAAGGGCACAATAACAGCATACAATTTTATTGACAACTCATAACAAAAAAATAGATTTAAGTTTGGAAACAAGCCCAATGTGTCTGTGCCATGTGCCGATGGCAAGGCATTTAAAATGATTATGTTCCTATTAATTCAAAAAAGATCAAGGACAGCTTTTTCGATATATTCCAGAAGAATATTTAAAAAAATTACTTAGTCATAATGGCTTGACCAACAATTGATGAGGAAATGCAAGAAATTGAAAATTAAAATTTATTAATTAAGTATTAACTATTGTGAGCTATAATTAAAAATGTGATTAAAATAATATTTTCAGTTTTATTTCACTTATTTAAAATAAAATTATTTATTTTTGTCCTTAAATTTGTGACTTATTTTTAAAAACCCTACATGTGATTGATTTTTATCATGCAATATTATTCAGTTAGATTACTTTATTTTTCAGAATATGCTTGTAGGTATACTTCTAAAAACTCATAAAACTACACATTGAAGCAAGAAATTATCTTTTTTCCTTCTGAAAGTATTAAGTTTTTCTTGATTCCTGTAAAACATTATCACTGTAACACGTGGGGCTTTAAAGTCATCGATTCAATTAAGGCTTGCATCAAATATTGACAAAATTTTATCGTAAAAAACGAAACGCAGCGGTTAGCGTTCAGCATTGATATTGACACTCGCTTTACTTGACAGGTGTACACAACACCCCAATCAAAAATCTAGGAGCTTAGTTGAAATAACTTAATAAAATTTTGATAATCCTATATTCCTAAAATGTTACAATAATTCACATTCATGTTTATTGTCCAAAATACATAATATTTTGTGATATATTTAGACCATACATATGTAAAAAAATTTGTTCACTAGTTTCTTTACTCATCTCCAAGAAATCAGTTTTAAGACTGGTGTTATTTAAAATAATAACTCATCTCTCATTTTATTTAATTTGAATCTAGTATAAATGTAAATTCAGAGTCAGAAAAATCACTTCCATAATTTATTTGAGTATAAACTCTTTATATTATATTAAGTATTTACAATAACTCCGGTGTCCTAAACACCGATTTCATAAATTTCATAATCACTTTCGTTTCTGATAAAATCCATTTTGTTTTGAATTAAATATGTTTTGATCATTTAAAAACACGACAAATATTTGCTAACTCTCAAAATTGGCGTTAGACAAAACGCTGATATCTGGTAATTAGAACTATCACCAGTTAACTGCCAAAACGTTGTTGAAACATTCAGCTGTTTCATTTATATGAACCCACTTAACTCAAGTAGTCGGTAAGCCCTCCGAATGGTAGATCGATGTGATGGTTAAATATTTCTTTCTATCTTTGATTATTGAAGCGGAAAAATGTTACTATAGATACCAATGGTAGACAGTTTAACTTCCAGTACGGGATAGATAGGTTAATTAGACCGGCCGTTAAGCAACTTGCTTGTAACATACTCATATTAAGATAAAGCGCTACAGACCGCTAATGATTTCAAAGTACCTTAGAATCGTTTGAGTCAGCTCGAACGACTGCATCGTGTAATAGGAATGAAGTTGAGAAGCTCACATGAACTAATCGGCTTTATTGTCCATGTCGATATTTCTTCACAACATACATATAAATGGTCGTTATAGATAGAAATTTCATAAAATGAAATCTTATTGTTCTTTGATGTAATAATTTATTGTTATCTTTTTTAAAATAAGTTTCCTCTGGCCGGAGAAGAAACGGCGATACTGTATCAGACGGCAAATTTGAAGGATTTATCCGGAAAAATGTTACATAAATAAGAAAATGGAATTGTACTAGTTTTTAAATATTGTTTCAAAGAGCTCCTGTTTCTGGATCATCATCATCATCATTACAGCCCATCACAAGTCTACTGCTGGAAATAGGACTCCCCCAAGGAATGCAACAAGGCCAAATATCAATAATTATTATATATTTTATATTAATATATATATATATATATATATTTATATATATATATATATATATATATATATATATATAATATAATTCAATAATTATTATTATAAAATAATTTGTACTTTTCATTTTACCACTCTTTATTTGGAATTGTAATTAACCATATGTCTACATTGGGGTATTTGTTAAGCGAATACTTAAAACATTCTCTAAAAAACACATCTGAGACAGACAGATACTACAGCGAAAAGGTGATTTTATAAATGTTCAATTCTTTTAAAATAAATGAGTTCTTTAAATGTTTAATTTGCTGATTTTGGAATCTAAAATTATTAATCAATACTAGTTAAAATAAAAATGATTATTAACATAATTACAATATTTTTGACGGCTCCGTGGCACAGTGGCTAAGCAATGAGTTACGACGCTGACGGCCGTCTGTTCGAATCCCGCACGGAACAAATATTTGTATGGCCTGCAAGTAATTGTTCCGGGCTTTCGCCGTTTGTCCTTTTTCAGTTTATGTGTGTAAACTGCCTCAACGATAAATGAGAAAATACTAGTATTATATTAATTTTTTTTATATAATTAAAACGTTACCCCCACACTAGAATTTTTTCTGTGTCGTGGAGGCAGCTTACAAACATAAATTGCACAAGGACAAACATCCGGACCCGGAACAATTATTTGTTCCGTGCGGGATTCGAACCCGCGGCCCCCAGCGCAACAACTGATTGCTAAGCCACTGCGCCACGGAGCCGTAATTATTAGTGTAAGTAACGTTTAAATAAAAAGAAGGGAAAATATTTACAGTGATATTTTATTGTAGGCGAGCCATCTAAGTTCGATCCGCGCCGTGTCAGTGTGAATCATATTGAAAATTTCGAATTAAAACGTGCACATCGTGAGTAACCCTTCATGTCTCAGGAATAAAATATGACGATTACATGTAAAGTCAATCGAGACGCACTGGAACAGAGCAGCGGTCTGATTGCAGAATAATTTTTAGCCTAAGATCGAAGGAGTCTCTAAGAGAAAATTTTTAAAGAATAAATATAATAATTTTGACCTCTCCGTATATTGACAAAATAGTTTTATTAAACCGAACATTTTGTTAATATTAGGAACAAGTGCCAGCTAGTTATACCAGTTACTCGACTCCAAAACGTCAGTAATTTCTTTATGGGCCAATGTGTATACACTTTGACAACAAGAAAATATGCAGCAATTTTCTACCAAAAATTTTAATTTTGATTCTAAAGAGTACATGGTTGATAATAACCCCTGAGAATGAGGTGGTCGCTACCATGCTGTTTTTAAATGTTTTTATATTTAAGTGCACAACATATTACTTTGTGAATTATTGATTGAAAAAGCAGTCCCGCTGCATTTGTTGCTGTATTTTCCCAGGAAAGAGCTTTTTTTTAAAACTATTGGTAAAAGCATGACCGACTTCTAATAAAAATTCTCTCTTATCTATATTGTTTTCTCTCTTGTGTGTTTTCGTATCTATATTAAATGAAAAATTATTTTATTTTATTCTATTTTATTTTATTCTATTACTCACTAACTTTTTAGTAAATAAAATAGATCTGTGCCCAGCAGTGTAACGTATAAAGTCTGTAACTTTGCTTTTTTTAATATATAAACATATTTTACTTATTAGAATTTGCAGTAATATTGTTACTATTACAATATTATAACGAAAAATTATTTCCTTTCACTAAACTGACTCATTTATAACCTTATCGAAGGTTTCCATTACAGTGAGTTCCCAATTAGATGAATACTTGTGAGAAAATGTTCATAAATTAGTCGGTTTCATTTTGAAGTAAAACTTATTTATCGACTTAGTGGAGAAATTAAGTACGGTATTAAAAAAAAAGGTCACGCTTTCTTGTAAGGTCACCGCCGACGCTGCACGAGTGATAAAATAAAAGAAGAATGATATGTCGTAAAGAAGTTTCACATTATACGTGTGTTCTTGTGTAAAGATATAAATACAATATTTTTATTAGAGAAGTTTATTGAGCCATATGTGTGTGTTTTGTTTGGTTTTGTTGCAATTTATTTGTGTTTGAGTGAGTCCTCGTATGTTTAAGATTCACAATTGGACCCGGTAAGTGGCTCTGTTTTCAAGATCCGGAAATCACCCGTGCAAAGCCGGGGCGGATCGCTAGTATTAAAGGAAATCATAAGAATAAAACAATTCCACATTGGTTGTGAATTGTCTCTTTTCCAAAAAAGAGACTGGAGTGGATCATGCTGAACCAGCATGCCATGCAAGAAGTCGCAATGGCAAACACAATTATTCATAAGAAAGTCATAAAAACGCACGAACATCTATACTATACGGTTACAACTATACGGTTTACGATTGAACAAAAAATTATATGAATACACGTTTACGTGGTGGAGCCTTGCTGCACCTATATTACGGTTGCAGTACGAATGGGTTGCCTCAACTGAGGTAGGACCACTTTCTCACAGAATACAAATGTACAGCAGAATAATGATGTGTTTAGTATAGTGAATGCAGAATAGAGAGCCGGAGACCTTTCTTAATGGTAACACTTATCATTAGGAGGAATGTATGTTCGGCCGTCTGTTCGAATCCCGCACCGAACAAGTATTTGTATGGCCTCCAAGTAATTATTTCGGGCCTCGACGTTTGTCCTTTTGCAGTTTATTTATGTAAACTGCCTCCACGATACAGGAGAACATACTAGTATTATATTAGTATTATTGTAAATATTAGTGAAGTAATGTTTAAATAAAAAAGAAAGGAAAATATTTTAGAAACAATTTTACTGTATGCGAGCCATCTACCTTTTTATATTAAAACAATTGAAATGAAATAAATTGAATGTTTACATTTATTTAAATAGAAACAACAATTATCATCCGGGCTTTAATAATAATAATATAACTTTATTTCAGACATAATGAGTCCATATTAAGTGTAAATATATTAGTAACAATTTTACTTAAGGCTTTAACTAGCCTGAATGACCTTGATGAAACGGCAATCGCAGAGATTTTAGCCGATATCAACACCGTCTAGCAACTACGTTCTGTATTACTTATAAAAGTGCAAAGATTAATAGACTGCAGAGATGACAATTATATAAGTGACATACTGCCTGTTATGCTTGCGCATCACTGAGGATTATGTCGCGGTTACGCATCTTCAATTACATTGTGCTGTAGCTTTGTCCGGTAGCCATCACGAGCTATCAAGTGTTCAAGTTTCAAGTACGTAAGAGTTTTTTATTATATATGTTAAATCGTATTTATTTGTATCGTATTAATAGATCTGGGTCAAAGCGTTCGCTGTAAATTTTCCCGGGTTTGATCCCCGACAGCATGAATGATATTTGTAATTGCAATTTTCTTCAACACGCATTGAAGAAGCACGACGGAAATTTCCTTGCCCTAAAACCCTCTCAGAAATAAAAAAAGAGTACTGTGCCCAATAGAGGTACTTGTATAGCCTATTACTTTACATTGTAGCAATATTTATATTCGTTTCAGATATAGAAGGGTACCTTATGCTGACAAAAATATCACGTGGAGGCGACGAAAACGTAAAACATCATTGTACCTAGATAAAACGTTCGAAAGATTGTCAGTCATGTCATACGCCACATTTTCTATAGAGCGTAGAACATTGCAGATAGGGCAAAATAAAATATAATCCAAAATATTATGGGAACTATTTATTAATAATATATACATTTATAGGTATTTATAATAAACATAATGAACAAGCTGCAAGGTTCAACTAATAATGTTTTTTGTAAACACAATCGTAAAATTCCTGTTTTAATTTTTACCAATGGTTTATTAATGCAACGTAGTCAAGATCACTTCATATAAAATACATTTAATTAAAATTGACACGTGACCTATTTGGCCTTCTACTTACAACTCGGCGGAAATTCGAAAAGAAGATTTTGTCTTTTCACACAAGTATTGTTTACAACTGGCGTGGTTTCGTAAAGCGTGATTAAGTGTCAGCGGTATATAATCAATTAAATACTGAACTTTTTTGAAATTTATTTTTTTGTTTATTTTGGTATATCTTCTTAACGACTGACGCCATCTCACTATTTTATTATTTGTTTTTTTTGTAACGCATAAGGATAAGTTAGACTAAGTTAAATTAACTTGGATAAGTTTGTAATTTTTTAAATTTTATCACAAAATTTCTGTAATTAATTATTACCTTTTCTACAGTGATTCTCTCTTCTTAGTTTCGGCGTGACTGTAGGATGTTATAGTGAGTCACCGTCAGTTACTAAGCGGCCATAAATCATTATATGTATATATAGACATACATATATACATTTTTTGATTTTAATATTTATGTTTTTTTTTTTAATTTTGATTGATTTTTTGAAACCTGGTAAAATTATTTTTTTCCATACCAATGGATGGGCCTGAGTATAATGCCAGTTATGCTCTTTGGCTGAAGTTATTTTTTATTTTATGCTCAATTGCAGACAAAACAATATTGATTGCGCATTTCTAAAACAAAATTTTACCTCTTCTCCTTCTAATAATAGCTCCTGTACCTAACACTGCGGAATAGATATTATTATCTATAAGACCATTTGCGGAAACAGTTTTTTGTTAACAGTTATGAGTGTAAAATTTTAGCAGCTGCTTTGTTTATAGTGCCTTGAGCAACACTTTGCCGGTTTCTGTACAGAAAATTATGCTGGCTTTGCAAATATGGATGGCCGCTACCATTGAATATAATACCCGCTATGTTACACTGATTTACATAGAAACTTTAATTATCATTTGCATAAAATTCTAAATAGCACTTTTTACACAAGAAAGTATACTTTTAGATCAATCCATCTTGTTTTTCACTAATTAAGTGAAAAGTAAAACAAACCAATAGGTCCGTGATTTAAAATTTATTGCAACTTGTTATAGAAAAGCATGAACTTATCATAATATAATTGTCAATCATTTAGCCATGGGATAAAACTTTTAAGTGTGCCAGTCAAACATTAATGATGATATTCGGGTCATTATACTGGAAATAGTCTTTTAAATATTTTGTAGTACAATTGACAATCTTCAGTATGATTGACCGTGTATATGACATTTATAAGTCTATGTTATTTTTTAAGAAAATTATTATTGAAGATAAAAGCCTTTCACATTTATTTTTGTCTCGAATTAAATTAATCCAAATGAAAATAAGAACTTTGGCACTTTATAACTGATCTTTAAATGTAAAGCACTGATTTGAAATTATATAATTATCAGCAGTTTTTAATTCATTGAACTTTTTTAAGATTGTATTGGAACTCTACTGGTAAAAAAAAAAACAAATATATATATTATAGTTCTTGATGAAAATAAAGTATGCGCATTACATCGCATCCCATCAAGAATTTCTAATGTAATTCTTGGTGTAAAGCTAAGACGTGATAATAACTGTAAACAATAGAATAACAAAATAATGTAAACATTTGTAAATACTTGCTTTATAACCTAATAAATATTATTTGACCGTAAAATAAAACAAGGTAGTCTTCGGCATGAAAGTAAAAATAAATATTTTCGATTATTTTTGCAATATCTAACAGCCGGATCAGCGCGCGATTCTGATCCATCTAAAGATGCTAAATTTCAGCAAACACTGTCAAATTCAATAGGAGTGACAGAAAAAAACGGTTCTTGATATAAAAGGGTAAATAAATTATTTAACCTATAAAGTAAAATCACTTTATTAAAAATCAAAATAGCCCAATAGCTTTATTAACATGAGACACATAATTGTACGAGTGCTAACAATACTTAACATTATTTTACTGAAATCTCAGAAAGTTTTTTTAATAGAATAAGGGTGACAAACGAGCACACAGTCCACCTGATGGTAAGTGGTTGCTACGGCCCATAGACATCTACATCTATTCTCGATTACGTATCAAAATGCAGATGCGTTGTCACCCGTGAGGACTAAGATATGATGCCTCGTTTCCAGTAAAAAGGTTCTCCGGTTCTCACACTCACCATACGAAACACAACAGGGTTAAACTGCTATTTTACATGGTATTCTGTGAGAGCGTGACCCTTCCCCGGTCGAGCCGACCCATTCGTGCTACAATTATACCTACTACTAATATAGCTGCAACATGGCTTTATCACGTAAGAAAAAATTGACGTCGAAAATTTAAGTATTTTCAGAAGCAACTTTTCAATTATTTTCTATTGAGTGAATTTTTGTGGAATCGTGTTTTACAAACCGCCACCTGAAATACGTACAATTTTTTTTCGATAACGACGTGAAATTACAAAACGATCCCCATGCATATCAATTTGGCTCTATTCAGTCTCTTAATATGCACATACCTCGGGATTGAGAGATCTTAAAAGTTTTCATGCGTCTGTAATGGAAGATATAATATTATATTATTACTGTCGCGTGTGAGGCAACCTTTATACTTATATACATATTCTTATTATGTTTTTATGGTTGGTTAGAAAAATTATATCTAAATGCAAACTTTCACAGGTTAATTTTTTTTTACTATTTTTACCCAGCAAGTAGTAAAGCAACTACAATCCCATCGCTGGTTATGTAGCCTAAGATGGTGAATTGCACTGACTTAACAAAAACCTATTCACTCTTGCCTAATACTCGTAGTACTAGGTAAGTATTATTTGCGACCTATTTGTGTGTGTGTGTGTGTGTGTGTATGTATGTGTGAAGAAAAGCGTATAAGAATACGTGAAGAGGAATAAAGGTTGAGTACTACTTCGCTTACCTGTACGAGGTTGCCACTCGAGAACCTTTCTTCCTATTTTTTTATCGGTTTTCCAAGTTATATAGCCAGCCCATTGCCATTTCACTTTAATATTCCGTTGGGCTATGTCAGTTACTCTGGTTCTACTGCGAATATCTTCATTTCTAACTTTATCACGTAGAGAAACCCCCCTCCAATTTAAAATTTTTACATTTTTTAGATGATAGTTTGATACTTCAGAAGCTCTTTAATTCC
The DNA here is from genome assembly GCA_963668995.1 of Parnassius mnemosyne. Taxonomy (NCBI): domain Eukaryota; kingdom Metazoa; phylum Arthropoda; class Insecta; order Lepidoptera; family Papilionidae; genus Parnassius; species Parnassius mnemosyne. The sequence goes on along the minus strand of CAVLGL010000098.1, from coordinate 2,145,933 downwards.
GTCCTCCATGGTGGCATTACACCGGAGGCGTGGAGCAGAAGTGCGGTGGTCTTGTTCTTCAAGAAAGGTGACAACGCTCTCTTGAAGAACTACAGACCGATTTTCCTTCTGAGCCGCGTCTACGTGCTGTTTTCGAGAGTCATTACGAATCGTCTCGCGCGCAGATTTGACGACTTCCAGCCTCCCGAACAAGCCGGTTTCCGAAAGGGCTTTAGCACCATAGACCACATACATACCCTTCGGCAAATTGTACAGAAGTCCGAAGAATACAATTTGCCACTATGTCTGGGGTATGTGGACTATGAGAAAGCCTTTGATTCCGTCGAAATTTGGGCGGTGCTGCAGTCCCTTCAGCGGTGCCAAGTTGACTGTCGGTATATCGAAGTGTTGAAGTGCTTGTACAGTAGGGCTACGATGGCTATACGAGTACAGAACCAGAGTACGAAACCTATGCAATTGCAGAGAGGTGTAAGACAGGGTGACGTCATATCCCCGAAACTCTTCACCGCTGCATTGGAAGACGTTTTCAAGCTTCTGGACTGGAAAGGATACGGTATCAACATCAATGGTCAGTACATCACTCACCTTCGATTTGCCGACGATATAGTCCTTATGGCAGAATCGCTGGAGGACCTAAGAACTATGCTCAATGACCTCGATAGTGTTTCCCAACGTATAGGTCTTAAGATGAACATGGACAAAACAAAGATCATGTTCAATGTCCATGTCACACCTATGCCGGTAGTTGTTGGGAGCACTAAGCTCGAAGTTGTTGACGAGTATGTTTACCTGGGACAAATAGTCCGACTAGGTAAGTCCAACTTCGACCGAGAGGTCAATCGACGGATTCAACTCGGCTGGGCAGCGTTCGGGAAGCTACGACACATCTTCTCGTCAGACATACCTCAAAACCTGAAAACGAAATTGTACAACCAGTGCGTGTTGCCAGTGATGACTTATGGAACTGAGACGTGGTCCTTCACTGCTGGCCGTATGAGGAAGCTTAAGGTCGCTCAGCGAGCTATGGAGAGGGCTATGCTCGGAGTTTCTCTGCGTGATAAACTTAGGAATGAGGATATCCGCAGTAGAACCAGAGTAACCGACATAGCCCAACGGATTAGTAAGCTGAAGTGGCAGTGGGCCGGCCATATAGCTCGAAGAACCGACATCCCATGGGGAAGAAAGGTTCTCGAGTGGCAGCCTCGTACCGGTAGGCGAAGTGTAGGGCGTCCCCCCACGAGATGGAGTGACGACCTGGTAAGACATGCAGGAAGTCGATGGATGCAGGTGGCTCAGGACCGTGCTTTGTGGCATTCTTTGGGGGAGGCCTATGTTCAGCAGTGGACTTGTGAAGGGCTGTAATGATGATGAAGATGATAGTTTGTGTAACATAAAAAAAACCATAAACCCAAGAATGTCTTTAGATATTTATTTATACTTAGGGAAGCACCATTTTTATTATTTATTTAAATTAATTTTTTAATTTTTAAATTAATTAATTAAAGTAAGAACTATTTAAAAAGCTTGTGCCGTTTTGGAGAAATTTTGCAAAATATGACAAAGATAGGTACTCTTTGGGGATTTTTTTTTCTAATAAGGGGTTGACAAAAATACAATTTTGTTAAATTAAAAACATTTACCAAATCCTCTTCTATTACCCTGTATTTTTTATTTGTGAATTAAATGAACAGTTATTGAGATTTTTTTACTTAAATATCCTAGATTTAGGCATTTCAACCACTGTTAAGGCCTTAATAACTATGTTAGTAATGTAAGTATGTATGCCTACATAATAATATATATTATATATGCATAATTAATTATAAGTTTAATCCTATTGCCAGGTCTAGCATTTAATATAAAAAATCTAGCAATACCGTTATAAACGCTTGGCTTAGTGGTCACTATAAAAATATGTAAGCTTATATGGCAATTAGAAAGTACATATATCTCACTCTCATACCCTACACATATTATATTATTGTTTACAAGGTATTGTATTTTATCTCTGTCAAATCAATAGAAAAACGAGCGATACGATATCTCGTACAACGCGCCATGGCAGCAGTATGAAATGGTTTTTTTACAAAAATCTTTCACACCCTGCAGTTTTTGTCCGTAGTTCTGGCATCAAGCGCTGTATCCAGTTATTAATAATGTTTATATTCTAATCAAACTCATCGCACCGCCAAGTTGAGAACTGTATCCCCCAGGCCGGCTACCCAATTTTGTTAAATATTAACTCACTTGACTTTGAGCACAGAGATAGATATTAATTTTGATCTTACAACAAAGGACTACTTGAAATAAAGGCCAATTTGCAGTGGTAGGCAAACATTCTACAGTAATTAATTCAGTTGCCCGGACCCTAACATGAAAGCATTGATTAACTTAAACACAAGGAAACAAAGTTCGTGGAACTTTCAGAATTCTTTAACTAGGTGATAGGACTTCTTTTCCGCCTAAAAGTCTGTCTGGGTAGGTATCTCTCTATTGCCTATTTCGGTTGCTAAATAACAGTAGGTACTTGCATTTTTGTGTTTCGGTCTAAGAGAAATACATAGCCCGTATAATTGCAGACTGTGAGGCAATATGTATTGTTTCCAGAGGTGACAATGAATATGTGGCTTTTTTTTTGGTGTCGGCATCTGGTTCCCTTGGACTGCAGTAGAAATTTCCATCATTAATAATAATGTTTACCGTTATTTTTGTCGTGTAGTGGCACCGTAAGAAAAACTATCACCGTATCTCGAACCACGGGTGTCATAAGTAGTAACAAAGGTTAACTGAAATCATTTTCGGCTACAGCTGTACGCTTCTGGAACTCCTTTCCTTTATATATTCGATATGCTTAGTCAGTTTTTTCTTTCAAAAATCTACTGAAAACCTATTACTTGGAACTATAATATTTCCCATCATAATTCCCGTCCTTAATGGTATCTATCCTACCTATCCTCAACCGTCATCATCTTGTGTATATTTATAAATATTTTTGAACTTAATTGTCAAATTTATGTACACTTTTCCTACTCACGATTCGCTATTAACAACAGTTCTTTGCTTAACAAGGCTTGTCAGGAAGAAATCGCTTCCAGATCGACAAGATCGTCTATTGTACTTTCTATATATTTATTTCACCTGATAGTAAATGACTACCGCCGCCCATGAACGACCGTAACACCAGGGGAATTACAGATGCGTTGCCGGCCTTTTAGAAAGGTGTAAGTTCTTAGCTGTAGACTTTCTTCATCATTATTAACATCATGTGTGGTACGCAACGCATTCGGCATACATATTGTTTTCTAAATCCATCGATTTTTCGAAAACATTTGAAAATTTAGATTAATTTTATAAAATGGATCATACTTCAGGGTTGTTTCCATACAATGTTGAAATCCAATATAATTTATTAAAAATCCTTAAGGGTGGAAAGCAGGGGGTGAATATTTTCTTATAATCACTTAGATGACATTCTTAGTTGTTTAACTTGTGATATTTCACTCAAATTCAATCTCAAAAACAAAGTCAAAAAAGCCCTTATACTAGCTTCTGAATTAGGACGGGTTTTAGCTATTTTATGTCCTTAAAGTTATTATGTAGAAACCATTGTGTTGTTAAGTTCGTACTTTTTATAAAAGAATTTAATTATGTTATTTATATTAACAATTCGTTATTTTTAATAAAATTCACTTCCATATAGAAAAAAAAAACAGTAACGTGATTTTTTTCTCAAATAAAAACCATGTCTTAATCGATTATTTTTATCTCCTTTAGAACCACTTACGGCTGGTCTCAATTCCCTACAATCAGTTATAAGTAAATAGATACCCAAGGTAAACCGTTAAGTTTAATCTAGTATCTGTTACTGTCGTCGCAATATCGTAATGTACGAAAGCTTAGCCGAGATAAAAGACAGATAGCTCATGATAACTTTCGTTAATGCGTCCTTCTTGTTTAGGAGGGACGCATTAGCCAAAAGGAAAAACAAGGGGTGGTGAACGCATTTCAGCAATTTTGTTTTAGTCGCAAAAAGTAAACTGCGTCGACTAGACCGCTTATATTTAATAGAACAAATAATGGAAATTATTAAATCATCCTCTGCGAGACAGAATTTTACTGTTCTTACAGTTCAAAGTGATGAGATTTTAACCTTCAAAGACCGGTGCGTTCAATTGTATAAAAATACTTTCTGTAGAGTCACTTGTAGAAATGTGGAAAAGGAACAAAAAGAACGCTTTGCTAATAGCACTTACATGCAACTAGTTTACCGAGAAGAACAGAAGGGCACATTAACAGCATACAATTTTATAGACAACTCATAACATAAAAAATAGATATAAGTTTGGAAACAAGCCCAATGTGTCTGTGCCATGTGTCGATGACAAGGCATTTAAAATGGTTATGTTCCTATTAATTCAAAAAAGATCAAGGAACTTCGACTGCTTTTTCGATATATTCTAGAAGAATATAAAAAAATTACTTAGTCATAATGGCTTGACCAACAATTGATGAGGAAATGCCAGAAATTGAAAATTAAAATAAATTAATTAAGTATTAACTATTGTAAGCTATAATTGAAAATGTGATTCAAATAATATTTTCAGTTTTATTTCACTTATTAAAAATAAAATTCTTTATTTTTGTCCTTAAATTTGTGAATTATTTTTAAAAACCCCACATGTGATTGATTTTTATCAAGCAATATTATTCAGTTGGATTACTTTATTTTTCAAAATATGCTTGTATACTTCTAAAACTCATATAACTACACATTGAAGCAAGAAATTATCTTTTTTCCTTCTGAAAATATTAGTTTTTCTTGATTCCTGTAAAATATTATCACTGTAACACGTGAGGCTTTAAAATCATCGATTCAATTAAGGCTTGCATATATTTGCAATAATGACAAAATTTTATCTTAAAAAACAAAACGATAAAATTAATGACGTACGCCCATGCGTAATATCATTCAATATCAACGCACGGGTACTCGAAAAACTTGTGGTAGGTAGAAAGAAAAGGCGAGATCTCCCGCCAGGCATGGTGTTAAACTCGAGGAGCGGCCAACGCTCCGAGTGATAGTTCGGAGCTATTCTATATATACTGCTTTAACTTCTTAATCGTAATAAGGTAATATAATATATAATAGGCTTATATGTGGTAGAGCCATGCTGCAGCTATATTATGGTTGTAGCACGAATGAGTCGACCGGAGAAGTAACACGCTCTCACAGAATACCAGCGTAAAATAGCAGCTTAACGCTGCTGATTTTCGTATGGTGAGTGCAGAAAACCGGAGACCCTTTTTACTGGAAACGAGGCCACCGCTGCTGATAGTCTCGGTGTTTCTTATCATTAATATGAAGTTACTCAAGTCGAATTTATATCTGATTAATTCAACGTCCAATTCCAGCACTTGTCTGATGCTCAGTGTGGTAGAGTTATGCCTGCCAAGTTAGGGGTTGCCAAATATTTGAAGATCACGAGTAGGTCAGCTTGACACTGCTGTGTTTCGTATGGTGAGTGTAGAGAACCGGAGACCCATTTTACTGGAAAAGAGGCAAGACTAATATGGATCTTAGTCCTCACGGTTGAAAACGCATCTGCTTTTTGATTCGTAATCGAGGATAGATGTAGATGTCTATGGGCCACAGGAACCACTTACCATCAGGTGGACTGTGTTCTATAGTAAGCAATAAATACTTTAAAAGTATACTTACTCAAAACCTGGTACCTGTAAAATTATAAAGTTCTCGTAGTTAGTTAAGGAAACAATTGAATTCCGAAAGAGCAGCCGTTTGTGAACAGAATAAAACAATTTTATTTTATATAGATTTTAAGATTATCTCAATGAGAGTAATTTTTTACTTTTACCACTGGTTCAAAAAATGGCCTGGGTAGAACCATCAAGAAATCCTGTTGAACTTTATGTGGAACGGTTGGCTACAAAATTTATTTAAGACATAGCTTGGATGCGATCACCTAATTCCTAGGAGGTTATTATAAACCATGTTTTAATATTATCTATTATAAATACCCTTTTTATCTTGTTATTAAAATTGTTTTCGTAAGAAGTGACAAAGGGTAACTGAAACAGGAGATACGAAGCAGCATCTTCGTGATAACAAGTCAAAATTATAAAAAATCTACGGATGCCAACTCGCCTGCCAAGCACGGCGGCTTTAAAAATCGTCCTATAAGGTAATCTTTAAGGGGGGGGGGGGGGGGTTATGTCCAGCAATGGATCTTATAGTTAGGAATAGGCAGAAAGTGGTAGCTATGTAATGGACGGAAGTGTCTTCCTAATATCAACCAAATAAAATTAAAGCCTGCGGTTGCCAACCCGCTCGCCAAGCGTGGCAATATGACTAATGTTAGTTACAGTTACACTGAACTGCACACTGCCTACAACATAATGTTAAGACTGCGTTGATGCAGCCCAAATATTTGTGTGTATTGATTTTTTTTTTTGCTTTGTTTGTTGCATAAGTTGTCTGCACGTTGTGTTGTTTGTGATGATTAAATCATTCATTCCGTCATTCATTTATTCAATATTCCGTGAATCCATTCATTTGAAATGTAGTTATAAATACTTGGCATAAAAAGAGGTGCACCAATTGCTTCCAAACTTTTACAACAGTCCGTGCATTTACACTTTTCCTATTCGTAAAACTAAATAATTAAGAAACTTTCAGAGCCTTCTATGCTAATGAGATTGGAATCTATTGGAACGCTTTGTACGAAAATGAGAAGCAATCAAGACAAAGTTGTGAAAACTTTTCTCACTTCTGTCTTCTGATAAAAACATAATCAATTCATTAATACTATTTTATTATCTACGTAGTTTTTACGGTTATGTTCAATAAAGACCATTCTTACAAAAGGGGAAAGAACAACATTTTTTTTGATACTTTGACATAAGGATCTGCAGAATGTTTAAAAAGTCCAAAAATTTGACAATTAATAATTCAGAAATTGAAAGAAGTTAAAAGGTCTCAAAATCTCTTAATCAATTGAGTAACATCGATTGCAATAAATAATACGATGGGTTCTATGGTGGATTGGGTGATTCTGAGTGACATCGGGACGTCAATCACCTCAGTCCCTACTGATCTGGGTGCTGGAAAGCACCTGAAACGTCGGGAATTAATAAAAATAAGTTAATTAAACGCGATTAAATCCGTAAAAGTAGTTTTATTCAATATTGAGAAAACTGTAAGAGTGCAATGGTTACTATTTATGTAATTGTATTGTCAAATCGCGCACGGGGCGCGGCTTTCTTTCAAGTACAGCTTTGAAGTACCTTATTAAACTGGTTTTCTTATAATTCTTTCGGGACCAGCTACCAGTAATACTTGTAATCAAGAAAGAAAACGCATAGGGAAGTAATCAATTGCACTCTATATATATAGCGGACTGTATAGGTGTTGGTGGAAGATCCTTTAGGAATGAAACAGCATTTATCTTCAAATTTTCTATTTATATATATATATATATGAAGACGACCGGACTGGGGCCACTTCAAGAGAAACCGTAATCTTCGTCGTCTGACCATTTCTTTTGAGAAAGGGGGCTTCAGACGCTCTCTTGTGATACACCTTCACGGGGTTCACATCCACCTCGTTGACCGCCCGAACCCAACGTGGTGTGATAAAGAGTTTATGGGTAGAACGTCTATGACAAACTAATCCCATTTTTTGATTGGATCTTTTCACATAAGTGATCTAATACGGATCAAGCTGAACGCCAATTCCTTTTCAACTACCTTTTACAAACTTAAGTAAAAATAAATTTACTGTTCACCTAATAATTTTATTGTTCCCCTAATAAATACTACTTTCCATGAACAGCTGCATCCATTTTCAAAAAAGAAGGCATCAAAAAGGCCAAGGCCAGAAAAAAGGAGTTAGTAATTAAAACTTGTACGTAATAAATATTCGAGTATTATAAAATGGCTTACTGAATTAAAATCGAATGTATTACCAAAACGATACATAAATCAAGCTTTTCCTTTTGAGAAGTCAACAATATTCATACTCTGGATCATCATCACCATCATTATTACAGCCCTTCACAAGTCCACTGCTGCACATAGGCCTCCCTCAAGAAATGCCACAAAGCACGATCCTGAATCACCTGCATCCATCGATTTCCTGCATGTCTTACCAGGTCGTCACTCCATCTAGTGGAGGGTCTCCCTACACTTTGCCTACCAGTACGAGGCTGCCACTAGAGAAAATTTTTTCCCACAGGTTGTAGGTTCTTCAAACTATATGGTCGGCCCATTGCCACTTCAGCTTACTTACCCGTTCACTCTGGTTCTACTGCGGATATCCTCATAGGTTTATTACGCAGAGAAATCCCGAGCATGGCCCTCTCCATAACTCGCTGAGATACTTTGATCTTCCTCATATGGCCAGCAGTGAAGGACCACGTCTTAGTTCCATAAGTCATCACTGGCAACACGCATAGTTTGTACAGTTTCGTTTCCAAGTTTTCAGGCATATCTGACGAGAAGATGTATCCGAGCTGAGTTGTATCCGTCGAAGTTGGACTTACCTAGTCAGACTATTTGTCCAATGTCCACATACTTGGCATCAATTTCGAACTTAGTGCTCCCAACGACTACCGGCATAGTTGTGACATGGACATTAAAGATAACCTCAGTTTTGTCCATGTTCATCTTAAGATCTATCTGTTGGGAGGCACTATTAAGGTCATTGAGCATTGTGCTTAGGTCCTCCACCGACTCTGCCATAAGGACTATATCGTCGGTAAATCGCAGCTGAGAAATGTACTCACCATTGAAGATAATACCGTATCATTTCCAACCCAGTAGCTTGAAAATGTCTTCCAATATAGTGGTGAAGAGTTTCGGGGATATAACCTCACCCTATCTTTGACCTCTCTACAGTTAGATAGGTTTTTGTACTCTGGTTAACTATTGTAGCCAACAGTCAATTTGGCACCGCTGAAGAGACTGCAGCACCCGCCCAAATTAATACGAAAGGCATAGTGGCAAATTGTACTCCTTGGTCTTATGTACAATTTGCTGAAGAGTTTGTATGTGATCTATGGTGCTAAAGCCTTTTCGGTAACCAGCTTGTTCAGGAGGCTGAAAGTGGTCGATTCTGCGTGCAAGATGAATCGTAATAACTCCCGAAAACAGCACGTAGATGCGGCTCAGAAGGGGAAACGGCCTGTAGTTCTTCAAGAGAGCATTATTACTTTTCTAGAAGAACAATACCACCGCATTTCTCCTCCACGCCTCCGGATAAGAGCAACTATGGAAGACGAAATTAAAGAGCATCTAAGGGATTTCGAGTACCGGTTTTCCACCAACTTTTAGAAGCTCCGCTGTAATTCATTCCTCATCTGGGCCCTTGCCGTATTTAAAGAGCTGGGAAGCCATTCTAATCTCGCTCAGACTGACGTCCGGGACATCGTCGGAACATTGTCGGATAAAACTTGCTCTTTGACTCTTACTCACACTTGCGTGTGGCTCCAACGATGATGTGTACAGTTGCCCAATGAACCCCTCAGTCTCACTCAATATGCCGGAAATGATGTTGCCACATTCAGTCTTCAGCTTCGACTATTAGTTCATACTGACAGACAGATCTCTAGCAAAGACTTTAGAGCCCTGGTTCCGCATAATCGCTTGTTTAATACGAGCAGAGTTAAAGTTCCCCAAGTCGCGCCGCATGCATTTGGAGATCTGTCTGTTAAGTCGCCTGTATGCTGTCACATCAACTGAAAAATACAGCTTCATTTTTCCGTCTAACAGCCATACGAATAAGGGTGTGATCGGAGAGTTTTTGGGTTCTTCTGCGGCGGGTCTTGCAGAACTTAGCTCCGACCGCATGGACAGTTTCCACGAGCTTATCATTCATATTCTCCAGTGCATTGCAATCTTCTAGATACGGAAAACGGTTTTGTAACTTGAGCTGAAAGGTTTCGGGACCCTGGATTAGAGTACGAGGGGGACGGAGGATTGACTTTACTAGACAGCACCTCCCCAACCTTAACGTTAAGGTTCAGTGTGCCTCTACCAATTCGGAGATCGGTACCAGTTTTCACCCTCGCGATCACTGAGACATCACTAAACAGTTTTCGTCTAATCGTCGTAGTGAAGTCAATCTCATTTTTTTGTCGAACCGTCGGGGCTTGACCAGGTCCACTACCTATGGGGCCGCTTCTGGAAAAAAGAGTTCATCATTAAGAGTCCCTCTTTCTCTATGAAATCGGCCAGCTTCTGGCCCCTTGGGTTCTGGTTCCCTATTCCAAATTTTCCTACCCTCAGCTCACAGTTCTCTCTTGTACTTATTTTTGCGTTGATGTCTCCCATTAACACCGTTTAGTGGGTTTTGGAGGAATGCATGGCTTAAGAGATATTTTCATATATTTCCTCCACCTTCTCATCGGGATGTGCCAAGTTTGGCGCGTAAACCTGTATGACCTTCAACGAATACCGTTTGGTGATTCTGAGTATAGATACGCAACTCTTGTCGACAAACTCACAATCTTTACTCTTTTGGACGATAAATCCGACACCTCCTTGGGACAGATGGTCCCGTTCTATCCTTCTCGGTCATAGAACAAGTTGCCGGATTCGAGGATTACCATGTCCTCTCCCTCTCTTCGGACCTTCAGATTATCCTATAATATCCCAGCGCATATTGTCTCTCTCTTTTTCCATCTCCACAATCTTCTCGTCAGACCTCAGAGTGCGTGCGTTGTATGTTGCTAGGTCGAGACCCTGCCGTAGCCATTTACCGTGGTCGCCACCGTAGCCAGGAATAGCGAGGCCGCCAGGGACTGTGGGCCGTCTATTTGTAACTTTTGTGATGTGGGGTATATTGCCATAGTTGCCACGCTTGGCAAGCGGGTAAGCAACTACAGTTTTTTTATTATAATTTGCTGTTATTAGAAAAATGCTGCTGCTCATTTTCTGTCTCAGTCTAACTTTGTCGCATTTTACGACACCCACAGGAAGATATGGGGCTTTTTAGATGAAAGTTAGATTATTTTTCTTGATTCTTATCTTTAAAATGTTCATATATTATAAAATGAATAGTATTTAATAACTAAATATGCCCTTAACATACTTATTTCTCAGATAAATTCGCAGGCGTGCGCACAAGAACCAGTCAATGAATTGTTGTGCGCGCGCCTGCAAATGTATCAGATATAAAAGGTTTTTAATTTTATTACCGTATATAATGATACTATACACTATTCCGGTTAAAATTACAACATATTACTGATGGTTATCGTATACAATAGTATATATATTGCTATAATTAAAGTCACAAAATTTTCGCCACACATTTTTTCATGTAATAGTTTAGTTAGTAGTCAAGAATTGGTCACAAATACTGAACAAAGAGCCGGAACGTGTTTAGAGGAACGATAGACACGCATTGCAATTACATAACTCTGGTGGGAATTGTTTGCTGGTGGAAATCACTTCATAACCGAGTTATATTTTACGTAATGATAAAACTGTAAGCTAAGAAATGATATTAATTTATAAAAACATCGAAACAAAGAAAGCAACGACCAATGGTCAAAATCAAAACACAAATCTCACCAGAGTTACATAATAACAATACAGATCCGCCAGTGAAGAAAGATTCTTAAAGGCCTTATTATTAGACGTAAAAATGACGTCAATTTAAGATGCGCTTAAAGTTGCTCTTTCTTACTATCATTTTTCACTAAATGATAATAGAAAGAGATAGGTATAGATAACGATTTAAGATATATATTATTAATGACAGTTAAAATATACGTAAATGTCATTATAAAAATAGACTGACTTTTATAAAGTCCAATCATTTGTCAAAGTAAATACCTACTACATAGTTAACTGACCTTAAAAGCACAAAAGTTGAAAACCTCTTAAATTGCTTAACGGATTCACGTGTGGAGGCATCTGTGCCAGAATGCAATTAAAGAGAAGCCGTGTGTGGTCTCATTCTTGGTGCCATTTATAAATATTTACTTGAAAATAAGATAATAAATCAATTTACGTAATGCTTATATGTTTGATATCAACTTTTTGTATCAGTTAATAAAATCATCATCATCACTACAGCCTTTCATAAGTCCACTGCTGAACATAGGACTTCCATAAGGAATGACACAAAGCACGGTCCTGAGCCACCTGCATCCATCGACTTCCTGCATGTCTTACCAGGTCGTCACTCCATCTCGTGGGGGGTCGCCCTACACTTCGCCTACCAGTACAAGGCTGCCACTCAAGAACATTTCTTCCCCATCGGTAGTCGGTTCTTCGAGCTATATGGCCGGCCCACTGCCACTTCAGCTTACTAATCCGTTAGACTATGTTGGTCACTCTGGTTCTACTGTGGATATCCTCATTTCTAAGTTTATCATGCAGATAAACTCCGAGCAAAGCCCTCTCCATAGCTCGCTGAGCGAAAAATATATTTATTAAAATACAATAATAATAAAGAATAAAAATGATTTGATAATGTAATTTTTTTTTTCAAGCGATCGAGGGTCAAATCGAAAATCTTTTCAAAGGAAGTAATATTGTTTATGCCCAAATTTGGCCATGTTGAACGCCCTCCAATTGCGTTCGAGCTGTCGCATCATCCGATAGTATGTAGGTGAAAAAACGCTGCCAGGTGGGGCGGCGGTGTGAGGCTGGGAGTCAGTCGCTCGACGCGTGAGCTAAAGGTCGGTGCCCCGCCAGCCACGAGGCGGGAGACCGTCAGGTCCTCTTACCTAAATTCACGGCCCGTCGTGGATATAGATAACTAGATGAAGTACTTGATTCTTCGTCACGTAGATGTGTGAATTTTGCGATATTTATTTCGTGCGGGAATACGGAATTGTGCACGCGCGTCGAGTAGATATACGGTCTAGGATTCGAGCCGCGCATTCCTTGGTTGAGAGCTCCTCCCGGTTAATTGTCAAGATATCATTTTAATTGTGTCGTCGCGTTTAGTGCCCCTTTTGTGTTTTGGTTGCCTAGTTAGATTAATTTGCGTGTCAACGAGGTGTATTTTGACTCTGGCGCGACGTGTTATTCTGGTGCCGAATTTACAATTTGTGATAAGTGAATCCGGGACATTCAATGTCGAATTTTGTGCTACTGTCCTTGCCGTGTCGGATATCACGTGTTAGATTGTGGATGAGTGTGGAATTAGGCGAATCGAAGTTAGTTAAATGTACAATGAAGCTGAGAGACTGAGTAGTGACAGTGAAGAAAGAAGTGGTCCGGCGCTGAAGCAGTCTGGAGCGATGCAGTATTTTGGAGCAGCCTGGAACTCGGCCGCTGCTGGTCGCTTATGCTTGCCAAGGCCCCACACATTCACACATCACTGTACACGACTCGCTATATACCATTACACACACTCACGGCCTGCCCAAGCCTTGGAGCGAAGTTAGCTCCTGATACAGGTAAGTACTATGTGTTTCTAGCTTTCTCCCATGTAGTTTATTGTGATAGGAAGTTCCATGTGGCCACGTGGCCCCGTCCCCCTGCTGTCCGTCCATGGGATTACTCATGGGCCCAAGTCCCGTCAACCTTTGTTGGGGCAGCTAGGGGCGTGTACAAATATCTTTCCTCTTGCATCACTATTCATTTTGCATGATATCTAAGATAGAAACTATTTTCATACCTTTATTACACACATGGATTATTTTAAAACATATTAGGAACTACAAAACGTCCTCCACGTGTTATAGTTCCGAAAGATCGATGTTGAAATTTGGACTTTAGCCGTAGAAAGGAAATGAGGAGAACTAACGCCGGGCAAGGTCTTCACCGCCGGGCAAGGTCTTCAGCCCGGCAAGCGGCCAATGCTCTCAGTAGTCTTTTGAAAACATTCTATATATATAATGCTTTTACTTCGAAACTTTGATAGCGTGATTAAGATTTCGATGTGTTTCGCTTGTGGTGCGATGACAGCGCCGCCACATTACCCCTTGCTCAGACCGATATGGTGAGATCGATAGTGTAGTCTGATTGCCGGTGCGTCTGTAATGCCGGTGGGGAATGCATGCTGTGTGGTATGGGCAAGTGACGCTGGTGCGAACGATATGCCGGTGTGTTATGCATGCCGCAGTACGCTCTTGACGGAGCAAGTGCTAGAAGTCTGCCTTATAAATCTGCGGTGAGTCGAGATGAAGAGAAGTTGGACTAGCTTTTAGGAACTGAAGACTGCATATGACGATTATTGGGAGTGAAAGGTAGGGGTTTCTTAATTATAATGACGATGGATTGAAGTTTTATTTTTCGAAGACTTTTGGTTACGTGTTTATATCACGTCGTCTGGTCACCACATTTCCACTGAGGCCGTGGAAGGAAAAGGGGAGATCTCCCGCCAGGCAAGGTGTGCCCGGGGAACGCCCAACGCTCCATGTATTTTTCAGAGCTATTCTATATATACTGATTTTACTTTGGAACTTTGATAGCGCGATTTAGGCGTCGATGTGTTTCTTGTGGCTCGATGACAACGCCGCCACACTCCCGTTACGAAATTTCCAAATCGGAATTTAATATATTAAAAAAGATTATTTTTCAGGTTTTTATTAAGGTACTGAAACAACAGCTAAACTATAATGAATTTTCTTACAATAAGCTATTAAATAAATTAGACTATATCTTACTATGCCAATGACATGAATATACAATTTAACGAGCTTATTATTCTCACATATAATTTATATTGCAATAACTCGTACCTACACGAAACGTAATTTATTTTTTCAATTAATATTGCAATTCGGAAATAATTTCACAATTAAAAAGATACATGTACTTATAATTCATGTAACTGTTTTGAGACAAATAAACATTTTCACTTTCATTTTCATTCATGTACAGACTAAATATAAATTATTGTCATCATAAGCTCCATTTAAATATCCACAGCTGAACATAGGCCTCCCTCATAGATTGCTGCATAGGTTTAATTTGCAATGTTTGATATTTGTAGGTGGGTTATTAAACCGTTGATTTTAATTTTTCTGATTTCTAATATCGGAAAGATGATGCTGCCCACCTCCTGTTTCATTTCTTAAATTATTTAAGTCTTCACAACCCTATGTATTAGTACCAACTTCAAAAGTTGTTATGTGGATTTTTTAGTTCTTTGAAGTTGGTTTTTAGTTTTTATTAGAATTTTAATTTTCTTCAGTTCTAGGTAACACACGCATAATCCACATAAACCGAGGTTTTAGATATAAGGTATTGAATCATTTCGTCTACTCCGCTCTTATAAAATGAACTTCTTAATCTACTTCAAAGAAGAGAAAGAAGGCTACAGATGCGTTGTCATCTCTGAGGAATATTTATTTATTTATTTTTATTTATTTATTCTTTTTTATATCTACGTTATAATAAGGGATATAAAGGGCGGACTTAATGCCCTGTGGTTCTCTACCAGTCAACCCTGGATAATTTGAGAAGCTGTGCTATGTGCAACACCACTCATAAATTAATAAATAAGTAAAAACATCATATCTTATAACAAAAAGCAAATAAATAAAATATTTTTAAACTATACAAACTTAATATTATTTACTTTGTAATAAACAGAAAAAATATTAATAGTAAATATATAAACGGATAAAATATACTTATATCTACAAAATATAAATGGCTATAATATACTTATGTATATAAACAAAATATATAAACGGATATAATATACATATATATACAAATGTCTAAATAAATATAAAATAATATGACACAAAAATAAAATAACATGATGCACATTAAAATATATATATATGACGGCACCTGCACCCTTGTAGATGCGGTGGCGTCGGTCTAGCTAGACAGAATTCTTGTAAACGACACGTGTATCGCACACCTGCGGCATTGCACCTGCGTTGCCGTCCGTCCTGCTTGTATAAAACGGACTGAGCGGCCGCCCTTAAGACAGTCTTACAGTGGCATAACAGTCCATACTATAATTTTTCTTAGAGGTATTAACAAGTCAAGACAGTTTGTCCATGTTGCAGTAGATGTCGCTTTTTTTAAATTTAGCCATGCTAGGCCAATTAAGAATCAAACAAATTAATGAATAGTTCAAAATATAATCGAACCTTGCTAACTTACTATTTTGTTACAAAACAAATTTGTAATTAAATTTTTAGTGTAATTTATTTATTTTACATTTATTCAAGTGAATTATTATGATTTCGCCGTTGCAAATTGTTTTCTCCGTTTATCTATGGCAAGAGCCGGAGGGAGAGATCTATGGTCATTTCGGTCTGTCAATGTTACAAATGTCATTTATATTCAATTTTTATACATACAATATTAAAAACAGAAGAAACTAAAACTAGTAGTTTAAGTGAGTGTAAAACTGGTAACTTCATTTTAACGTAATTTAAGTTGTCTGTTTGTCATTACATTTCCTTTCGTGGTTTGTGAATGTGCTCTGTTTGTGTTTATAAAACTTTAACAACTTTGCTTGATTCCCGGACTCCGAAGACTTCGCCTTTTTCGTTGCACTTACGCATAAAACTCTGGACCCTGATTTGCTCAACTATTTGTGCTCTGTTGACCTGGATTGTGGCTTCTTTTGAGAGAAATTGTTGTGTACTATTATAATAAAAAGAAGCATTATAAAAAAACATCCAACCGCTAAGCAGTTGTTTTATTTGCCTAAATTGTATTGTATACAAAGTAATTTCCAAAAGCCAAATCAATATTAAAATGGTTTGACTTTTGGAAATTACTATGAAAATAAATAATAAATATTGTAATATAGAGCATCCTACGTCGTCGCTGGGCTGTAGGGACGTCGTATATCGCTAGATGGCGCTAATGCTACGATTCTAAGTGATGACTCTATTCCCTATATATAATGTACTCTGTGCAGTCTTGGCTCTGACGTGGAACGGAGCGTTTGTCGTATTCCGTTACTAGTTTATCCTCGACTCTTTGGATACTTAATACGTATAAACGAATTAATTATTATTCCTAACTTCAAAATTAGTCTCTGTACTATACCCCCTGTCACTTCCTACATCAGAAGTGGGATTAAGTCCCCCTTATTGCCCACATATAATCTTCGAATAGTATGAGAATTATTACATTGTAAAGGCTATAATGCATTTCGCATTGATGGATCTCTTTTTATGTTAATTACCGGAATGAAATTTGCTGTCCTACTTACGATATTGTCGTATTATTAAAGTGTAGAGAAAAGATAAAGTGAAATTATTTAAGCCAAAAGATAAATCCTTTTGTTCGATTTGTATTAAAAGTACCCTCAAGTATTTTCATTATTTCTGACGTACCTAAATATGTTAACAAATGGAAGAAATGTCGGAGGCTTTCTAGACGAGTCTTCGTTTGCATTGAATGAAAAATTAACTTATTCAAGTTTTGTTGTAATTTGATAGTTCATGCGAAACATGATTATCATCTGTTATATTTTGAAATTCAAAACGTTTAAGTGATGTACCAAAATAAAGGATTAACTTTAACATGCTAGGAATTGAAAATAATAAGTAACATTTTTGTGTTCTAATGTGTTGATCAGTGTTGCAGTTTGCTCCGAATACTGTGTGGTCGACAAAATTGGGGTTTGATGTCGAGAGATTCGTATAAATCTCTACAGCAATGATCAATGAGGAAGATGTTGTGACGGCTAATCGAACAAGGTCAGGTACGGCCGAGCGCTAGTAAAATTGAGCCTACACCGCTACAGTCGATAACTTATCGGCTGATCTTACGGCAAGGCAATTCAAGCGGCCGCCGAACAAATGGTGCTTTGGCGCTGTAAATGGACGTCTGAGGCTTGGACGGCTTTCGTAGATTTTGCGCGGTTGCCTCCTTCCCTTTGAAATATGTTGTAGTATTTGTCTCTACACATAGTTTCCCTTTTTTGCAATGTTTTCAAATGGCATACAGTTGCCGTTTCTTAAGAGAATCTCGGAATTCCATGGTTCGCAATACATTTATCTCCATTTCTCTTAATTTTTAATTTTGCAAAGCAGTGCGACGATTCGCTAGCGCCAGTACGGCGCGACGGCTCGCTAGCGCGAATGTGGCACGAACGCAGCAGAACGGAAAGTTGGAGTGCGTTTGCCTGGAGGCAGCCATATCGGCGCGTCCATGACTTAAATGAAGTCTGGGATGGTCGACCGTTGTAATATTTAACAAAAGTTAATATCTGTTAGCAGGTGGTGATAACTGATAGACCGTATGCCGTTCACTGTCAACCGCACGAGAACGTGCGACAGTCAGAGGTAGCCGTGTCTGTGCATCTAGAAAATACTAGAGACATTGCAACACTCTAACGAAGTAATTATTCTAGTGCAGGAAAGGAACATGAAGTTGCAGAGAGGCTGGTCTGTGCTGCACTGGGATATGTGTAGAGTTGCTGTTCGTTTACATACTTAGGTGTTATCGTGTCACTACGTCCCTCACGATACACTTTTGTGTGATTGTGACTGGGACGATATGGTTGGTCTGTAACTGTTCTATACTGAATTATTTAGAAGAGAGTAAGAAAAAAAATGTGGTTCTTACTATCATTGCAGTGCGTTTGCCCGTCTAATGATATAGCTACAGGGAATAGTGATTCCGGACTAGCATAAATAGTACTGAAAAAAAGAGATTAAAAAAAAAGAATAGTTCTTACAATCATTGCAGGGCTTTGTGCCGGTCCAGTGATATAGCTATAGGGAATAGTGATTCCGGACTAGCGAAAACAGTACTTGAAAAAAAAAAAGAGAAAATAGAAAAAGCTACAGACTAATCATTCCGATCTAGCATAAAGGTGATAAAAGTTTTTTAGGGCTTACTGCCGGAACAAAACTGATTATCACCTGAGTCTGAAGGGTCAGTATAGACCGGACCAGACGCTGTTTTGTCAGGATAATCGAACGATGTTTTACAGATTACATTTGTTACAGATAACTAAAATTGTGATGGAGCGCGTGCGAGGACGCACGCATGTCAGTATGGCCGTGACGGCACCTGCACCGTTTTAGATGCGGTGGCGTCTGTCTAGCTAGACAGAATTCTTGTAAACGACTCGTGTACCGCACACCTGCGGCATTGCACCTGCGTTGCCGCCCGTCCTGCTTGTATAAAACGGACTGAGCGGCCGCCGTTAAGACAGTCTTGGCTCTGACGTGGAACGGTGCGTTTGTCGTATTCCGTTACTAGTTTATCCTCGACTCGTTGGATAATTAATTCGTATAAACGAATTAATTATTATTCCTAACTACAAAATTAGTCTCTGTACTATACCCACTATACTTCCTACATATACGAAATATCAATTACAAAGCGAAAGAGTGAGAAAAACAAAAATCGGATAAATCAGGTGGTATTATTCCTTTTAAAGAATTCTCGAACAAGTCGTTTAAAATATTGTTTGTTACTGGTTTTTTTGATATGAACAGGCAAGGCATTCCAGAGCAGTATGGACTGCACAGTAAAAGAGGAATTAAAGAAACCAATATTGATGGAATGCATCCCAGTCTGTAATCATACTGGATAGCTATACCCTTTTACACCGAACATAGTAGTGCACGCACTACTATTTGGTGGCAGAAATAGTGAAGAGGGTGTTACCTACCCCAACGTACTCCTAAGAAGAAACATAGATTCTGTAATATTATGTAAATGTTTAATATATTTGGTTGTTTATTTACATAGTCACCCTTGTGCGTTGTTAATTTTTTTTCCTCCTCAATCGCAAATAAGATATAAGAAATAAGCGCAATCGGCAGTGATACCAGTGATACCACTGCCGATTGCGCGTATTAACATTAGAAATATTGCCGTAAAGAATTCCAACTAAATTCTGCTGTCTTTGCTGAGAAAAGTTTTACTACAGTAGCTCATTTGCTGATTCGTACAACGACTTTAAAATTTCCCAGTCCGTGATTATGTCATTAGAATACTCATTGAATAAAACTAATGTTACGGATTTTATCGCATTCAATTTCACTTATGTAAAGATTGGATCTTTCTTGAATATTTATTTTTATTTGATAATAGCAACCGGGGTTGGATCTCTTGCCGCTACCGTTACAGCCAATTAAATTCCATTACTGAACATAGACTTCCCCAATAGATTGTCTCAAAAGGGTGATATTTTACATAGTTGCCACGCTTGGCAAGCGGGTTGGCAACCGCATTTTTTTAAATTTTAGTCGTTACTAGGCAGACGCTGCTGCTCATCTCCTGATTTGTTTCTCTCTGACACCTCTTACGACACCCTCGGTATGATATGGCGTAGTGGATGTTCTTACACTGCTACTATACGGATCTATTAATGTGACATTATTTATATTTAAAGTATTTGTCAAAGACTATTTATTTTATCTATTTTAGATCACTTAAACAAAAAAAATGTTTTTTGGATAAAATGTAATCCATTTCACACCTGGTATTTTGCTCTCTATATGTTTGTGAAGTTAAATTACAGTCGATACAGTCATTCCGAAAATAAGCCTGAATACACCGACAAACAGACAGAAAAACAAACATTTATATGTACAGATTTTTAAAAACTAGAAATAAAATTATGGTGCAGAGAAGGTAAATAAGAAATTTAAGTTTTTTCTTATATTTTTTATTCTAAACCCGTGCAAACCGTCAATATAATTGAAAGGTGTTATATCTTGCGTATTCGGTCATGATAATCACCAAACCAACGAATTTTTTTTGAGAATTTTAATCGTTAATGTTCCGTAACGTATTTATTTCTTATCAAGAAAATACAATAAATAGAATACAACTTGTTAATTTCACAGATTTAAGGCGTTTAAATAATAATTTCATTTTTAGGATATTTTTGAAATAAGCGCCACAAAAACCAACGGTAACTTTTATTCACTGTGTATTATTAGCGAAAATATTAGAAGTTATTAGGCCGATGAACTAAATATCGCCTTAAAAATAAGTAACAACTATTCTTTTAAGTCAGCAATTCCCAAACAGTGGTCCGCGGACCACCAGTAGTCCGGTAGTGCAACACCGCGGGTCAAGTTAATAAGCACCTACTAGCTTTTACAATAAAAACACAAACAATTTTTAATGAATGCTATTTTTAAGTTTATTATATAATTTTGTTTATAATAGGAAGTTTATAATAGTAAGTAGTAAGTTGTGATTATAGTTTATTGTTAGATTAACACAGTTTTTTCTTTCTCATTGTGGTCTCCGCAACTTAGAAAAATAAAAGTGATCCCTGATAAAAAAAGGTTAGGAAACCATGCTTTAAGTTGACGCAAAGTAATTCTGGCCACTCTAGCACTTGTACTTAATTTATAAAGTTTTGCTTACAAAAGTATAAGTGGTGTCATTTGCATTCAGACAACGTCTCAGCAGAAAATTGAGTTCTCTTTGGAGATAAAATACTGCCTCTTGCGCTCTACATAGATACTGCCGACCGTAATATGGACAAAATATTTATGTTAGTGCGAGTATATAATACTTACAAAAGTTACACAAAACATTTACTTAATTATTATATCATAATTCTCGCACATATCATTGTAACCACCTATCCAAATTTACTGTTGAACATTTTCCTATCCAATAGATTGCCTTGTAAGCGGGTTAGTAAATTTTTATTTTTTTATTGCATACGGGTGACAAACGAGCACACAGTCGACCTAGTGATAAGTGGATGCTGTGGCTCATAGACATCTATATCTCATCATCATAAAATGCACATGCGTTGTCACTCGTGAGGACTAAGATGGAGTGCCTCGTTTCCAATAAAAAAGGTCTTTAATTCTCTACACTCACCATATGAAACACAGCAACGTTGAGCTACCATTTTACGCTGATATTCTGTGAGAGCGTGGTCCTTTCCCGGTAGAGCCGACCCATTCATGCTACAACTATACTACTAATATAGCTGCAGCATGGCTCTACCACGTAAAAAATTTAGCTGCTTTACAGCATCGTGGCATCATCGGCCTTCCCGTGACCATGGGTCATTCAAATCATTAAATATAAAAAGTTAAAATTAATTAAGTACCAAATAATTAGTTTCATTCAATGTATACAATTCGTGTAAAAAAAAATCATTTCGGAATTATTTTATTCATAATCGAGAGAATCTACTTCCCTATATAATAGCGTGGGCGTCGTAAGAGGCAACATAGGGAAACTGAAACAGGATCACTGTGACAACAAATAATAATAATTTAAAAAAAACTGCGGCAGAAACCACGGAAATGTTCAGCATTGAACTTTCGATTGATTGTAATAAATAAATGAATCGACCGTGTAATGACGGTATAAGAATATCCCAATACCCAATATCGTCCAGTGGGTGTCTTAAGAGGTGACAGTTAGAAGCAAACAAGTTGGATAGCAGCGTCATATTAGAGCCATACTACAGCCGCATTATGATTGTAGCATAAATGGGTTTGCTCGACCGGGGAAGAACCACGCTCTCACAGAGTACCACCGTAAAGTAGCAGCTAATGATATAATGCTACTGCAATGTGTTTCGTATGGTGACTTTAGAGAACCAGGGTCTCAGAAAAGGGGTCTCCACTTTTTACTATAAACAAAGCATTCCATCTTTGTCCTCAGGGCAGCAAAGTATCTGCATTTGTATTCTTTATCAATTATAGATGTAGATGTCTATGGAGCATAGCATCCACTTACCATCGGGTAGAATGTTTGCTCGTTTGTCACCCTCATTCTTTAAACAATACGAAAAATGAAAAAAACTGCGATTGCCAATCCGCCTGTCAAGCGTGAAGACTATGGCAAATGTCCAACCTGTGAGACAGTCAATGTTCCTCCATTAACTGTCTCACAGGCTTATATTCAGCGGTGGACTTTTGTAAGGCTGTAATGATTGAATGAATGAATGAAATATGTCAAAGAATAGCTATCTAAGTTTCTATACAGTATCGCATTACAATATTTTATGGAAATCAGACATTACGAGGTGTGGCACGTCTGTGTGTTCCTAAATATATGTAGATAGTAATATCTCTGTTAATACTGTGGTAATATAATATTACCGTTTTTATAATGCTATGTAGGCATTAATACCTTTTTTTATTATAAAAAATACTAGTAATGCTATTAAACATTACAGATATTCTTTAACCACTTCTGGTAAGCTTAAAATGCTGGTGTTAGAAGTGATTCACTGCAGTAGTCGAATGGCGGATTCGAACCCACGACCTTCGAGTTCGCGGTCCTCGCCCTGCCATTAGGCTACTGACGCTTGAACCTTCTACTATAGTTAACTCTTTACTATGGTGGAGGCCCATGTCCAGCTGTGTAATTCTTCAGGCAGAAAATTAAACTTTTTTATAATAATACGTGTACGCTGCAACCGCACAAATCGCCCGATCAGCATTTTTGCCTCGTATACTAATTTTATTGTTCATCGAATCAGTTCACATAGCATCGCCACACAGCGCGTTCGTGTACTCATCATTAGCTATTAGCAGTTTTTAAATATATTTTCTATTTTACCTCAAGCAGCATATTTTATTTATATTATCAGCAGCAGCATCTTAGGTGTAACTTACAATACGTATCGCAAAACTAAAAACCTTCAGTTTTATTCGTTATATTGTTTCCTCTTAATATCAATGTGCTTTCATTTAAATATTGTAGCTTAAATACCAAATTTGATGAGAGCGCGTAGCATGATTTTGAAAAATCGATAGTCAAGTACAAATAAAATTAAATAAAATGGTATGAGTTTGAGACGTGCAATAAATACCTACAACAAAACAAACATTAAAATATTTATAATTCATTTCAATTGTCGGTTGTTTCTTGCGCGGGTTACATCTATGCGCAATTTTTAATCCAGTAACCGGTAAATAAGTGTTTTGATATGCGAAGACTATTGCAAAAGTGACATATACTGTTTATAGTCATTGTGATATAATAAACTTTGCAGTTAATTATGGATTTAAAGTGAAAATAACCATAAACCTCTTTTGTGCAGTGAGATATCAGTGACTGGCCGGTATTGTTTACTATAACGCGTAAGCGACAAGCTCCGCACGGCGCTTAAGCTCTTTTGAACGGGAAGTCTTGTTGGTTTAGTTAACGTTAGCTGTTGATGTTATTTACATTGTTTTACGTGCCTACTGTTTTAAATAATCTACCTCTCGTTTAAATAAATACAAAATACTATTATACTATGGATTGCAAAACATGTTACGTTGTTGTAAATGAGGAGGACTTAATTAATTGCTCTGCATGTCGTGGCTCATACCATTACGCATGCATAGGATTAAAAGAACTGGACTTTAAGAAAATGTTACCTATGAATAAAATTAAATGGAAGTGTCCATCGTGTAAATCCGGTAAAAAAAAGGATAATAAAAACAGCCCCAACACACCTCGTCTGGAATGCAGCTCATCGCAATCGCAATCTATGATAAACATTGATGCAAATGCCATTATGGAACATTTTGACGGTAGGTTTAGTGCGTTGCAATCTGCCATCGACTCCCTGAAATCCGACGTTAACGACAAGTTAACAGGACTATCAGCTACTGTTAATTCATGGGAGACTAAAATGAATGGTTTTGCATCATTAATTGCTTTGTTAAATGAACAGATTTCCGATCTTAAAGAGGAAAATGATAAATTGAAGCAAGATCTCGACCATATCCGATCAAAAGTGAGGGATATTTCTGACTGCAATGATCGCAATGACCAATGGGTTCGCCGTTCAAACATACAAATAAATGGGGTTCCTGAGAAAAAGGGTGAAAACCTTTTAAGCTTAGTGAAGTCCCTAGCGCAAAAATGTAATTTTATAATTAATATAGATAGTGATGTTGATTTCGTAACTCGTGTGGCGGTTAAGAATGATGCGGACAATAAAACACCGAAGCCGATTATTTTGAAAATGCATTCGAGATACAAAAAGGATGATTTTCTATCATTGTTACGTAAATTGAAGAACTGTACCGCTAGCGATATTGGTATTACTGGGGCACAGAGTGGCTATAAGATATTTTTCAACGACCATCTTTCGGCAAAAAATAAGCATCTTCTCAAACAAGCGAAGGCGAAGGAGAAAGGCTACGTCTACTGCTGGGTTCGTAACTGTTCGATCATGGTGCGCCGCAGTGATCAATCGCCAATTATACACATCACGTCTGAACGCTCTTTAAACAAAATTGTATAAGTGCTATGGTTGTGTCATACTTTTCTTACTGCTTATTGTTTTTGACTATAAATGTAATTGATTTATTTTTTAAATTAAGTATTGTGTTCACTGGTTATCAACTTGCTTTTTATAAAACTACCACTGTAATATTGTTGCAAACTCAAATATTTTATTTTAATGTTGTAAGATTTTATCAAATTGCATTGGAGCCGGCTATAGACTTACACTTTGGGTTGTTTCTACTTTATTTGAACGTTCTATACTTAAGAAACTATTTAGTTAAACTTAACATTTTCAGTGTCAATTAACATATTCTATCAAAATGCAAGAGGTCTGCGGACGAAAGTTAAACAATTTTATAGTAATATTCTAAACTCAGCTTTCTAAACGCCGTGTAGTGGCGGTTAAGAATATCCACTACCCCATATCTTCCCGTGGGTGTCGTAAAAGGCGACAAAGGGAAACAGGCAGGAGATGGGCAGCAGCATCTTCCTGGTAACGACAAAATACAATAAAAAACTGCGGTTGCCAACCCGCTCGCCAAGCGTGGCAACTATGGCAATATACCCCCTATGAATGAATGTAACAAAGAGACGGCCCCCAGTCCCCGGCGGCCCCGCTATTCCTGGCTACGGTGGCGACCATGGTAACGGCGGGGCAGGGGGTGCTAAGAATCTCCGGTGGAGGTTCGGTTGCCACCTACAACGACTCGACCTGGCAACATACAACGCACGCACCCTGAGGACTGACGAGAAGATTGTGGAGCTGGAAGAAGAGATAGACAAGTTACGCTGGCATATTATAGGATTATCCGAAGTCCGAAGAGAGGGGGAGGACACGGTAATCCTCGAATCCGGCAACTTGCTCTATCACCGGGAGGGCGACCATCTGTCACAAGGAGGTGTCGGATTTATCGTCCACAAGTCTCTCGTTAACAACGTTGTAAAGATTGAGAGTGTGTCGACGAGGGTTGCGTACCTTATACTCAGAATCACCAAACGGTATTCGCTGAAGGTCATACAGGTTTACGCACCAACCTCGGCACACCCCGATCAGGAGGTGGAGGAAATGTATGAGGATATCTCTAGAGCCATGCATTCCTCCAAAACCCAATATACGGTGTTAATGGGAGACTTCAATGCAAAACTAGGCACAAGAGAGAACGGTGAGCTGAAAGTGGGGAAATTTGGAATAGGGCAACGGAACCCAAGGGGCCAGCAGTTGGCCGACTTCATGGAGAAAGAGGGACTCTTTATGATGAACTCTTTCTTCCAGAAGCGGCCCCACAGGAAGTAGACCTGGTCGAGCCCCGACGGTTCGACAAAAAATGAGATTGACTTCATTATGACGACCAGACGACAACTGTTCAGTGATGTCTCAGTGATCGCGAGGGTGAAAACCGGCAGCGATCACCGAATGGTTAGAGGCACACTGAACCTAAACGTTAAGTTGGAGAGGTCTCGTCTAATGAAGTCAACGCTCCGTCCCCCTCGTGCTCTAATCCAAAGTCCCGAAACCTTTCAGCTCGAGTTGCAAAACCGTTTTCAGTGCCTAGAAGACTGCAATGAAGTGGACGATTTGAATGACAAGCTCGTGGAAACTGTCCATGCGGTCGGAGCTAAGTTCTGCAAGACCCGCCGCAGAAGAACACAAAAACTCTCCGATCACACTCTTAATCTCATGGCTGTTAGACGGGAGATGAAGCTACATTCTTCAACAGATTTGACAGCATACAGGCAACTGAACAGACAGATCTCCAAATGCATGCGGCGGGACTTACGCAACTTCAATACAGCTCGTATTGAAGAAGCGATCGAGCGGAACCAAGGCTCCAAAGTCTTTGCCAGAGATCTGTCTGCCAGAAAGCGCCAACTGTCAAAGCTGAAGACAGAATGTGGCAGCATCGTTTCCGGGGCACCTGAGATTTTGAGTGAGATTGAGAGGTTCTATGGGCAGCTGTACACGTCATCGTTGGAGCCACACGCAAGTGTGAGTAACGATCCAAGAGCGAGTCTTATCCGACATTATTCCGATGATATCCCGGACGTTAGTCTGAGCGAGATTAGAATGGCTCTCCAGCACCTTAAAAACGGCAAGGCCCCAGGCCAGGATGGAATTACAGCGGAGCTTCTGAAAGCGGGTGGAAAACCGGTACTTGAAGTCCTTCAGAAGCTCTTTAATTCCGTCCTCCATGGTGGCATTACACCGGAGGCGTGGAGCAGAAGTGCGGTGGTCTTGTTCTTCAAGAAAGGCGACAACGCTCTCTTGAAGAACTACAGACCGATTTCCCTTCTGAGCCGCGTCTACGTGCTGTTTTCGAGAGTCATTACGAATCGTCTCGCGCGCAGACTTGACGACTTCCAGCCTCCCGAACAAGCCGGTTTCCGAAAAGGCTTTAGCACCATAGACCACACACATACCCTTCGGCAAATTGTACAGAAGTCCGAGGAGTACAATTTGCCACTATGTCTGGCGTATGTGGACTATGAGAAAGCCTTTGATTCCGTCGAAATTTGGGCGGTGCTGCAGTCCCTTCAGCGATGCCAAGTTGACTGTCGGTATATCGAAGTGTTGAAGTGCTTGTACAGTAGGGCTACGATGGCTATCCGAGTACAGAACCAGAGTACGAAACCTATCCAATTGCAGAGAGGTGTAAGACAGGGTGACGTCATATCCCCGAAACTCTTTACCGCTGCATTGGAAGATGTTTTTAAGCTTCTGGACTGGAAAGGATACGGTATAAACATCAATGGCGAGTACATCACTCACCTTCGATTTGCCGACGATATAGTCCTTATGGCAGAATCGCTGGAGGACCTAAGCACTATGCTCAATGACCTCAATAGTGTTTCCCAACGGATAGGTCTTAAGATGAACATGGACAAAACAAAGATCATGTTTAATGTCCATGTCACACCTATGCCGGTAGTTGTTGGGAACACTAAGCTCGAAGTTGTTGACGAGTATGTTTACCTGGGACAAATAGTCCGACTAGGTAAGTCCAACTTCGACCGAGAGGTCAATCGACGGATTCAACTCGGCTGGGCAGCGTTCGGGAAGCTACGACACATCTTCTCGTCAGGTATACCTCAAAACTTGAAAACGAGACTGTACACCCAGTGCGTGTTGCCAGTGATGACATACGGAACTGAGACGTGGTCCTTCACTGCTGGCCGGATGAGGAAGCTCAAGGTCGCTCAGCGAGCTATGGAGAGGGCTATGCTCGGAGTTTCTCTGCGTGATAAACTCAGAAATGAGGATATCCGCAGTAGAACCAGAGTGACCGACATAGCCCAACGGATTAGTAAGCTGAAGTGGCAATGGGCCGGCCATATAGCTCGAAGAACCGACAACCGATGGGGAAGAAAGGTTCTCGAGTGGCAGCCTCGTACCGGCAGGCGAAGTGTAGGGCGTCCCCCCACTAGATGGAGTGACGACCTGGTAAGATTTGCAGGAAGTCGATGGATGCAGGTGGCTCAGGACCGTGCTTTGTGGCATTCTTTGGGGGAGGCCTATGTTCAGCAGTGGACTTGTGAAGGGCTGTAATGATGATGATGATAATGATGATCTAAACTCAGATTATGATATTATATGCATAAGCGAAACTTGGTTGTTACCAGGAATCTATGATGCTGAGTTGTTTGACTCTCGGTATAACGTGTACCGTAACGATCGTGACTATGATAATTTAACTATTAAAAAAAGGTGGTGGTACCATGTTTGCTGTTCGCCGAGGGATAACTGTGAGTATGCAGGGACTACGCAAATTACCTTTTTTGTATGATGCTGACGTAACATGTGTTAATATTTTATTGAATCGGGCACCGATGACATCATTGCTGAGACTATTTTGTTGCTACTTCCTCCAAAATGATTATCAAGCGGCAGCGGAATTATCGTTTTATGAATATATATCTGATCTTAAAATTGACTATCCTAATGATAAGTTTTTATTGGTAGGAGATTTTAACATAAGGGTTGCTAGATGGATCCCAAATCCACATTCTTCAGGTAGTAATTTGTATCTTGATAATCCATATGATAACATATTGACATCTCAACTGTTTGCGTTTTTATGCTTTAATGACTGGTCACAATATAATCATGTTAACAATATGAACGACAGACAGTTGGATTTGGTGATTTCCGATTTGAAGGGTATTGTACAAAGAGTCATGCCGTTGTCATCGCCGGAAGATGGCCACCATCCCTCTTTATGTATTGACTTAAGTATTGATTATACTCCAAGTCTGTGTCCAGCCAACCGGATAGTACGACGTTTTCATACCGCGGATTATAATAAAATTAACCAAGAACTATCAAATCTTGTTTGGGAAGACCATTTAAATCTAAACGATATTGATACTGCTGTTGATAACTTTTATAAAATTGTGCGTGATGTGATAAATAGGTTTGTCCCACTTAAAGTAGTTAAAAATAATAATAAATATCCAGTCTGGTTTAATAAGCGTCTAATTAAACTCATAAATAGAAAACTTAAACTTCATAAAAAATGGAAAATTTATGGTAGACAGTGTGATTATGACAACTTTTCAAATACACGGCGTGATATTAAAAAATATGAAGTTTTGTGCTATGAACGATTTATTAATCACGCTGAGAGAAATATTCAAGTTGACCCAAAATACTTTTGGTCGTTCGTTAAATCAAAGCAAAAAAGCTGTGATATACCTGATACTCTATACTTTGGTGATATATATGCATCAGATGGTCAGACAATTGTTGATCTATTTAACTCATTCTTTCATTCTGTATTTGAGCCACCTGGCAAGAATGTTATGAACTGTTATACGGAAAATAATAATTATATAATTAATTCTGTTTACATTGATAACGTTAAAGTCGAAAAATATTTGAAGAATCTCGACATCAATAAAGGTACTGGCCCAGATGGTATTCATCCAATCTTCCTCAGACAATGCAGTAAGCATTTAGCAGCTCCTCTTTCATTACTCTTTAATATTTCTTTGAGGCAAGGTGTGATGCCCTTGCTTTGGAAACAATCCATTGTTGTTCCCATATTTAAGAGCGGAGACAAACACAATATAGCTAACTACCGTGGTATCTCCAAACTATCTGTTATACCCAAGCTATTTGAAAAAATTATATACGACTCTTTATTTCCTGTAATTAAACCGCAAATAGTTTCAAGTCAGCACGGTTTCATCCCTGGTAGATCCACAGAAACTAACTTATGCGAGTTTCAGGATGAAACATTGGAGGCCATGGAAAGAGGCTATCAGGTTGACGCCGTGTATACCGATTTTTCAAAAGCGTTCGATAAAATTTCCCACAATCTAATGATTGCTAAACTTGTAAACGTCGGTATACACGGCGATCTCTTGAGATGGCTAACCTCATATCTGCGTGATAGGTCTCAGGCAGTAGCTGTGAAGGGCTATACCTCGAGCTTTGTTCCGATCACTTCTGGTGTGCCTCAGGGTTCTCATCTCGGTCCTCTTCTTTTTAATATATTTATAAATGGTGTCATGCGTAGCATTCAACATTCAAAAGCATTACTATACGCTGATGATACTAAAATGTTTACCTTCGTTAAGAATTTAGAACATGCTTTACTATTTCAAAAAGATTTAAACAATTTTTATGAATATTGTTCGGCTAATAATCTAAAATTAAATATTGATAAATGTTATACTATATCTTATTCCCGAAAAAAAACGACCGATTGTTTACAATTATAAATTAAATAACATTTTGATTAAAAGAGTGACCGAGGTGAGGGACCTGGGGGTATATCTAGATAGTAAACTAGACTTTGCGTCTCATATTGACAAGGCTACTGCCAAGGCTTATAGAATGTTAGGTTTTGTCTTCCGACAATGCAAGGACTTCAAAAACATAAACACTTATATTATGCTGTATAATTCTTTAGTAAGAAGTCATCTTGAATACGCATCTACGGTGTGGAACCCTATTTACGCTACTTATGTGGAACAAGTAGAAAGGATTCAAAATATGTTTCTGAAAAGACTTAATTACAAATTTAAGGATCATTCTGCGCTACATCATTCATTAGAATTACGACGTGAACATAGAGATCAGGTGTTTCTGTTTAAACTTTTACATAACTATATAGATTCCCCCTTCCTTCTAAGTCGTATTACATTTAGATGCCCTAGGTTGAGTGCTCGCTCCAATGCAGTTTTCTCTACTCCTTTTTGCAGAACTAAGTATTCGAAAAACCGGTTTCTGGTTCGCGCTTGCAACACACATAATGAGCGTTATAACCATATTGACATATTTAACTGCAAATTAAATAGTTATGTTACATCTATTAGACAAGTTGATCACGCTTAGGTAGTGTTTGTACTTCTTGTCCTCTATCTGAATATAAAATTACCTTTACTAACATTGGTATTATGTATGCAGTAATTATATTTTTCTCTTTGGCAAAACAGAAATATGTACTTCATTTAATTATGTTTAAAGTTTTCGCAATGTAAATCTTAACGTTGGAAACTGTTTTTGGCTAATGTATTGTTAACATTCATCTTAAATTCAAATGTGATATAAAAGCTGTAAGTTTCTTTTAATTAATAAATAAAAAAATAAAATAAAAAAATTAAGATTAGTTGAAACGAGCAACGAGTAAGAAATCCAATAAAGAGGGTACCACATATGGTCGCGTTCTACAGCTCTATAAACTCCGCCAGCGCAGCGAGAATTTATGTTTCAGTTGGAATTTAACTACTGATAAAACTACTTTGCGCTTATGAACTTGCATCCGGATCTGTAATATTATATTTGAGAGCAGTTTTTATTTTATTCCAGAGACAAAACACGAAAATATTAATTGATAGAATCAGGCGTTACTTTGCAGAAATCCATTATAATGGGGTTCTTATAAACTAATTTGCTTAATTCCGCGTACAGAAAGAAAATGATGTGTCCTGCCTAGTTTTAAGGGGACCTCCCACCCTCCCTCAATCGCGCGCACTATACCCGTCGCCGTCAATCCCAGCACTACCACCCCCAGCACCAGCACACTAGGCACGACAGGTGATTTCCCATCACGAAAATATTGTTGGTTTCGATTAACAAAGTAAAGATTCAAATAGTTTCTTTTTTTATAAAATAGGGAACAATCGAGCTTGCGGCTCACTAGATAGTAAGTCACAAATGCCGCCCTTGCCTTGCAATTCCCACCACCACTCCAAAGCGATTGTGCTGACTACGGACCTCACATACATCTTGCTGGGTACGCCCTGCTGGATATTTGCGGGCAACGTCCCCACTTTTATTTTTTATGAAACAGTGACAATCGAACTACGAGTTCATGGACACCAGCAACCAACTTTAAACAAGGAAGTCACACATTACCAGGTGATCAGTGTTTACCACAGAGAATTGCCCAGTCAACGGGCAATAAAGTTCAAAAGCCGAGGCTCTAAACCCAAACCTGGAAAGTGGATAATTCTAGACCATTGGGCTTTTTCTTACAGGTCATATGTCTGGAAGAACATCGTCAATCAGAAATGTCATTGTTAGTGGCAAAAAATTCCTAAAAAATACGCACTTAAAACTTAACAAATTAAAGTCTAAGCCAAAATAATTTTGAATAAAACTATTTGTATGGACTTTACCCCATTTAATTTTAACGTTTTAACTTTTCCCGACGTTACAGCTGAACGAAATTTTAAAAATTAAATTATTTTTATCCAATGTGTGATATTCTCGTAAATATAAGAAATTATAAATTAAAACAAAATAATTTTATTCAAAATCAGCGTTTACAAGCATTTTTTATCTACGCTATGCAAAATAGTGCATTGCCATCCATAGGTATGTAATTTGGAATTGTGTCACAGTGTACGATGTTAGAACTTTGCAACTGGAACTAATACAGATAGATTCTGATATTTAATGCTACTATCGCTTATAAGCCATTAAATTTTAAATTAATTGTTTTGTAATAGATCACTTTTTTAATTTAAGCATTATTTTGACCTTTATTGTTTCCTTTTGGTTGATCGCTTTTCTAAACAATAAGCCAGTCCTCGGGAGCTGGTTATAACTCTTCGAATTCAAAATTCAAAATTCGAATTTTATTTATTTGTGAATACAGGTAATGAGACAGAATAGATCTTAAAAAAATGATGTCCGCTGCATTCAACCCGTAGGTGTGCAAATATTATAGCTACAATTATATCTAATACATTTCCACATTTAAATTATTTCATTATATTATTTATATCATATTTATATTAGAATATTCAACAATGATGTAATAATTAATTAGAATAGGATATTTACAATAATATATAGTCTAATCGAATGTCAAAAAATTATATTT
Source organism: Parnassius mnemosyne (assembly GCA_963668995.1). NCBI lineage: Eukaryota > Metazoa > Arthropoda > Insecta > Lepidoptera > Papilionidae > Parnassius > Parnassius mnemosyne. Next base: position 2,112,463 of record CAVLGL010000098.1, on the reverse strand, counting down.
TATGCAATTCCAGTATAATATGCCTACTGATGCGTCGCTTAAATATTCATCAATTGAGTAGTAGCATTTCTCAATTAGAAATGTTTTAAATTCTTTTTTAAATATTTGAATATTTTCCATTTCATGAAACAGATAGAACCCTATTGCAGATTTTAGATAGTATACCGAAAACGCTTTTTCTAAGTAAAGCTGTCTTTGATAAAATTGTATGAATTTTATTTTTACGTCGATTGTTTGTTATGAAGTAATCATTAAATATTTCAGGATTAGTTTTTACAAATGTCACAACTTCATAAATATACATTGCAAGAAATTTCAATAACTTAATTTTTTTAAATTGTGATTTACAGCTCTCTGTACTCGGTATACTTGCACTAGCACGCACACACTTTTTTGCTCTTTAAATATAACTTCGCGCCTTGTAGCATTGCCCCAAAAAATTATACCGTAGCGCAGAGTAGAAGATACAAAACCGTGATATACCGTCCGCAAAGCATCTTCATTAATTACTTTAGATAATCCATGTAGAGCGTAAGAAAATTGGTTTAATTTTTTGCAAATATATTCTGTATGAGTCTCCCACTTTAAGTTGTTGTCAATATAAAGACCCAAGAATGTTGTTACTTTGGTTTCACTAACGGTTCCAGTATCGTAAATAATGTTAAATAAATCAAGAGGCCATTTTCGTTGATAAAAATTCATTATTTGTGTCTTTTTTAAGTTTATTATTAAATTATTTGACTTAAGCCAGTTAATTATATTCTTCAGGCTGTTATTAATTTCATTTTCATAAGTATTTATATCTGTACATGTAAACACCACAGAGCTATCATCTGCAAATAGAGTCATAGGAAAATTTACGCTGTTGGGTAAGTCGTTAATATATATTAAAAATAATAAAGGACCAAGTACGCTTCCTTGAGGAACACCATAATTTGGGGATCAAGGATAAGATCAATAAATATATTCATTTTAGTCTTTGGACAAATCCGTGATACTTGAGTAATTTGAATCCTGTTTGTCAAGTAGGTTTTTATGAGATCAAGCCTCTTATACCGTATTTATTTAATTTTATAAGTAATAAGTCATGCCTGACAAAATCAAATCTTTGGAAATGTCGATATATAGGGCTGTCACTGGTACTTTTCTGTCAATGTTTGTAAATACTTGGTATAAAAATTCATAAATTGCTACATTAATAGATTTTTTTCTACGAAAGCCTTTTTGTTCTTTTGCAAAAATATAGTAATTATATAGATTCTTATAAATTACTTTTTCTATATTTTTGGAAAATATAGAAGTCCTAGCAATCGGACAGTAACAGGATAAGTCGTCCCTATCATCTTTTTTGAATAATGGTTTAATAATGGACGTTTTAACACGTTCATTGCCAAAGCTAAAATTGAAGTTTTCTGCTGGTGGCCCAAAACTTTTTTTTTATGAAATAACTCTTAAGTACAGCAAATACTATTTGCGGGAGTGTTTATGGTTTTAGTATATATATTTAATATTTTATATAATATAGTTATATATCACTCGACGTCGCGTGATGGGCCATGTGGAGTGTACATTTATCCTTAGGGGCCCCATCACGCGACGTCGAGTTTTGGGATACCTTAGCACTTTTGTGCAATTATGAGTTCAAATGTATAAAATGAAATATTTTTAGTATCAATCATTTTTATTTGAATTATATAACACAAAAAATAACAAAATATCAAAGAACATGCAACATAAAAAAATCTTCTAAATATTTTAGACACCGAAGTCTACAATTATAATGAACAGCAACTTTAGGAAAGACTGGCAAACACGTGGAAATTTAAAATAAAGCCATCCGGTTCTGCGAGCACGTATAGTTTGATGCCATACTTGTGGCGTTTTCATTTGATTTATTGTCGGAAAAATAGGCGGCCACGCCATAAATCCATCGACTCGTCTAAAGATATGTTCTGGCCTGGATAATATATATTATTCATTGTATTATTGAAATTGTCGACTATTTTTTGACATTTATTTAGACGCCTAGCAGTGGCGTCTTCTTCTTCATCAGGGAGAGTAAAATGTATACAACGTAAAATAGAAAAAAATCTGTTTCTTGACATGTATTTCGAAAAGCATGATTTATATAACCAGTGACCCTTCCAATAATCTGTCAATCGGTTTATTTTTGCAGTGCCAGTATGTAACAGAAGACCCCGAAATGTTTTGAACTCTTCAACGGTCAACTCTTTCCATCTTGAAATACGTGAATGACGATGTTCACTGGAGCTTTTCATACGTTCGGCGTATCTGTTTGTGCACTCCACGATCATTCTCAAATATTCTTCATTGAAAAATAAACAAAAATAATCTATTGGATGTGATGGCGGTTCTACATGCAGCTTTGACTCTCGAACGAATAGTATTTGTTTCATAGACGAGCAAGAAGTACTCCAGTGTGAGGTTGATTCTTCGGTGGCAGGTTCAGGAGACTCATGTGGCATAGCTGACTCTTCAATCGTTTCATTCAACTCCTCCCTTTCTGCAGATGAAAATCGAATTTCACTAGGTGGTAGCGGTGATATAACTCCTTCTTCATCTTCTTCCGACTCCAGGGTTGAGCTGTCTCCATCATCATCACCCAATAAAAAATCTTCGTCTTCATCACTTCCCACAAAATCATCCTCATCAGAGTTTCCTAAAGCTTCAAGAATATCCGATTCGTGCAACAAAACACGTTTTGATTGCGCTCGCAAAGGTATCTCGTTTGATCGATTCGTACACCTAGAAGTACCAGGTTGATGATCACTCATTATAACTTTTGTTTTATTATAATTATTATCACTTTATACTACAAAAAAATACGTATTATTTGTTCACAACTAACTAAAAACAAACAAGAAAGCCGTCCAGCTCGAGCGGCGACGCTAAGCGAAATAACCAATTAAGTAGCACTAAAACTATCGCATGATTCGGATGGCCACGTCCACTTTACGATAGCTTAGTCCTTACTCTAGAGGCCCATAAAAAACACCGCTGCGATAACGCTCCGGCCCAGGCGATACGCTTCATACAAAACTCGTCAGACACTTCACGCGACGTCGCGTGAAGGGCCAAATTGAAGAGTACTGGGAACACGCGACGTCGCGTGATTGGCAATTAACGTGTTAAGAACTTCAGGAAATACACCATCTTCAAGACATAGGTTTATAATATGACTCATTACGGGGGCAACTGTGTTTTCTACGTGTTTTATTATTATCGTCGAAATGTCATCAAAACTAGTGCTATTTGTATTTTTTAATAATTTTATGGTTAATAGAATGTCATAAGGTGTTACACAATTAAAGAAAAATGAATTGTATTTATTATGTGTCAAATTAATAGAATATGTCATATTATTTTTGTCATCTATTGCATATACTTTATCAATGAAATGATTATTGAATACTTGCGGCTATGGCTTGCGAAATGTCTTTTGGATTCGTTATAAATATATTATTTATTTTAATACGTGTTATAAAATTTCTACTAAACTCTTTATTATAATTTTTTCTCTATTAACAATTTTCCAAGTTGTTTTTGTCTTATGACGTGATAAATTGATACTGTGATTGTTTTGAGCTTTTTGTGTTAATTTAATTATTTTTTAATCTATATGAATAAGTCCTTAGCATATTTTTATTGTTTTGATTAAGTTTTCTTCTATATTGCCACAAAAGGGGACGCATACGTTTACAACAAATTTGTACGCCTTTTGTAATCCATTTTTGTTTTGTATTTGTTGAAATCCGTGCTCAAATAACAGGAAGAATCGAAGAATATGTTCTCTACTTATAACAATATGTTTTTCCGTATGCGTTCAAGAACCATCCCATAACAAAACAAAATTTTATGTGGTAGATCCATGCAGCAGCTAAATTAATAGTATTGTTGCAGCACGAATAGGTCGGCTCGACCGGAGAAGGACCACGCTCTCACAGAATACCAGTGTAAAGTAGCAGCTTAATGCTGCTGTGTTTCGTATGGTGAGTGTAGAGAACCGCAGACCCATTTTACTGAAAAAGAGGCATTCTATCTTAGTCCTCTCGGCTTACAACGCATCTGCATTTTTATAAGCAAACGAAGATAGATGTAGATGTCTATGGGCCACAGCAACTACTTACCATCAGGTGGACTGTGTGCTCGTTTGTCACCCTTATTCTATAAAAGATCTGGCTATAAGGGCGAAAAAACACATTTAGTTGATACATTACTTGGTAGGACTCCTTATCTGTCTTGTATTACCTGAATTCCACCGTTAATCAGCAGCGCCTGCTCTGCTGTATTCTGACAGGTTTAGAGGGTCAATATCATTGCACACTCTGTTGCCTCACAGTGTGCAATAAAAATAAATGCATATTGGTTCTCAGATGTGACAACGCATATTTAACTTGTTAGAAGTTAGTTGCAGGTGTCCATCGAGTGAAGTGGCCACTTACCATCACATGGACTAAAATGTTGTCACTTAATTTTTATACGAAATACATTGCTCCTTGCTGAGTTCACTTATTAATTGTTTCATCATTCCCCCAAGGAACGCCACAAAGCACAGTCCTTAGTCACCTGCATCCATCAAATTTCAACATCTCTCACCAGGTCGTCACTCTATCCAGGTCCGTTGCCACTTCAGCTTACTAATCCGTTGGGCTTTATCAGTAAGATTAGAGCTATGCGGTGATCCTCATCACTAAGTCACGCAGAGAAACTCCGATCATAGCTCTATCCATTGTATCTTTAGCTTACTGTTCCCTTGGGCTTTATTAGTAATTTAAGTCCTATGCGGTGATCTTCATCACCAAGTCCGTCACGCAGAGAAACTCCAAGCATAGCCCTATTTATTGTCCGTTTAGCTTACTGATCCGTTGGGTTTTATCAGTAACTTTAGTCTTATGCGGTAATCCTCATTATGAAGTCTATGAGAAACTCCGAGCAAAGTCCTATCTATTGTCACTTTAGCTTACTGATCCATTAGGCTATGTTGGCTACGCTGGTTCTACCGTACCTATATATCATAAACACTCACGCCTGTCACAAATAGGGACTTACTTACCTCATACGGCTAGCAGTGAAGGATCAAATCTCAAATCCATATTACATATTTCTTATACAGAAATTAATCAGTTTCGATTTACAAGCAATCGGTAATCATTGAATAAAACTACTTTTACGGATTCTATCGCGTTTAATTAACTTATATATTAATTCACGATGTTTTGGGTGTTTCACAGCACCCAAAATAACGGGGGACTCACCGTTGGTGCTGTAAAGCAAACAAAACGTCGAGAATTTATAAAATTAAGTTAACTCAATGCGATATAATCCGCAAAAGTAGTTTTATTCAATGTTTAGTGTTGGAGTAAATGTAATAAATCATTCAGTAATAATTTTATTTTATATAAATGTTGTTTTTTTTTAACTTGACACTAAACATCACGTCTTTAATTTCATATAAACACCGCATTGCATCTATTTATTAAAATCCTTTCATTATGAAACATGTGAATATTGCTCGTGTCGCAACTGTCAAGCGTGAATTACGCACCATTGTGGTTATTCTGTGGCGTCTCATTTTAATTTCATTCCATTAATGTAACGTGCTGTACGTTTTGTGATATTAAATAAAAATCAGCCGCTTGCTTTATCGTTACTGTTATTGTTTTCACCTTTATGAACAAGATAGATTAACGTTGTCGGACTTAATGCCTTTTAGCGTTCTTTCCTATTCAACCCGACGTGTTTTTTTTTTATAGTATAAGGGTGACAAGCGAGCGCACAGTCCACCTGATGGTAAGTGGTTGCTGCGGCCCATAGACATCTACATCTATCCTCGTTTGCGAATCAAAATGCAGATGCGTTGCCACCCGTGAGGACTAAGATGGAATGCCTCATTTCCAGTAAAAAGGGCCTCCGGCCACCTGCACTCACCAAGCGAAACGCAGAGGTAAACCTCTACTTCACGCTGGTATTCTGTGAGGTCGTGGTACCACCCCGGTTCGAGCCGGCCCATGCGTGCGACAGCAAAAGCTGCCGCGTGGCTCTACCACTGTTGGACCCGTGGTGTGACGAGATATTGTGGTTGTTGCAATTTCATACATACCTACTGCTATTTTAGCTATTATTTAATTAAAATGAATGATCATCATGATAAAACAATTCATAAGTGCCCATATTTTAATGACGATATTTTTAACGACTTTCTAGATGACCTTGAACTTGTGATAATTCTTAGTTCACACAAATGTAAAAAGTCCGCATCTGAAGCCATGGCTTTAATACTTTGACAATTAATCTCTGAGCATCGACTTCAGAAGCTATTATGTGGAAATTATTTTATTATTTTTAGTTTTTGAAGGTGGTTTGAACTTTTTAACGTTATTTTTTATCATTTAGTACATCAAAGCCTACACAAAATGTCACAATGTCTAATTATGATGATGCATTTTTATTACTCGGTATTGCAAGATAAAAATGTTATTACCTTTTTCCGACGAAGCAAGAAAACATAGTTCTCATAAAACTTTACTGTGTTCCGGTGACTGAAGGGTGAGAGCCAGTAAAAAACAGGCTGTGAAGCATTCCACCTTAGTCCTCAGAGTTGATAAGACAACGCATCTGTAGCCATCTTTGTATGAAATTGGAAGTTTAAAGTGGGTAATAGACGATTTCATAAAGAAGTTGTTCAAGGAAGAAAACTTTTAAATTGCACAGTGGTGGACAGCCAATCATCCACATAGTATGAACGATATCTTGAGTTTTATCGCGATGTGCGATGTTGATATTGAGCAGCTGGAATAAATCCGAATAGTTTCTCTGAGCACTCCCCGTGGCAGATGCGAAAAAATACGCAACGGGATGCAATATCTCTTCGCAGCGCCAGTGAGTCAAGCCGATCAGAAAGGGCTCGGTTACCAAAGATACGAACTGCTCTGCGCTGGATGCAATAAAGTGGAAGAAGCTGGCACTGGGTGCTCCGGCCCAGAGATGAGAACAGTATTCCATGTGTGGCAGAAGTTGCACATTTTAAGGCTGCAAGCGGTGTACTGGTACGAAATACTGTCCTGTTCTACAAATCATGGAGAAAGTGGGATTCTTTATGATGACCTGGTGTCAAACCTTCAAGTTTATTTATATAGATTTTTCCATATGATGTCCACGCTGCAAAAAGCTTCTTATTTTGACGTTTTCCCGCGCTACATAAAAAATCGTCTAGTTTTAGTCGTTAGATACTCGGAAATATATACTGAACACGGCACACCCGGTAGCTTAATGTTCTCTGTGTTAAACTGCGGTTCTTTATTAGCTTTTCTACTTTTATTGTATGACTTTTTGACGTTTATTATATATATATATATATATATATATATATATATATATATATATATATAATCAGGCGTTACTTTGCGGAAGTCCATTATATTAAAGTTGACGAAAAATTACTTTGCGTACATCCGCTCGATAAAATAAAATGATGTGTCTTACCTAGTTTGAAGGGCACCTCCCGCCCTCTCTCAATTGCGTGCACTGTCCCCGTTACCAGCACCACTACTCCCAACACCACTATATTAGGAAAGACACACCACTGACGACAATACGACACGTGTTTCGCCTCTACACGATGCATCCTCAGGTGATATAGACTCTACGGTGGCTAACTGCTAAGATCTTAACGGTTAGCCACCGTAGAGTGTGTACAATGTACGCAAAGTAATTTTTTGTGAACTTTAATGGTAAATTGGAGTTCCGAGGCCCAATGTCGAATTAATTAGTTGGATTGTATCAATTAATATTTTACTATTTTCGATTTCCAGCTTAGGTAGGATACGAATCTCAATTGTGGAACAACGCAGACTCTTTGCTAGATGATCCCGTCGGTTTTCCAGGTTTGCTACTCGCTTTTTATACTCGTTATTATTCCATATAATCGATTTTCTTTATTACGTCGTCGCATTCTGCAGTTACGGAGTCGACTGAATTTTGAATTGATTGATTTTGAGATATTATGGTAGCAGTAGTTATTTACCGATTCAAACTTGGTTTCTTGTTGAGCAGTGAGCAATTTAAATATATACTTAATTTCGGAGGAGTTTCCGGGTTGTTTATTGAGTTCACCCAAAGTCAGTTTTGTTCGCTTTGTTATGTTAAAGTAATTGTCGACCGGCTCTGTGTTATTAGTCTTACTAAGTGCTGGATCCGAATTTTAATTAACTGAAATAGTAGGAGTCTTTATTTGGGATATTAATCCGGGAGGAGTTCGTGGTTCAGACATCTGGATCTAGTAGGCGTATGTACTATGTACAAGCGCGAGCGCAAGGGCGTAGCTAGCAGTCGTAATTTACGTAACTTACTTACTTATCGATAGATAAGCAGAGAGATTAGGTTGATTGTATGCAATTTAAATCTGTAGTGTAGTTTAGTCATCTGTTTCAGGCAATCAACGAACCAGTAGGTTTAAAATACTCATTGCAGTGGTAAATGCGCTTAAACAAGGGCCAACCTTAATTCGATATGATCGAGAGTGTTGTGGATCGCAGTGGACTGTATGATTTTACTATGGCGAGTGGACTGTTATAAACTGACTACGCTAGGGAACTGCTCAAAGAAAAGATGGTACTAAGAAAACTATACTGTATTCACTTATTTACAAAATATCACTATAAACTATCCTATGTACAGAGGGGAGTCTTCTGGAGTCTTCTGGACTCTTGATTTCTTCCTGATTTCTTCTCTTGCCGCTTCCGAAGTGAAATGAACGACTCACAGACCGAAACGCCCTTCTTATATGCCGCAAGAGAGCGTCTCGGTTCGTGAGTAGCGTCGTAAGGCGATGCCGCGCGCTGATTGGTCGGCGACATCGCGTGATCTGCTGCCGGTGTGCGGGGTGCGCGGGGCGCACCGGGGTGTGAAGGGGCGACGGGGCGGCGGCCTCCTCGCTGTCTGCTACACCCTCCCCCCGGCGTAGCCTGCGAGCCTAAGCTTTCTCCCGGGAGGACAGCGATCTTCCGGACGGGCCGCCCGAGCACTCCTCCCTTGATCCCGACCGACCTCTCGTAGGATGAGAATCTCCCTATGTCTGGCAGGTGTGGAGCTTCCTAGGTGTCGCTCTGGTGCGCCACGATTTCCTCCAACTCTTCATCATCCCCTGCCTTCTCTTCCTGTCGGTGGGGCCATCTGTCTTCATTCTCGTAGAGGAAGGGTGGTCCTGTGAACCACTTATCGCTCTCTTCCTTGGTTGTGAAATTCATACGCGTCACTTGACCTGCTACGTTTTCGCAGTCGCTATCCACCTCCATTGCTCGGGTGATGTCTTCTCAGCTATCTCCCCTAACCGGTGAGCCACGTATGGATTGTAACGCGCCGTATCATTCTGTATGCAGTGGAGCGCCGCAGTAGAATCCGTTCAATATACGACCCTATCTGCTACCACTCTGTGTTCGCCCTGTACGAATTCCGCGAGTCGCGCGCCTATTAAGTTCACCTGCAACTCTAATCGCGGTATACTTTGCGCTTTAATTGGAGCGACTTTCGCCTTAGCCACCACTAATCGTACCCTAATCGTTCCGTCGCGATATCGTATACGCCAATATGCTGCGGATACGTACGCATGTTCGCTTGCATCATTGAACACGTGAAGTTGACGCTATACCACTCCCCCCGTAGGAGCAAAACACCTTGGCAGTCGTAGTCGTGATACTTCCTCGACGACTCGCAGCCATCTCTGAAATTCCTCTGCTGCCTCCTCGGGTAGTTCGTCATCCCATCCGACCTTCTTCATACTACAGTCTTGTAGCAGGATCTTGGTGGTGATAGTGAGGTAACTTAGCAGTCCAAGCGGGTCAAAAACGGACATGACAGCGCTTAATGCTTCCCTCTCGGTCGGCAGCTCCTTTGCTTCTTGCGGCACCCTATTCATCGACGTGTTGAATGTTAGGGCGTCTTCATCGGCCATCCATAATAACCCTAAGGTTCTGCCTGGGCTGTCTTGCCTTAAGCCTACTTCCTTAGGCTTGCGCGCCAGTAAGTCCTTCGGCTCGTCTTCTAACAGGGCTGCGTGATTAGAGTTCCAATCTGCCAAGGTGAAACCGGCCTGCTGGTGCACTTCCGAAACCTGCTTCGCCGTATTTACCGCTTCCTCTACCGTGGCATAACTGTCTAAATAGTCATCCATATAATGGCTACGTACGATAGCGTTAAGTGCCAACGGGTGTGTTTCTACGTGTGCGCGCGCGTTATGATCCCTAACACTATGTGCGAGAAACGGTGAGCTCCTCGCGCCGAAAATCATAGACGTCATAACGTACTCCCGCGGTGGGCTGTGTCACTCGTTTCCTCGCCAAAGAAACAACTGCGCGGGCTGATCGCGCCGGTCGATTTTCACACGCATGAACATTTCCCTAATATCCGCGGACACCGCTATCTCGTTCTCCCTAAATCGAAACAGTATACCCGGTAAGTTCCGTAATAAGTCGGGGCCGTCGAGTAAATAATCATTAAGGCATCTGCCGGATGCGCGCGCTGCCGCGTCGAACACTACTCTCGTTTTCCCCGGCTTGTTCGGATTCCGTACTGCGAAGTGTGGCAGGTACCAGCTCTTGGGATCCTCTCGTTCCGTCCTCTTGGCTTCCCTTGCGTATCCCTTCGCCAGGAGGTTGTCTATCTGGGCTGTGTAGGCGTCACGAAACTTCGGCGACTGGTCCATCTTCGTTTCAATCGTCCGTAGTCTTCGAGCTGCCATCTCGTAGCTGGGTAGCATCCGCACGTTGTCGTCCTTCCATGGCAGTCCAACTTGGTATTGCTCACCGACCTTCTTGACGGTGCGCTGGAATATGTCGACAGTGCGCTCCTCATCCCGTCGCAGCCTACTCTTTAGCGAGATACCTATAGAGTCTATCTCGTACTGCCTTTTGAGGAGTTCCGTTAGCTCCTCGCCCTGACTGGCAAACGTTCGGATGTCCCTATCTAACTGTCCGCTAGTGCTCTCTACGTGTAATCCGGTCTCGCCGTCTTCCCTACACGTTAACCGCGGCACGGTTCCTTGGATTACCCATCCTAATAACGTACGTGCAGCTATGGGCTGCCTTCAACGTCCTATCCTCAAACTACGGGTAATTATCAAATGACAATTGTCGGCGCCTAATAACAATCTCGGCTTCGCGTCGTCGTAACACACCGAACTCGGTAAGCCACGTAAGTGCTTTAACCGTAAGCACTCCCTACTCACAGACTGCGAGCCTATCTTTAAGTCGGTTATTGTTCGCGCGTTTATGTTAAACATCTCGCTGCGCGTCTTGCCACGTATCCCTATATTGACTAATCTACTATTAGCCTCGCGTTGACTCTTACCTACGCCTTTAATATTGAGCGGCTTTACCGGTCCTTCCGCTCCTAACTCGCGAGCTAAGTCGTCGTCGATCAACGATATGGTAGAGCCTTCGTCAAGTAGCGCATACGTATCAACTTCCTTTCCGCGCGGTCCGCGCACGGTTATCGGGCACACTTTCAATAGTACGGATGCACTACTGCTAACACTCGACGCGACGAGCACGGTTTCGTCCGGTTTAACCGACACTGCAGGTGTACAGGCCTTGCGGGTGTGAAGGAGAGCATGGTGGGGGGCGTTGCAGCCTTCGACGCCGCACTTCCTAGCTTTGCAGCGTATGTGTCAGTGTTTGCTGCTCAAGCACTTGAAACACACCCCATCTTCCCTAACCCACTTCCACCGGTCGTCCGAGCCCATTTGCTCTAGATTCTTACATTTGACGATAGGGTGTTCACCCCCACAACACATACATGAGGCACTACCGGTGTCCTCCTGGGCGGTGAACGTCTTTACATCGCGGGCCCTATCTTCTACGCGGCGTGTCAACACTATTCTTTTCGACGGCGGTGCCTCTCGTCTTACGGGCGATTCCTTAGTCGACGTTACGGACGTATAGGCATGACTTAACGCACGGTCAGCCTCTCTCATCATGAACCGGGATAACGTAACGATGTCCGGTTCGTCCGCACTTCCGTAGTGCTCCGCATAATCGCACCAACGCGACCGTAAGTGAGGGCTAAGTTTGCTAGTAACCTCCTTAGTCAGCATCGGATTACGCAAATATCCTTTGCCGTCGACGTTCTGCATAATGCACACTGTATTTTGTAATTTATTCGCGAACGAGTTTAATTCCTGGGCGGTTTGACCCGGGCGCGGAAGGCGTTTTAATTCTTCTAACGCACGATCTATAATTACTTCAGGGCGGCCGAAACATTGCTCCAGTGTCCGCATAATGTCTGCCGGATCCTTCGCGGTAAACAGCAGAGCCGATACTACCTCTCTAGCGTCACCGCGTAAACAGTTCCTTAACCTTGCCATATTTTCCGTATTTGTGAATCCATATAAATTCATTCATCGCGGCTTTAAACGCTAACCATTAAAAATAGGCAAGTCCTGCGTCTGCTTCGCGGCGGCTGGTCCAACCCTAATCATGCTTTCTAAAGCTTCCGCTAGGCGTTCTATACCCTTATATTTCCCTCGCGGGGTGAGCGACCTATCTCTATCCCTATTTCTTTCTAGCCTACGCTGTGGCGCTGGCGACCTATGTACACATACATCCCTATGACACGGCGACGGTAATCTACGATCCGCAAGGCGATGTGGCGATTTATCTCTGCCTACATCATTACACGGCGACGGTGATCTACGATCCGCGTGATGTGGCAATGGCGATCTACGTGCACCTACATCGTTACACGGCGACGGTAATCTACGATCCGCGTGGCGATGTGGCGATCTATGTGTAGGCGATAGAGTGCGGCATTGGACGCGCGACGGCGACGTAACCCGTACACGACGATCCACCTGGTTCATTTCTACGGCGACTCCATTGTCCCTCTGTATCGTATTTACGCGGCGCGGTTGAACGTCATTCGCAACCAACCTCCCCTGGGCATCTTCAGCGTAGTCGTAACCGGTTCCCCTACTCGGCGGGGCCTGCTCTATCTCGATGCAGGGCGCGGGCTGAGACGGGCGGTAGGGCGGCTCCCCCCGCACAGTCTCTACGATTTGTAACCACCTATCAAGCTTATTTTCGACTAATTCGTCGTCGTTTAGACTTTCCCTATCTGTTTCTTCATGCAGTTGAGAGATATCCCTAGCATACGTCTTCTTGATGAGATCTTCCTCGATTTGCAATTGCTTTCTCCTAATTGCAGCTAGTTCCTCCGCGGCATTATATTCGATTTGTTTTAACCTTGCTACTGCGCTAGCTGTCGACTGGGCTGAACGGACTGAACGGACCGACGGGGCACGGGACGCGGGCCTATTTACAACGTCTGCTACAGGCGCGACGGTACGCACTATCGAACTAGTTTCTGTAGTCGGAAGATCTTCTATTATCGCGGCAAGCGTTTCTGTGCGCGGCGCGGATGTGCTAACTTCTCCCAAGCGATCGGTTATAGACACAGACATAGCGGGGCGCGGCGGCGCGGGCGCGGGCGCGGGCATATATGCGGGCGCGAGCGGGGGCTGCGGCGCGGCGCAGGGCGCTTGTGCCAACGCGATATAATCGGACGGGGAAGTGGGTGCTTCCTCGAATATCCGCATTCCTACTGGCGTTTCGTCGTCGTTCCGTGTCTTCTGGCTTCTTGTCTTCAGCATGATGGTATACCTCGTTGCGACCTCCGATCGTCTTCAAAAAGACGCACGTATTGGACGCCGTTCCCGCCTCAAGGGCGTTACCAGATGGTCACAGTTTGGCACCGTTAGGGAGCAACCACCCGGCCGCGTAAACGCGGTTTAAGAAACAAGAATTGTCTGGAAACAGACAATATATATGACGTAGATGTAAGCAAGAAACGAGGAAGGAGTTAGTACCGACGATCTTCTCTCTTCGTCGACGTACTTCTTTCTTCCTTGAAGATCTTCTGTAATGATCTTCTTTCTTCTGTAATTATGTTATTTCTTCTATAATTATGTTCTTTCTTCTATAATTATATTCTTTCTTTTATAATTATGTTCTTTCTTCTATATTTATGTTCTTTCTTCTATAATTATGTTCTTTCTTCTCTCTTCTGGCTTGAATTTGACTCGAAGGACCAAGAACTTGTAGTGGATCGCAGTAGACTGTATGATTTTACTATGACGAGTGGACTGTATTAAACTGACTACGCTAAGGAACTGCTCAAAGAAAAGATGGTACTAAGAAAACTATACTGTATTTACTTATTTACAAAATATCACTATAAACTATCCTATGTACAGAGGGGAGTCTTCTGGAGTCTTGATTTCTTCCTGATTTCTTCTATTGCCGCTTCCGAAGTGAAATGAACGACTCACAGACCGAAACGCCCTTCTTATATGCCGCAAGAGATTGTCTCGGTTCGTGAGTAACGTCGTAAGGCGATGCCGCGCGCTGATTGGTCGGCGACATCGCGTGATCTGCTGCCGGTGTGCGGGGTGCGCGGGGTGCACCGGCGTGTGAAGGGGCGACGGGGCGGCGGCCTCCTCGCTGTCCGCTACTGAGAGGTATGTGCGAAACTGCTTTTCGTCCAGTAAAACTTGTTTCTAGTGCGTAAGCCTGTAAAAATCAACGTTCATATGTATTTAACAACGCATATCGTATTATGTATATTTGCAACGTTAATTGATGACTTAATAGCCCGCAAAGGTGTGTTTTATGGGGGCGGGGTCTGAAAGAAATAATAGTATAACAAGTGTGCGTTACTCACGCGCTTGATTGCCGTTATTGAGCGTAGATCTCTCTGCACCCGACGTATTCTTCCAGGTTCATTAACTCTTAGGCTGAGATCTATAGATCGTACTTTGACTTTGCTCAGACTTTACTTTTGACCTAAGACAATGTCGGTATTTATAGAACTAACTTTGAAGTCGTGCTGATTACTTAGCTTAGCAAGCAAGCTTAGCAAAGCCTAATTCAACGATACCGACGACTTACGTAAAACTCTGAATATTATTCAAAACCACCGTATTCATTTGAAATTGTTGTTTTTATGTTAATCTAATTAATTATAACAATAGACAGGTAGTTTTAGGCCATCTTCTAGTTTTAAATAGCAGACTTCCATTTTCTATTTCATCATCATCATCATCATCATCATTACAGCCCTTCATAAGTCCACTGCTGAACATAGGCCTCCCCCAAGGAATGCCACAAAGCACGGTCCAGAGCCACCTGCATCTATCGACTTCCAGCATGTCTTACCAGGTCGTCCCTCCATCTAGTGGGAGTCGCCCTACACTTCGCCTACAGGTACGAGGCTGCTACTCAAGAACCTTTCTTCCCCATCGGTTGTCGGTTCTTCGAGCTAGTTTATCACGCAGATAAACCCCGAGCATAGCCCTCTCAATAGCTCCCTGAGCGACGTATGGAGAGAACTATGCTCGGCTATTTCTATTTACGTAATTTCAATCTTATTTCCAATTTCGTAAAATCTTATTATTTTTCTTTTTTATTTTGCACTCATCTCATCCGTTCCCCTTCTCATTCGTCCGTTTTCTATTTCATGTAAATAACCTATTTATGAAAAATAATTTGGACTGTTTTCAATTTTAAATATATATTAATTTTATAGGGTAATTTTGATTTTAAATATATATATATATATATATATATATTTTTTTTTTTTAATTTTGTAGAGTAAAGTCAAAAACATAATGCGTGGAATGAAGCATCCATTAATATTTGGACTGTCTGGGCCTTAGCATAAACTTGTCTAAATCTTAGCCCGATACAACTATAAATTCAGAATGAAAGTTTATGCTTAGCATATATTCAGCTAAGTTTTTCGTAAGCTAAGTCTGTGCAAAGTCAAAGTACGATCTATAGATCTCAGCCTTAGTACTTCGCAATAATATTTTGTAATAAATTTCGCTCATTGAAGTTGGTGCAAAATAATAATAACATAAATAAAATATAAATAAAATTATAAAAAATAATTTAATTTAAAGACACGTCTTTACTGCTCAGAGATCCGAAGGAAAGAGGACAAAAAACCCATTCGCGCTACAATCGTAATGTAACTGTAGTGTGGATCTAACACTTTCAATTTAAAAATATGTGCTATTTACGAAGTAATTTAAAATATATCTATGTATCACGTTCAGAAACAGAAACATAAACAGAAACTTTTTTATTCAATATAGATTATAAATAATACTTATTGAAAGTCGCTCTTTTGTTTGATTACCACTGGTTCGGAAAAAACCTCTGTCCTGGGAAGAACCAGCAAGAAACCCAGCGGGACTTTTTTTTTAAATAACAGCTTACAATCATGATGTTACACAAATTAGCAACACAACAAATTAGAAATAGCTTGGTAGCGATCACCTCATTTCCAGGGGTTGTTATCATCCATAAATTCCTTAATATTATAATAACCCTTTTTATACAAACTTAGTTTAATAAAGTTTTTGAACTTTGAACAGGTCAAACTTTGTATATTTTCTGGAATTTTGTTGTAAAAGCGTATACATCGCCCCAAGAATGAATTACTGACTCGATGGAGTCGAGTAACTGGTACTACTAGCTTGTGTCTGTTCCTAGTATTTACAGAATGAATATCACTTATTTTTATAAAACTACTTTTATTTTTGTGTACGTACATTACATTTTCATAAATGTATTGAGAGGCCAAAGTTAATATATTGATTTCCTTAAATTTTTGTCGCAACGACTCTTTAGGCTTTAAATCATAAATTGCTCTTATGGCCCTCTTCTGCAAAACAAATATAATTTCAGTGTCAGCTGCGTGTCCCTATAGCAAAATACCATACGGCATTATGCTATGGAAGTAGCTGAAGTAAACTAGTCTAGCTTTTTCAACACTGGTTAGACTTCTAATCTTTTTTACAGCATATGCTGCAGAACTAAGTCTGCTTGCTAGTTTTGATATATGGGGGCTCCATTAAAGCTTCGCGTCTAGTGTGATTCCAAGAAAAATGGTGGTATCTACAAGACTCAGTTTCTCCCCATTTAAAATTACATTAGTATTTAATTGTTTGACATTTGGAGTCACGAATTTCATACATTTTGTTTTAGTGCCATTTAAATGCAAATTATTAACATCGAACCAATTTACTAATTTAGATATAGCATTATTTACTTCGTCATATTTTAGTAACTGTCGACTTAATTTGAAAATTAAAGAAGTGTCATCTGCAAATAATACTATATCATGGTTATCCCCTACTATGTAAGGTAAGTCATTAATGTATACAAGAAACAGAAAGGGGCCGAGAATTGAGCCTTGAGGCACGCCCATTTGTACCATCGATCCGGAAGAGCTCATATTGTTAATGACAACTTTTTGCGTTCTCTTACTTAAATATGAAATAATTAATTTAAGGGCATCACTTCTTACACCGTAGTGTTGAAGTTTCCTGATTAATGTTTCATGGTGAACACAATCGAAGGCCTTGGATAGGTCACAAAATATACC
>CAVLGL010000098.1:0-292500 GCA_963668995.1 Parnassius mnemosyne | reverse complement strand
ATATTACTTTTCCTTCTATAGCATCATAAATTATGATCTGAGTATCAAGTGGAGCCTTTAAACGTTTCAATTTTTGCGTATATGGAAAAAACCTGGTATCAGATCGGATTTACCCAATAAATTTTTCTATAATCTATATTTAGCAGGTCCAAGAAACTAATTAACTTTGCGTATGAAATAAATGCTCGGTGTAAGATCTGTTCCATCGGTTCATCTATCATCATTATCATCATCATCATTACAGCCTTTCATAAGTCCACTGCTAAATATAGGCCTCCCCCAAGGAATGCTTCAAAGCACGGTCCTGAGCCACCTGCATCCATCGACATCATATCGTACGAGGCTGCAACTCGGAAATCTTTTCCCCATCAGATATCGGTTCTTCGAGCTATATGGCTGGCCCGAGCCACGCAGTAGATGAGATGGGCAGCAATATATGCCTGATAATAGTAATAAAAAAACTGCGGTTGCAAACCCACTCGTCAAACGCGGAAACTGTGGCAAACATCTCCCCATGATGAAAGTTTACAAGAGATGGTTGATCTATATATAAATTGCAAAATTTACGGCCGGGCAATCACCATTACTTTTACCCTTTGATCTGTATCCTTTACTCTGTTTCTGCTAGAGATATTATTGTTCTCATTTGGCAGTTGGGCAAGCAATTGCATTTTTTTTGTTTCTAGCTGGTACCCCGGCACGTTACAGCCGCAAAAAAGTGATTATGGCAATATTGTTTTAAATTTTGAAGAGTTAGAATTTTATCGGAGAAGGGACAAACGAGTATACGGCTCACCTGATGGTAAGTGATTAACGCCGACCACGAACAACTGCAACATCAGGGGAATTGCAGATACGTTGTCGGCCTTTTAAAAAGGAGTACGCTCTTTTCTTGGAGGCCCTTAAGTCGTATAGCTCCGGTAAAATCTCTGGTAGTCGAATCCACAAGGAAGTTGTGCGAGGAAGAAAACTTCTTTTAAAACGCACAGTGGTGGGCCGCCAGTCATCCATATGGTATGGATGGTATCGCAAATTTTGTCGCGATGAGCGATAGTGAAATTGTGTGGCTGGAATAAGTCCGAAAAATTCCTCAGAGCACTTCCCGTGGCAAATGCAATAAAATATGCAAAAAGATGCAACATCTCTTCGCAGTGCCAGTGAGTCAAACCGATCGGAAAGAGTTCGAAGATTCAAATAGATCTACGCTGGATGTGGTCAAATGGAAGGAGCTGGCAATGGGGAGCCCCAGCCCAGATATTGGAAGAGTATTCCATGTGCAGCCGAACCTGCGCCCTGTAAAATTGCAGGCGGTGTGCCGGTATGAAATACTGTCCCGCTCTGCTGAGCACGCCAAGTTTTTAGAGGCTAATTTGGCCTTCTCTTCCAAGTGACTACGAAACTGTACGTCACCCGAAATCTCGACGTCAAGGTACAACGAAGGGTTTTTTTTAGCAATAAACGCGCAAACGTGTATCTTCTTGGAATTGAACTAGACTAGATTTAGTCGCCCCCAGCCCGAGACTCTGTTCAACAAAGTCTTCAGACACAAGTTTGTCCCGTTACACGTAACGACGTTTTCCCGAGAAATATTGGCACGGCCGGTGTATAAAGCATTACCAGTGCTGTCATCCGCATAGCAAGGAATGTTACCGGCTCGCAACTTGTCATTGATATTGTAACGACCCCCCCCCCCCTCTCCCCTCCCCCAAACCACAATATTATTAAATTTACGTGACCAGTATATTAAACATATATAAATCTTTGTAAAGGTTTAAATATAGGCCGTTTAATAAATTTATGGCGTGATCGTCTTAGTTAGGACCCTTATTTACGTTGTGTTTGTATAGTAACTTAGTTCTTTTAGGTGTATCTTGAAAGAATGAATGTTCACGAGAGCAATCGAAAGCTGTTGGTAGCGTCTTATAAGCTAAAGAACCCCGCTCACGAAGACAGAGCTCAAAAAGTTAAGAACAATAAATTGTCCCTATTCCACTTGTATCTGCTTCACAACAGTCAATTCCGTATTAATTAATCCCCTCCCGCTTGGAAAAGGCTCACAATATTTATATCAAATACCAGATACAAGGGCTTCGCTCTCCCACATTTTAAAATAAAAATGTGGGGGAGGGCACACGGCTCCGCACACGCCGTGCGCGGTGAGCGCCAACCATTTTAATGCGCTCCCCCCAAAGGGTACGTTTAGTTGGAAACTGGACCGTAGCCCACAGCAAAATAGCTGGCAAACCAGTAAAAGCGGACTTGGCCCCTTGACAGGGCGTAAGTACAAACATAGACCGAAGTCGCGCATGTCTATGCGTCTAAATGCCATAGAGAATAGAAACAAATCCAGCCACAGTGAATGTACGTCACACAGGTTAGGCAAGAATAGGCACACTGGTCATAAAAAGCCCTCCGTGAGCGCCACTACCTGCCAGATCGCCGTTCCTGCACACGTGATGTAAGTGTAAGGCATCACCGCCAATTGCATGGTCAGCATGGCCAATTGGCCGCAGAGCGTGTCTACCGCTCACCTCAATGGAAAGGCGTCCGACGTTGTGCGGCTTTTGGGCGCAGCCTTGAGAGCCTTCTCAGATTCTCCTTCCAGCTACCACCCGCATGAGGTTGACACATATGCTCCACCAACCAATACAATGGCAGATATAGCCAATAGGCGGTTATAAGATAGTAGTAAAAATTCGACCCGCCAAACAACAATCGCAGAGACGCCATGCTGCAGAACGCAACAAGCTTCGATACGACTATCGTCGGTTTACACCAGCCCAAGGTCCCCCATACAGTCCCAGCAGACATCAACACCCGCATACCTCCATCGACCAGAACCATAAGATGCGTCGAATCAGGTGCAGCACACCCGCAGATCCATCACAAGACGCAATACTGCAAGTAGCAGTAAGCATCAATGCAACCATTATACGGATAGCGCCCCCTCACCTCAAAACACATGCACATGATCCCTATCGACTTTGGTAACAAAATTGATAATGGTTTTAACTAAAAATACCACTTACGTATCATAGTAGCACGGTACTAAGACGTCAGTAGCCTAAACTCCACGTATCAAAGCGCTATTGCATTAAGACATGGAGTTGAGTATGCTTGCTGTACTTAAATGTACTACCATACACACTTACCCTAATCCGAAAGATAGCCGACGTATCATAACGCTATGCGCCCTAAGACGCCGCCCACAAACGGTAGGGGCGTGCAATGTCCACGGGCAAGTCGTATTGCTACAACAAACCCGCTTACCACCGACACTAAGATGATATGTCTAGGACACATCGGGTAGCGAGTCCAAGTTTACCTTGGTCTGAGACGCTATGAAGCATCCTACACGCCACTATAATAATCCTTTTCAAGTCCCATTTCTTTCAATATAATGCTTTTACATATTTGAGACCTTCCATATATTTGCTTTATTTCATAGACCATACTATTTTGTATGTCTTAATCATATGGGACTTCAAGTCATAACTCTGCTATCACATAATGCTTATGCATCATAGAGACCTTCTACATTAATGCATTAGTTCCATAGACCTTACTATAATAAGTACCTAATTTAGGACTAGTCATTGTGCAACCTTACTACTAGCAGTCGGTCAGCCGACCACCCCATAAATGTCCCACTTCTTTCAATATAATGCTTTTACATATTAGATACCTTCAACATATTTGCTTTATTTCATAGACCATACTATTTTGTATGTCTTATTCATATGGGACTTCAAGTCATAACTCTGCTATAATAATGCTTATGCATCATAGAGACCTTCTATATTAATGCTTTGGTTCGTTAGACCTTACTATCATAAGTCATTAATATAGGACTAGTCATTGTACAAACTTACTACTAACAGTCGGTCAGCCGACCACCTCATATATATGTACAACCTTGGGTTTGTGTCTCCGGCAAGGCCCCCTTATAAGGGAACATTATAAGAACACCTTCATCAACTTAGAAATTTTCCGATTAATACAAGAAGATCTTCATCAACTTAGAAAAGTTTGATCCATTTTTTCTATTATATTACAAATGTTATTTATCTTTATTATTGCAATATAATCGACTTTTATTTATATGATTTAATACATTTTGAATATTTTAAACAGAATTTCAATAAATTTAGAGATTTTTAAAGACAATTTATGCGATTACTAATACTATAATTTAACAATATATAATATGGAATACCAAATGATTATATTTGAACTTTATGCTTATTATTGCATTTTAATTGTTTAAAATATAATTTCTATGACATTTTTAAATGTCTTTATATTGTATTTAACTATTATTTATTAATAATAATTATGAGGCGTCACAATATGCAATAGAAACGGCGTTGGCGATAGCACGTTGCCTCGTGTAACACCAGTGTTAATGGGCTTGTAATCGGAGCATGCACCGTCTACTACGAGTTTGATGCTCCAATCTGCAAGAAAACTGGTGACTCAATTGCACAATTTCACTGGAAGCTCATAGGAAGGAAGCTTCGTAAGAAGCGCTTTGTGCCAAACCCGATCGAAGGCCTTCGCTATGTCCAAACTAACGGCCAATGCCTCTCCCTTGGACTCTACTGCCTCCGCCCATTTATTTATTTATTTATTTAATTAATAACATAAGTATTAAAACACAGGTAACTGCGGGACCTAAACTAAGCGCAGCTTGTATCTCAGAATCCTGGCTTGCGATATTACAAAATGGTTTGTCACTGAACAAAATTTACTTAAATATACGATAGTTTTAACATAATAACATTGACATCGGAGGTTAAAAGTAATGCTTTTAATACAAATAACATGGTGGTATTATTTTACTACACGATTAAAATTAAAAATTAGTTATAGTGCCTGTAGATAACTCCGTAATAGTTGAAATAAGAATGAGTACGTTCGACTCCAGTTTGTGAGTGAGTGAGTGTGATTGAGTGCGTGTCATTATATGTTAGAGTATAGAGCATGTTCTTTAGTAAGGTTTTACATGAGGAAAGTGAGCGGTCTCTAAGGTCAATTATTTTTAATATTCTATTGTAAATGAAGGGATGAGTGATAGTGGGACAACGTTTAGCTAGGTCTGACTTTACAATTGGAACGGGGATTCTAAAAGTTCGTTTGCATCTTAAATCATTGAAATCCGGGCGAGATCTTACGGTGCGTAAAAATTATATAACATATTATGTTATAAATTGTGTTATATAACTAGGGAGTGTTTTTCTCTAGTCAATAAACTAGAATGAACCCAGTATCTATGTTTTCTCTTTTGTTATTTAAAAATACAAAAGTTGCTGCAGCAGCTAGCAAAACGCCCTCTTGTGTCGACATTGTGAATAGCACTGCATAATCAATCGATAATGTCATATAACATTGTTATAATCCATTGGTGTTATAATGTGTACAGTATTGTTATATGTTGCAATGTTGAAAAGCAATGTAACATATTGTGGTCGTGTTATAAAACAAAAGTTACACAACATGTAAATTAATATATACCCTTACAGTTTTGTGTACTTTGAGTGTGGCATTGTAAAGAAATAGGAGTCGTACCCGTAGTACTTTAAATAGATATATATATATATATATATATATATATATATATATATATAGATACACTATACACACTATACTATATACTATACAGAGAGTTGGTGGGGTATGCGAATGGTTTATTCAATATTAATTTAATTAGTGCATGTTGAACCCTTCTCAATGTCATAAGTGCAGTCCTTCAATCGTGGCCAGAAACACAAATGCAATACTGCAGTATAGATTGGCATAGTGCAAAGTATACCTGAGGAATTATATCCACAGGAGTATAAACTCATAGTTTCTTGCGCACGGGAAGACATATTAGTAATATGGGCATCAAATGTTAGGTTTTTATCTACGATAACTCCAAGATATTTAGGCATTTTAGAGCGCGCAATCGGTTCACAGTTACAGCCTTGTAGATAGGTATAATCAATCCTGCAGTAAATAATTGTTAAAGTAATAGCAATCGGAGGACTTGTTCATCTAGATTTAGAAAGGTATATGTATGTAGTCTTTTTCTGATTAAGTGTAAGGAGATTTATATTTAAGGACATGGCAATCCGAGATAGGCCTTGTTCTGCGGTACTGTATACTCGACTCCATGTCGTATCGTATAACAGTATGGTTGTATCATCTGTATAATTACATTTGAATTACGCAATTTTTGTTCAAGGATATCGTTCAAGTACAGAGTGAAGAGAGTAGGTCCAAGGATACTGCCCTGCGGAACGCCAAATTTAACATGCAGTTGCCTACTAGTGTGTTTTCCTACTTTTGCACACTGTTTTCGCATTTTAAGGTAAGTTTCAAACCATTGAGGTGTATTTCCCCTTACTCCAGCGGCTTTTAGCTTTTTCAAGAAGAAGCCAACAGAGACAGTATCAAAGACGCGCGACAGCTCAAGAAAAACACCTATGCAACATGTCTCACTCTCCACGTCTTGTGATATCTAGTCAGCTAGTGATACTACAGCGTCGTCGGTCGATTTTCCCTGTCGGAAACCATATTACTTATCAGACATAATCCGATTTTTATGTAGAAAACGGACAAGTTGCCTGTTCACTATATTCTCTAGAATTTTCGATATGATGCTAAGTAAATAGATTGGTCTGTAGTTTTCCGGAAAGTTCGGAGAACCATTTTCGAAAATTGGTGATACTGCTGCAGTTTTCCAGGATTCTGGATAAACTCCCTTTTCTAGGCTTAAATTAAATATGTGAACGAGAGGAATAATAATATTACTGCAAGTCTTTTTAAGCAGTGTGACAATGACATGGTCTAATCCTGGAGAACTGTTGGTTTTTAGGTTGTGAATGATTCGGCTCACTTCTTATTCGTCAGTAGGATGCATATAAAAAGAGTTTCGGTTAGATTTTAAACATATGTGATTCTTGATAAGTAGGTCTTGAGACGTGCCTAAATTACTTATAATTTTTTAGCGAAGATCTCCTTTACTGTTGTGAAATAGTGATTACATTGGTCTAAAGATGAAGTTGGGTTGTTCAGATCCTTAATAAGTTTCGTGGGGTGGGACTCTGACATAGCATAGACTTTTAATTTTATTCCAAAGGCTACGTGCATTGTCGTTGTTTTCAGTAATTTCCTTTATGTTATATTCAGCTTTAATATTCCGTAGTAGAGTGTGTTAAAAATTTCTATATCGCCCGTAGATCAATAATTTACGTTGGTTATTCGGATCCGTTCTAAACTCAAGGTGCAATTTGTCCCGTTGTTTAATGCATCTTATTAATTCAGGGGTGATCCAGCATTTTATGTTGCTCTATCTGCGACCTACTTTAACTTCTTGCGTGTACTTATTGATTGCGTATATCATAGCATCCTTAAATTGGTGTGAAACGGAGTTAACATTATTTTCGATTGTTATTTCATTCCAGTTCAAACTGTTGATAAATGAGGCAACCGACTTAGGAGTCGGTTGCCTCATTTATCAACCTCATTTATCAAGAAAAACAGACTAGGGTCTGCTTTTCTTATCATGCTTACTTTACATGTATGTCAATGGATTTGAAAAAGAATTTCAGCCTGAGCTAAATTGATCCGTAATAGATAATTTCTAGACGAGGCTTGAGGACATTGTCTCAGATTTTATGAAGATGTGTGTTGTTTGTGTGTTGATATCGCTGGATATAGACCATGAGATGCCATCAAGCATAAATAGTTGGCTGCCTGTGCACTCATTGGATCGTTAATATTATTATTAATGTCACCTGCAATTACTAGGATTCGTTTGTGTAGAATGTCAAAGAGTACAGAGTCTAAAGAGGAAATAAATCGATCGGTATTAGAGAAGGAAGGAGAGCGGTAAATTTCTAGGACTGTAAGGTCATTATTTATATTTATGAAAAGACTACCAGCGTCATCCAATTTATGTACTTGAGGTGCAATTTCACTATTCCATGACTTTTTTTGATTTGTGAGTTAGGTATCCCAGAAGATCACCAGCCAAGCGACCGCAACGGAAACCGTATTGACCGTCACTAATCAGATGCTGATCCTCAAGGTACCGCATGAGCTGGCTGTTAATAATGGATTCCATTATTTAAGAGAGCATGGAAGTGATGCAGATAGGCTTATAATTCGACGGATCACAGCGGTTACCTTTTTTGGGGATCGGGTGCCCGAAATTTCATGATTTCTGTACTACGCCTAGAAAGTAGGAGTACCGGTGTTCGCGCCTAACGCTAATTTCAGCTAAGAGTTGGTGGATTGAATTCGTGTACAAAAAATTGATAAACTGAGATAGTGAAATCAAGAAAGAAGTTGTCAATTGGTGACCGCCCCCTTTTGAGAGATCTCACCTTTGGAGTAGAGGCAGCGCCTGTGGATCTGCGGTCAGACTTCAACGGTCCAGTCAGGTCAACCATTATACACACCACTAAACACCACTTTACATGCACTTACACCTGCCTACGGCCTGACCGAGCCTGGGGACAGTCTTCGCTTCAGAATCAGGTACGTCCTATTTATTTACCTAGCCTACCTCTGTTGTGTAGGTCAATTGTCCATAGGAATTTTGAGCCCCGTCCTCTACTGCCCGTCGATTGGGCTACTCATGGGCCCTAGTCCAGTCTACCTTGGTTGGGGCAGCTCAGGGCGTGTACAATTGGAAATGATGCGTTAAAGTCGGTTCCAACTCTGGAGCTTCAGTACAATAGGAAGGACGCCATCAAGTCAACTCGAATTGTTAACGTCTAGGGAGAGGAGCGCTCTGCGCATCGAGCGTTGGGTAAACAACACATCTTGCATGGAGTACTCACCGCGGGATGGTTGGCAGTGTGTTCTCCTCGTCATCAAGAGTTGAGTTGGGCACAAAGAGAGAGCCCATTAGATCGGCTTTGTCCTTTGCAGCATGGGCGAGTGAGCCGTCCTCCCTGTACAGAGATGGGTGAGATGGCTGACAGAAGTTCCCTTGGACAGCCTTGGCGAGAGACCAGAATGCACGTGTTTTCGAAGGAAGACGAACTAGTTTCTCGCCAATTCTGCCGATGGGCTCTGACTTTGCTTTGACAATGACACTTTTGAAGGACCTGGAGGCGTTATAACTCTTTTTTTAGAGCGCTGGTATTTGCACACCAAGACGTCGATGCGTAAGCCCAGGCCTGGTAGCACTCTTGCTTATGGTATAATGCAATTTTGCAGGAACAACCAAACCATGGCTGGATTTTGCCTCCGATTAGTACTACAGATGACGCAATAATAAGTTGCATTCCCTGTAGCACCACATCAGTAACAGAATCAGCAAAAACACTGGGATCATCTGGCGAGAAGCTAACCCGCCTTCAAGGGTAGGATGCAAAAAAAGATCGCACCCTGTCCCAGTTGGCTGATCTATAATGCCAAACACGGCGGCAACCTGCAGAACGCAACCACGATGGGAGCGTGAGTGGCACCGTACTCCGGATCAGACAATGGTTCGAGGAGCCAAGAGGGGCATCGAAGGAGATCTGATATCCGTCCAGGTGAGAGGTCAGTAGAAGGACCATATGCCAAAGCAAAGTCATAAACAGATCTACCCGTATGATCGGTTAAACGAGAACCAAGCCATTCAGCGTGGTGGGCGTTAAAATCACCAAGCATCACTATCTCTGCTGATAGGACCTATTGTAGCATGGAGTCTGCAGCCATTTGGATGTGGTCGATGAGTCGGTGTGTGTCGGCATTGTCGCTATGGGACCTATTGAGGCATCCGTAAACGCGGCGATGGACGTCGCTGTATACACGCAAGCATAAGATGATCAGGTCCGTACCTTCAAGGCTGCCGAGACGTCGAAAACAGATGTCCTCTCTGAGGTACACACAAACTCCAGCCCGGGGCACAAAGGAGTGTTCTGATTTGTACCCCGGATAAGAGATATAGGAAGTTTCAGCCGGAGAGGACACCAGTGTCTCGGTTAGAAAGATCAAGGCCGGTTTCGCCGTTCTCATATGGTAGTGGACGGCGTTAAGGTTTGAAAGAAGTACCCTGATGTTGCAGAAATTCACGGATAGCGTGGCAGAGGACCTTTCAGATGAAATTCAGATGCAGGGCTTCTACTTCACGCTGGTCTTCTGTGAGGTCGTTGCAACAGCAAAGGCTGCCGCGTGGCTCTACCACTGTTAAAATATATAATATATTATGTTCCTTATATAGGAATGATAATATATTCATTGAAATTGAATGATATATAACTTTCGATCCCCAAATTGCATTCATCAATCTATTAGTCCAGCGTGGTGAGTATATAACTAATGGCTTAATGCCATGATTTATAAATGTCTTATGCTCACTAAATGAATGTATTGCTTCTTGGTTGATAAAATTAGCATAATACAGATCCCTGCAAGGATTGTAACGGTTATCTAAATTGTACATTCGCACATTTACATAACATCGTAAGATACTAGCTCGCCGGATAAGGGTGGCATTCTTGATTGACTTGCTGTTATTAACATCCCTATATTATCTTCCCTAATCTGCTCTTATCTTCACGCACAATCCCTGACGGGGTACCCAGAGAGAACAGATCGCCAAGTGTCACGATCCTTACATATCTCTTTCGCTTCTTTCAGATTCATTATCTTCTTCATACATGCACGTCTAGGTATCCGAGTACTCTTGACCCTACCCTCTTCGAGCAATTTGCTCACATGGTCTTCGAAAGTTAGTCTCGGTCTACCTCGACACCTTTTAATATTAACTTTCGCGGTATATATTTTCTTCACCATTCGGTCTTCACTCATTCGCTCAACGTGCCCAAACCACCGAAGCACGCCCTTATCAATTTTTGTGATAAGGTCATCTTTCAAATCTGCCATATTGCGAATCTCTTCCTTTCGCTTTCGGTCGGTCATAGTAACGCCGCACATTTTACGAAGAGATCGCATCTCCACTGCATTCAACTTACTTTTATGCTTCTTCTGGCATACCCAGGTTTCGCTGCCATATAACAAAGTCGGTACCAACACTGCGTTATGTATTGCAAGGCGTGCACTCTTCGCTACGCCTTGCCTTTTGACTAACGCAGTCAGGGCACCATTTACTTTGTTCCCGGCAGCGACACGCCTGTCCACATCTAAATCACATCTTCCATCCCGGCTAAAAGCACTCCCCAAGTATACAATTTCATTTACCTGTTCTAGACATTCCTGATTTACCCATATTTCACACTTCGTTCTCTCTTCGTCCCTTTCAAATACCAGAACCTTAGTTTTATTAGCATTCAAACGGAGACCTTTAATTTCACATTCCTCTTTCATACACGTGACTAATGCCTGCAGTTCTGCCTCTGATGGTGCAATAAGCACTGCATCATCAGCATACAGCAGACAATTTACTTTTATGTCACCCAATTTCACACCCAAACAGCTATCTTTCAGCTTTTGTAAACAGCTGTCGAGATACAGTATGAACAGCCAGGAAGACATGACACAACCCTGTTTTACGCCCGTTTGGACGCTAAACATGGGTGACAGGTCATGCCCTACCCGCACACAGGCTTTACAGTCACAGTAAAGAGACTGCACAGCCCTTAGCAATCGGCCATCCACACCATACCCCGGCAACAGTTCCCACATTTTCTTCCTTACAACCTTATCAAATTCTTTCTCAAGATCCACAAAAGCACAGAAAATCTTCTGGTTAACAGCCAGAAGCTTTTCCGTGATCATACGGAGAGAAAACATTTGATCCGTGCATCCTCTTCCAGGTCTAAATCCGCATTGTGCCTCCCATAGAAATCTTTCCGATTTCTCTTGCATCCTACGTGTCAAAACCTTCGAGTAAACTTTACTTGCTAAACTGGTCAAGCTGATCGCTCGATAGCACCCGCAGTCAAAATGTGAACCTTTACCTTTATATAAAGGCACAATGACTGCGGATCGCCAATCATCCGGGACATCCCCAGTCCGCCAGCATAAATTGCACAGCAGATGAAAGCTGTCCCAGACGCGAGGCCCACCATACTTGACCATTTCAGCAGTAACTCTGTCTAGTCCCGCAGCCTTACCACATTTCAAACTTCGAATCGCACGTTCAATCTCTTTCATACTGATGACCTCAGTGTCATCGAGGTCCGGGTCTGGCGTGCCAGTCACGGCGTCATCCCCGGATCCCTCACTAAGATCATCACACGCATACATTTCTCTATAAAATTCGCTCCATCGCTGCATGACGTCCGATTTTTCTGAGAGGACGTCATTAGTTCTCGAAAGCACTGTGTTCATTCTTAAGGCCTAATAATCTGCTCGGTAACGAAATCATTCCGTAACTAAAGAAGTTTGAGTAAAATTAGTCATTGTTTAGAAGTTTTAAAACTTATTGTAGAAAGAAAGAACTGAAGGGCATTGGGCACTTAATATAATATTATATAAGCCTATTACTAAATTTAATGAAACAGCAACAAGGAAAAATAAATGGATTGGAAAAAAATGAAGACAGGTACAAAATAAATAATTAAAATATAAATGCGAATGATCAACCCCAAGTAATTGCTTAAAAAATAATATTTATTATTATATCTGAATAAAAGTCTCACGCAAGAAGCACAAGCACGGTCTTAAGAGAAGATTATTTACAATGAGGCAAAGTTATCACGCGACTAGTGAGAATCGCATTTCATCTTTGCGAAAAAGAATACCACAAGCGCATGGAGTGGTCGTTGTTCAACAACTTAAATACTTGAGGCAGAAAAACTTCAATATACCATTACTATTCACTGGAAATCGTTTCACGATCTTTTAGTTAAATTATCGCTATTGAATAACTTTAGACGTAAACAACTCTTGAGTATAAATAGTCCTCATCAAACAACTATTTTGTATTATGATGTTTTGAAAATCGGTCATGGCTGTAGATCCTAGATTTCACAGTAGTTTAAATGAAGGACACACATTTAGAGATTATTGCCCTACACCAAATTCTGAATATCAGCATAATAATGCTGTTTCGTAAAGTGAGTAACGAGAAACGGAGTTCCTTTTCGAAGGTAGTTAGGAATTCCATCTTAGTCTTTGACTCTCAAAAATTACACGTAGACGCGGCTCAGAAGGGAAATCGGTATATAGTTATTCAAGCGAGCGTTACCTTTTTTGAAGAAATGTCTTTCTTTTCCAGTATGGAGATCGGAATTAAAAGGCTTCTGAAGGACTTCAAGTACCAGTTTTCTACCTGCTTTCAGAAGCTTCGCTGTAATTCCATCCTCGCTCGGGGACTTGCCGTTTTAAAGGTGCCGGAGCTGTGAGATCTGTCTGTTCAGTTGCCAAATATGTTGTCAAATATTTTGAAGACTGCAGCTTCATTTCCCATTTAACAGCTATGCTAGTAAGAGTGTGATCGGAAAGTTTTTGAGTAACTTAGCTCCATCCGCATTGGCGATTTCTACAAGCTTGTCATTCATATCCAATGCATAGCAGTCTTCTAGGCACTGAAAACGGTTTTGTAACTCAAATTGACAGATTTTGGGACGTTGGACTAGTAGTTTAAGAGCCAGTGAGCGGCAGAATTCCGTATTTTTCAGTAAATCTCCTATACCTGAGGCACATGAAATGGGGACTCTAGTTTGACCGGCGGTCGATATAGAGACGCTTAGGTGTTAAAGGTGTAAAAAAAATTCCAAAAAAACTAGTAATAAGTCTGCCGCTTTGACATCTTGAAATATTTAATAAAAAGATACCGAAAAATATCATTGGCAGACACCTATGGCGGTTGCAAAGGCATGGGAGACAGCTTGACAAGTACAATTTTTTTTTTAAATTTACGTTATTCAATAAAGCTGCAATTTATATATGTGGTGGATAATATTATTGCACATATATATTATGCATGGCAGACATATATTGTTTTATCACCCAAGCAGACAAAGAACTTTAGTGGTGTCCATAAGCGCGTACTAAAGCACGCGCTCTAATCCAGTATTTAGTTTAAATTAAAATTTATATTTCTATCTATTGGTCACTTATTTCTAATGGTCACTCTGATTCTACTGTGGGTATTCTGCGGAATCTCCATAGCTCGCTGAGCGACCTTGAGCTTCCACATATGGCCAGCAGTGAAGAGCCATGTCTCAGATTCATAAGTCATCACTGGCAACACGCGCTGCCCAGCCGAGTTGAATCTGTCGATTGACCTCTAGGTTGAACTTGGACTTACCTAGTCCGACTATTTGTCCCAGAAAAACATACTGGTCAACAACTTCGAGCTAAGTACTCCCAACAACTACCGGCATAGGTGTGACATGGATGTTATACATGATCTTTGTTTTGTCCATGTCATCTTAAGACCTATCCGTTGGGAGGCACTATTGAGGTCATTGAGCATGGTGCTTAAGTAGATCTTCCAGCGATTCGGACATAAGGACTATATTGTCGGCAAATCGAAGGTGAGTGATGTACTCGCCATTCATATAATTACCGTATCAGCTAGTTTTATGTCATTTTCCATGGAGTTGTAACGAAATTTTTACTTATGCAAGTGCATTTTAGCATTAGTTTCTAAATTTTACTTAGCTGTGATAGTTTTCTTTTTAACTTCATTATATATACTACTATTGGGTATAATTCTCACATTTCTAAAAACTGTGGTTTAGTTGGTAGAGGGGGGACCAGGAGGGACACATGACTCTAAAGAAAAATGCCATTTCAAAGCTAAATATTTCGCAAATGAACGCCTGAATTGAAAAGATGATATTCCACACCCCCAGTGTTTTTGAAAGACCTATCCAACGTTTCCCCGCATGATAGAATAAACGGGTAAAAATCATCCTCCATTTACTTGCATGGGAAGTACCAAAATAAAAATGTTTTTAAAGATTTTATTTCACAGTTTTCTATGCGTGATTAATATCTATAACTATGCTAAATTATAGATTTGTAGCACCTAGTCTCTGAGTTAAACTTCGAACGGATGGACGGAAGGACGGATGGACGGACGGATGGACGGACGGACGGTCGGATGGATGCACGGACGGACGTACGGATGGACGTACGGACATGACGAAACTATAAGGGTTCCTTGTTGTGTACCTACGACACCATATATATTTACTAAAATATGTACCGAAAATTAATTGTGTATAGTACGCGTTTATGGATTCCACTGAAGGTCTGCCTGGGTGATAGAACCGCAATATATGTCTGCCATGCAAAACATATATGTCAAATAATATTATCAACAACATATACAGGCTGTCCCAGTAATGGTGGATAATCTGGTACGTACGTGCTCGGGCGGGGGTGAGATGGCTTCGGTTCGCTAAAAAAAATTCTATCCTGAACGGTTCGCGGTCTACGCGATGTTTTATAAAATTCCGAAAATTCGTACTTCTGATCACATTTGTGGTCATCACGTCCGCAGTTTAATGCCTAGATCGGACTTTTTTCTTTAAATGTGTTCCCTAATAATGATGTTTCTAAATTACCCTTAAAAGTTTTCAACTATTATGGGTAGTATTTTACAAGACGAAACTAACCATATTTAATAATAACCAAACACGAATTTATACAATGGAGAATCTGTCGATCCTTTTTACTCACATTAATCCTAAGCACCGTTTGTCTCGCTCACACAGCTTAGAATTCGTCCAAAAAAGGCGAGCAGGTAGTAAAGTAAAATTTTCAAGGGCAACAAATGTACTTGCATAATAAAGACATGCAATGTTTAAAAAAAAACTTTCTGCCAATAATTTTGTAATTTTGTAATGAAATGCCTACTTTTATACATTAACGGCTATAGCTCAGTACGTAATGACATTAAGTACATGGTATGCTAATGTTTTGGAATCCTTATGATATAGGAAAACTTTTTAAATGGTTGGCCACACAGATCCTAAACGTTTTTTTTTTCACCACAGGTGCTCAAACTTAGTAGTTAAATAAAGTAAAAAATTTAAACTTATGTTTAGTGCCGTCTTGTAAAATACTACCCATAGTAGTTGAAAACTTTTAAGGGTAATTTGGAAACATCATTGTTAGGGAACACATGAAAAGAAAAAAATCTCTTCTAATCTAGGCATTAAACTGCGGACGTGATGACCACAAATGTGATCAGAAGTACGAATTTCCGGAATTTTATAAAACATGGCGTAGACCGCGAACCGTTCGGGATGGAATTTTTTTTAGGGAACTGAGGCCACCTCACCCCCGCCCGAACACCTACGTACCAGATTATCCACCATTACTGGGACATTCTGTATAAATCGCAGCTTTATTGAAATAACGTAAATTATTAAAAAAAATTGTACTTGTCAACCTGTCTGCCTTGACTTTGAGACCGTCTTAGGTGTGTGCCAATGTTATTTTTCGGTATCTTTTATTGAGTATTTCAAGATGTCAAAGCGGCAGACTTATTACTATCACGTTTTTATGGTAATTTTTTACACATTTCTCACCTGAATGTCTCTATATCTTCCGCCGGTCAAACAAAAGAGTCACCATTTCATGAACCTCAGGTATAGGAGATTAACTAAAAAAACCTGAACTTATTGAAATACCGTAAGTCTGCCGCTCACTGGCTCTTAAACTATACAGCACTTGGGGGACGGAGGGTTGATTTCATAAGATATGAGGTATTACAACTTAATGTTTAGGTTCAGTGTACCTCTAACCATTTGGCGATCGCTACCAGTTTTTATCCTCGGTTCAGTGATGTCTTAGTATATCTCTATATTATACTAAGACATCACTGAACAGTTGCCGTCTAGTCATCATAATGAAGCCAATCTTATTTACTGCCGAACCGGCGGGGCGAATCCACAAGAAGTGAAGCTAGTCGAGCCCCACACCGCTACTGGTAGCAATATTTCAAGCTCCTTGAGTTCCGTTGCTCTATTTCAAATTTCCCTAACTTCAGCTCATCGTTCCCTCTTGTCCATAGTTTTGCGTTGAAGTCTCGCATAAACACCGTATAGTGGGTTTTGGAGGAAACCATGGCTTTAGAGATATCCTCATAGGTTTCAAAACAGTTGCAGCTTAGAATTACATTGCAGACATACGATTACATTAACACTCATTAAATATATTTTTTATTTATTTTAATTTGCATAATTTTAAAGTGACAAAAATATTTCATTAGTGATAATATTTCAATACATAACCTTACGATCAAATTCAGTCACAATATAACGAAATATCTGAAACAATAACGAATTAAAATGAATATTGTAATAGTGAAATGGAAATGATTAATGAATGGTCGTGAAATGGATCTTTTTCGATATTTATAAATAAAGGATGAATTGGGAGATGATAGTAATAAATAAAACTAGCGTCGCAATATAACAAAGTATCTGGTACAATTTTTAATTAACATGAATTCTGATAGACACTAATGAAAATAATTATTGTAAACATATCGAAGGGATTGCTTTTAATATTTGGATATAAAGGATGAACTGTGAGATGAAATTCGGTTTTAGAACATGCGAGGATATTAATTTTCGATCTTTTCAATTTTGACGTTGAAAATACAAAATTCTCAACTAAAATGTGATCGAGTTTTGTAATATGTCGAGTTAAATAGGATGTGATGATTTCGTGTGTCCCTTTTGTTAATCTTTTCGCTTTTGTTGATCGATTCTGGAATTATTTTCATGTTATGTTCAAAATCGTGTTAATTTCGATTTTGCAGGCTTGGAACGTAAAATAAAAATAATGTCAAGTTTTATTTTCAAAATTTACATTTTTTAGGCAGCATAGCATATCTTTTCCATGCACCTTTATATTATCTTCATGTTTTTGTCCAACAGGTTCAACATGCGGATACTCCTCCTTGCTCTAAAACCATCTCAGAAATGAGAGCAGACGTATTGAATACTAAGACGTATATAGGCTGCAACTGAAGTGTTTTTTTGTATTCTACAGCATACAAAAAAAAACTTCAACTAGGGTGTAAGCGGGAACTTACCACCTTTTTCTGAACGTCAGTATTAAATAGGAAGCATGTTGTGTGCAGTAAAGAATGGCCGAATAGGCAAGAGATGCCCTGAACAGAATTTCATTATCTAAGTTTATTAATATCTAAATAATAATATTTAATAATTTGAGTAATTAACCAATAATTAGAATTAAAATTTAAGGTATAATGTAAAAAAAGTTGTAATGGATCAGTGTTGCCTGTATGAAATTATTATTATATTATTATTAATTTGCGATATATATATATATATATATATAGGACCAAATCAATATACGATTCGGGTTCACATAAAATGGGTGCAGAAATATTAGCATTACTAAGATTTGTAAAGATTTATTTGTAATTTGTAATTATTAGTAATTTATTTAGGCTTAATAAGCAGTTCACTCATATAAATTTTAATTTATTTATGGAGACACCTTCATAATAAAAATACGGTCTCTAACTAATAATCCAGTGAATTAGTAGTTACAGAGACTGGAAGACAATAACGTATCAAATAGCGTAAATTGTTTCTCCATTTATGAATATTGTGTGACAATGTTTGTGGAAAATTGACACAATACCCTCCAGCGGAACCGAAGAAAATCCAGTGGAAGAATGATTGTAAAGAACATGAATGTGTGTTTTTGTGTTGTGTGTGAGTGTATTATATAAATGAGTGGAATAGGTATGGTGTGAGTATTCAGAACAGTTAAAAGCTATTTACATTTTATACACTGCAAGAATTGGTACACAATACTTAAAAAAAGTGATTATGAGTAAAAATAAGACAAAATACATTAAGACACTTATTACTAGTTACTTATGAAGGTTTAACGATTTCTTCAAATCATCTTCATTATCTATTTTTATTCTTCATTATCTATTTTTAACACTCGTTTTCCCTCATTCTGACGTATATAGATTTTTACATATTCTTTAGTGAATTTTCTACATAAGTAAATAAAAGATTTCTTGCATAAGAAGTAAGATCAAACAGACATCTTGCATATACATAAGTGTGCGAAGTTTTAAATCAACCCGCCGTTTTGAAGGGGATGAAAATCACATTCATACATTCCGTTACATAGACACCAAGGTAACAAAAGCGAGTTAAAAAGTTAAAAAAAATTAGTTAGTTTAGTTAGTTAGTAAAAATTGTTTAGTAAGGGTTATTAAACTACTAATGAGTATATGATTAATAAAATGCATGCCTTTGAAAATGCGGTGATCTCTCCTGTATTGTTTCTAAATGTTTTTATACTAATTTTAATTGTTATATATTTTTTAATTCCGTTGTATTTCTTGCTGGTTTTTCCCACACAGAGTTTTTTCCGAACCAGTGTTACAGCTTAAATGACTACTGATAGACTGATTTTTTATGTATTATTGTAATCTATATTCAATAAAATGATCCTATCATTTTATTGAACACTATATTCTCACTCATACCATCTATTATATTCTCATTAAAAACAAATTTAAAATTTTTGTCTTTTGTCTATATGTCTGCCTGCCCATGCTAATCTTCAGGATGGCTGACCCGATTGCGATGAAACTTTATGAATAGGTAAATAGCAATTGCAGGAAAAGTCAAGGCTATATTTTATTCAAAAAAAATTGAAGTATTTTCTAATTAATATCGAAAAATTTATAAAAAAAATATATGGTCTTTGACTATATTATAGATCACATTCAAGCGAAGCCTGGACGGCTTGCTGTTAGATACATAAAATTTGTACAATCTCATAATAAAAATGTGTCATTCAAAATAAATCGTTACTGTATTACAGCAGAACAGGTTGTTTTGCGAATATCATTTTACTTAACAAATTGCAAGTATCTGAAAGTAGTTTTGAAAACCTCCCCATTTTATTTTGTATAAAACACAAAAATTGTGTGGTTCGTTTTTAACTACAAATATATACGTTTTCTTGTTTAACAATGCTGTCTCATTTTTACGTTTAAAAACCTTTTCTTCTTGCAATTAACCTAAATTGAGCAGTTCTATATAGGAACTACAGATTTAAATTTTATGCGTTCAAATTATAAATAGTTAACTGAACAAAATACCTTTATTTGACTCAGTAGCTCTC
Organism: Parnassius mnemosyne; assembly: GCA_963668995.1. Classification (NCBI taxonomy): domain Eukaryota; kingdom Metazoa; phylum Arthropoda; class Insecta; order Lepidoptera; family Papilionidae; genus Parnassius; species Parnassius mnemosyne. The sequence goes on along the minus strand of CAVLGL010000098.1, from coordinate 272,460 downwards.
GCTTAACCAACCATTTAAGTAGACTTTGTGTTATCAAGTGAAATTAATATAAAAAAGCAATCACTCCCGAGTCATCATGTTGTGTATTAAATCAAATGCTTCAACATTTGGTAATTATGCATTGTAATTTTTTGTGTCTTTCCGCACTAGTCAATTTTGTTTAACTCCAAAATTGTTATATATAACAGCATCCATGTACTATCTGGTAGACTGCGTGCTTGTTCAACGTCACTCTCTATAAAAAATGATAGTTATCACCTACATTTTTTATAGACAGTGAGGGTGAACAAGCACGCAGTCTACCCGATAGTACATGGGTGCTGTAGCCCATAGATATTTCCATCTGTTCTCCATAAATCCTAATCAAAATATAGAGGGAAGACTCTAAAGACTAAGATGTAATGCTTAGCGTCCAGTAAAGGATCTCAGGTTTTCTACACTCATCATATGAAACACAACAGCATTAAAGTGCTATTTTAAAATGTAGATGTCTATAGGCCACAGCAACCACTTACCATCAGGTAGACTGTGTGCTCGTTTATCACCCTTATCTTATAAAAAAAAAGATTTAATAGTTGATATTAGATGGGAATTGATCTACCTGATTCTACCACCTCACCTCGTTATAATTATCTCATTAGAATCGGTTGTGGTTTCTCAAAGCGATCACACGGAAATATTAATTATCCGATACTTTTAGATCCGTAGTGTCAATGTGTGTAGGAATAAAACATGCAATGGAAATAGTTCAGTAAATTTCGTCCCACGTATTCTGTTTTCATTTATAGAGAACAGTCTATGAATACAAATGCATTTCACACAATTAAATATTACAAGTAAATTTTGGTTTCATCAACTGAATTTTTTTATATTGCGCGCTTAATTTGAATGGAAGCGAGTCAATTAAAAGTGGTAAAAAATATATAAAAGATAAACACTTTCAGACTTTTCGGTAGACAGTGACTACGGATTTGCACTTGTTACGATCCTGGTACACCATTTTTTTTGTTTTACATGGGGAAATGGTTACGCATATCCACCGCGTGGGGGCAAGGATGAGTTATGTTAAACTCGCACCGACTAAAAACCCATTGTGTTTCACCTTCGTCGCATATTGGCAGGGCCACAGGAACGCTTTCGTATACATCTGCGGCCTCACCAGCGCTGTCTGTCCCATGGCGACCTCCCTTAAAGCAACGGTTCCTACATGCCCCCCCCCCCGCAATGACAAGGCATGAACATTTCCGGAGGGGATCCTGATACACTTATCTCACCTCCTCTAGAAATGTACTTACACAAGTGGCGCAGTGGCTAAGGAATGACTTCCAGTGCTAATTGCCACTAGTTTGAATCCCGCTCGGGACATATGGCTTACAATTAATTTTTCCGCGTCTGGATATTTTTCCTTGTAAAAATATATGTATGTAAACTGCCCCCACGATACAGGAGAAAATCGTGGTGTGAAGATAATGCTTTTCCCACAAGAAAACACACTTCTATTTTTATTTATACTAATTTACCACATCGAAAGCTGCATGTGGAAGTAAAAAAATGTCGAAGACGTGTGAAGTCCGCCAACACGGATTTGTGCAGCACGTCGGACATGTCCTTGTCATAATCCCCTTACAGGAATTAAGGGAAACCTGTTCTCAGCGATGGGACGTACAAAGAATCGAACTTTTATTTTACTTATATTGATCATTTAATGTAAATAAGAAAAAAGAACGGGCCAAGCATGTGTCCCTGTAGAACACCCATATTAATTTCATAATTCATATAATTTGTGCTGTTTACCTAGATTTCCTGAATTCTATTTCTAAATTAAAATCTATCGAAGAATCATGCTTAAATTTGCTATAAAACAGTTACAATTTAATTCAAACTTTACGTTACTACTATCGTTATTAGCAATTATTATCCCTGGCTTTGAGTCTTGCCTCGTAAAAGAAAAAATATATAAATTGGATTTTTTTGTGAAAGTAATTAGTCTTAAGGCTTAAGAAACATTAAAATGTACAAATTTTAAAGGATAAGCCGAACTTAAGTTAATTATAAATTTAAAGATTACCTGAAGGTTAAGCTTAATTACTCGAATACATTTTAAGATTTTCTCATCTAGTGAGTACGTACAAAGGATAAAATACGTACTGAAAAGTACGAGTACATTATCATTTTAACACTTTATTTTCACAGTTGGTGCGAGTGACGTCATGCATTTAATTGAAACTTTAAGTAGTGACGTTAAAGCCGCTTATTAAAGTTATAATAGTTTACTTGTTGTAGAAATTGTTTTACTTAAATTGATGAGCTTACACCATATAACAGCGATGAGGACAATCATAAATTTGCTTGGGGTTTGGGATTTTTATTAAAACTAGCGATTTTTTTCGGGATATCGACAGCAACGCCAACTACCCGCTCCAAATGTGCATCTTAACCATCACCCACTAAAACACACACAAAAAATTTCATCAAAATCAGTCGAGCCATTTTTGAGTTTTAGCGAGACTAACGGACATAGCATAATTACAGATAACGTTTGACTATAGACGTGAATTTTATTTTTCAATATGCACAAATTAAAGTAAACTGGTTCGTACAAGTGATGTTAGTATATTAATAAATCCACTTTTTATGCACATACGAGTACTTACACTTCTCGTAAACTTTATTATTTTTAAAACTATTATTTTAATTACTATAAATATTCTGATATTATATTCAGACATTATCTTTTCTGCCTAGGAGTCCCTCAGGGTCGGGACCAACTCTTACCTATTTCTGCCGCCAAGAAAATTCTGAAGTATATAGAGAGCTAGTATAATTACAGGCATCATCTGGGATACATCTTAGTCTTCAGAGACAAACAACAAAATTTAAGTAACAAACAAACTTAATAACAATTACGTGGATAGTGAGTTCGATTGTTATTTAAATTTTAAATAATAAATATTATTTTGCTTTATTTGTACCACTATCCTCCCAAATTAGTAATCGTTACCCGTGTTGGAGAAAAATTTAAAGCACACAAAAAATGGAAAAAATTTAACAACCCTCATGATTATGATGAGTTTAAGCTTCTCAGAGATAGACTACATAGAACACAAAAAAATGTTTTAATGATTTTATTCGCAATACTGAGAAAAATTTAAAGAATTCGCCAAAGTATTTCTGGAAATTTGTTAAGTCTAAAAAGGGAATATCATATCAATAGTAATTTTACCCTAAATAATGTTATTTACACGGAGAGACAGGATATTTGCTCTGCCTTTAATGCCTTTTTTCAAAGTGTATTTACTGTTTCTTCTTTGACGGATTCTAGTTCACACTGTTGTAATACTGTCTTCTCGTCATGGAATGATGATATTTCTCGAATTGACGTCTCTCAGGATTTTATACTTACATGTCTGAAAGGCTTGGACACCTGTAAGAGAGCGGGTTACGACGGAGTACCTCCAGTTTTTCTGTCATCATGTGCCGATAACCTTAGTTACCCAATTACGTTGCTCTTTAAGCTTTCCCTTAGAGAATATGTATTTCCCACACTTTGGAAAAAGGCATATATAATACCGGTTCATAAAAAAGGTTCTAAAACAAAAATTGATAATTACCGTCCAATTTCTATTCTCAGTACAATTGCTAAAATATTTGAGAGACTTATTTTTAATAAAATTTATACTAAAATAGTTAGACGCATTCCGAGTACGCAACATGGTTTTCTGAAAAACCGTTCTACTATTTCCAATCTTGCATGTTTCACTAATTATGTTCTTAATGAAATGGAAGGTGGAGTTCAAGTTGACGTGATCTACACAGATTTCGAAAAAGCCTTCGACCGTATGGATCACGTCATACTTCTTCAGAAGCTGCAGTCTCTCGGCATTCATGGGGACTTACTGAGATGGATTAGATCTTATTTGACTAACCGTTCTCAGGCTGTGGTTCTAGGCGGTTATAGGTCAGATTTCGTAACGGTTCCCTCTGGCGTTCCTCAAGGCTCCCACCTTGGTCTTCACTTTTACAACGCCTATATTTACGATATAGGTCAATATATAAAAAAATCTCAACATTTACTTTATCCTGATGATAAAAAAATATATCTGCGTGTACGCACTATCAAGGACTGTGAACTTATTCAAAATGACTTAAATACATTATACCATTACTATGCCGCTAATAAGATCACGGTAAATGTTGGTAAGTGTCAGAGTATTTCATTTACGCGGAAAACTAATCCCATAGTTTTTCAATACAATTTCAATGGTGTTGTAATCGAGAGGGCTACAGTGGTGCGCGATCTAGGCGTATATTTTGACTCCCGCATGACAATGAACGAGCATATTGATGCTATTTGCAGTAAAGCTTTTCGTAATTTGGGATTTGTAACTAGAACTTGTCTTCCTTTCTCTATTTTGCAGAGCCTAAAAGTAGTATATTTCACATATGTTAGATCTATATTAGAGAATGCCTGTCAGATATGGTCACCATTTTATGCTTAACATGTTCATACTATCGAAAAGATTCAAAATAAGTTCATTTCCCATTTAAATTATAAATTTAGACGTTCTGGCTCTTCATATCAAGATGATTGCAGATTTTACGGCCTGTTAATGCTTGAAGAAAGACGTACTCTACTGGATATGGGACTTTATTCGATATATTACACGGAGGAATTGACTGCCCTGATTTATTGGCCTACATCAAATTTAACGTCCCAATGAAACGTACCAGACATACCAGAAACTTTTTGTTTTACATCTCCTTTCACTCGACCAATTATGGGAAAAACGGTGTTCTAACGCATTTGGTAGCAACTTACGACAGAAAATTTAGCTCAATTGATCCTTTTAATAGTACTAAAAGTGGATTCAAAAATAAAATTAACAAGTTTCTATTCACCCCAGCTGAAAGTAATCAGTAAATTGTAATTAAAATAGTACCTAAATTATTATTTGTTCCCTCGTTTAATACTGTTATTCTTTTATCTTTAAAATGATTGTATACATGTATGTTGTATATGTATGTATATATATATATATGTATGTGTATGTATATGTATATATATATGTTCATATGTGTGTTAGTAAGTTTAATTATGTACGTCTTTTGTACGTGTATATGTGTGTATGAGTATATGTATGTACATCATGAAAGTAATACCAGTATTTCAATTGATTTGTTAATGCTTAGAATTAGTGCTTACCGAATTTGTTTGGTAGATTTACAGTGTTATGTTTGGTTATGTACTTTGTGGATAACTATTATTGGCTTTTTCGTGTTTAATAATTTAAGTAAAATTTTTAAGTATTAATAAGCTGTTGTTATCCTGAATAAAATAAAAATAAAAAAAAAAAATATCGAAAAAAATTATTCGGTCAAGTGATATTTTATTATAGTGTTAAACCCGAAGGCACTTGTATGGGTTGGCTAGAAATATTCTATTCTATCCTACTTCTAAGAAAAATCACTGATGCATGGGAATCCAATCACAATTTATCAGCAAAATCATTCGATTTGCATTAATATTGGGCTGTGACTTATATCCAAGCCAAGAAGGAAAAAGTCTGGTAATATTTGCCTAGTAAGCCTAGCTTAATATTTTTTATACATTTCTACTAAGTACAATAATAACAACAATATAAGTTTTTATGATTCTTTACCTTCAAATCTATTTACAGAGCTTTGCACCGAGTTATTGCTAAGTTGACATTACTAACAGTTAAGAAGAAGAAAATTTGTGAACTTTATGGAAGCGTTTTACACAAATCGCCAATATTGTTCATTATCATGTGAAAATTTTAGAGTAAAATGTTTCAATTCTAAAATACTTTCCAAGCAGCATCATTTTAAGTGACGTTTAGTTAAAATTTTAAATATTCATATTTAGCTATTCTACTATGATTGTGTACACGCCCCTAGCTGCCCTGACAAAAGTCGACCATACAGGGGCCCATACAGCTGTAGATCCGACGGACAACTAAGGGTGGGGCCCAACGGCCTATGAAGACTTATTATTCTACACAATTGATATAAGGCTAGGTAATTAATAAGAACGTACCTGGTTCCGAAGCTAAGACTGCCCCAAGGCTCGGTCAGGCGGTAAGTAGGTGCATGTAAGTAGTGTGTTAGAAGGTGTGTATGTGTGACCTGACCTAACTGAGGTGATCGGGCAGCGGCCTCGTCCGATGCTGCCCCACGATGTGGTATCCAGCGGACGTCACCAATGGAAAACTGCTGACTTTTTTCACTATTTCAGTCTATCAACTTTATTGTATACTTAATTAACTTTAAAGTCAATCAATTCAACGTTCATCGAAATCAAGCACGTGACACCCGACACAAGTAACGGACAGTTGTTCAAAGTTTAATATTCCGGGTTTATTTAGCACCAAATTACAAACAGGGAACGAACGCGATCTCTTCTCGAGTCACAAAGTTCAGCATTCCAAACAATAAACTAAATTCCTTCGTACGATATTAATACTACGCTCGTAATAAGAACTCAAAATCAGCCTTGCTGACACGCAAACTAACTACATAGTCAACATATAAAAGGCACTTAACGCGACGGTACAATTCAACAATAACTTCCAAAAACAATTAACCGGGCCAGGCCCTCGAAATGGAATGCGAGCATCAAATTACAGACCGTATGTCCACTCGGCGAGCGCGCAAGGTTCTGCGTGACACAAGCTAGTTAAATATTGCAAAATGCACTTCAACATGCAATCACTATACAAATGACGTAATTACTTGCAAACGAAATTACTTTAATCAGTCAAACTCAATACAAGCCTCTTGTCATGAAACGTACAACTTAGACAAACTGATTCGATAAAAGCTTTTACAAAAATTTACTTCGCAAATATCCGCGTTATAAAATAAAATGATGTGTCTTACCTAGTATGAAGAAGCACCTCCCGCCCTCCCTTAATTGCGTGCACTATCCCCGTCACCACTAATCCCAGCACCGCTACTCCCAACACCACTACACTAGGCAAGACACACCACTGACGATAATACGACACGTGTTTCGCCTCTACACGAGGCATCCTCAGGTGATATAGACTCTACGGTGGCTAACCGCTAAGTGAGCGGCGAGCCAAAACAAGTGCCTTTTATACAAACCGATGATGCGACCGCTCTCTACCTAAGAAGCGAGCGACTGCGTCATGCGATAAAACATGCGACCAATCACCGCTAGACTTACGCAGCCGTTTGTAAAATTAAAAACAAACCGCCGCGCAACGCCCACATTATTAGAGAGCAGGCTTGAAGATATTTAAGAGAGGTGAGTTAGTAACATTTGTTTGTTCATTCAGCAATGCAACGGTATTATTATTACTTTTTAATATCTCTAACTGTTCCAGCACACACAGCCGCAGCCCTTTATTACACGTATGTAAGACTTTAAAGGAGTGGTCGTTGGCTAGGTTGTGTCCAGTGTCCAAAAGATGTTTGGCAAAATGGGATTTATCGGGATTGCAATTCCTGTACGCGGCTAAATGCTCTTTATAACGTGTCTCGAAATTGCGACCAGTCTGACCCACGTAAACGGCGTGGCATTCGTCACAAACAAGTTTGTAAACACCTGACTTTTGACGAATATCCAACTTATCTTTACTATTACAGATATTTCTAAGAGAATTGTTTGTTTTGAACGCCACATGAACGCCGTTTTGTCGAAGAGTATTAGCTACTTTTTCAGATATGGGGCCTAAGTAGGTCAAACTGCTCACATATCGATGAACACTTTGAGGTTGAACCGCGTACAGAGAGTTGCGAATAACATGCTTTTGTTTCTTTTTAATTAAATTGTTAATGAGATTTTTTGAAAAACCGTTAGAGACCGCTATTTGATAAATTATATTAAGTTCTTTTAAATAATTTTCTTTACTTAATGGGACAGTGAACAAACGGTTAATGTAACAATAAAAAGCGGCTACTTTATGTTGCCATGGATGACATGATGACGCGGGAATGACCGTGTCGGTGTGAGTTGGCTTACGATAAATTTGGAAAACATGAACCGATTCTTTTCTTGTTATTGTTAAGTCAAGAAAATTAAGGGAACAATCTTGTTCCAATTCAAGTTTAAATTTAATTTTGTCATGGACTCTATTTATTTTATTGAGGAAAACATCCAGTTGTCTCCTTGTGCCAGTCCAGCAAATAATTATGTCGTCTACATATCGATAGTAATATAAGATATTTTGATTGACAACTATATGTTGTTTTTCGAAATTATCCATGAAAATGTCCGCCATAAGGGGACTTAAAGGGGACCCCATAGCTAACCCTTCTTTTTGTAGATAGAAACGGTTATTAAACCGGAAATAGTTTTGTTTCATACAGAGAGAGGTTAAGTTAAGAAGATCATTTGTTTCCCCGGGATGTAGACGACGTTTTTCAAAGAGATCTGCGAGTATACGCAAACAGTCAGGGGATGGGACATTTGTGAAAAGACTATCAACGTCTAAAGATAACAATATGGATTTAGGAGGAATACGAATATCTTTAATTTTGGAAATGAGATCTAAGCCATTTTTTAGGCTGTAAGTGGGGTTGAATCCAGATTTCTCTCGAAGGAGGAAGTTTAATTTTTTAGCAAGGAAATAAGCTGGTGCACCAATATATGAGACAACTGGACGAATAGGAACATGTTCTTTATGTATTTTTGGTAACCCATATAAAATGGGTGCTTGAGGATTCATTGGAACAAGATTGCTCCGAGACAAGTTGTGATCGGGAAAAACATATGATGACTGTTGTATACATAACTTAATATCCGAAGTAAACTTTTTGGTTGGGTCAGACTCCAATAGCTCAAAGTCATCACCTTGGATTCGATTCTTGTAATAGTTACATCATAATAATTATGATGTAACTATTACAAGAATAAAATTTTAATTATTAATGTTATTATTAACAATGAAACTGTTAATTATTAACAATGAAACATTTTTTCTCTAACTGCGAGGCTATTTTAAAATATAATTATGAAGTAGGGTAAGAATGCAAATGGTACAATGTATTTCAAAACGATTACGTGTCTATTTTGTTTCGAAAACAAAAACATTGTTATGTTTCCAACAAAGCTCTTAAATTTCTCTGTTTAGACTTGTATACGTGTTAAGGTTTATAACCGTGTCAGTTTTAGGTCAACCACACTCGCAGAACGTAAAAACTGCACTCTCTCAAAACCACAGAACACAATTAGTCTCTTCCGAGAGCTCGTAACTTTAGTTTGTGTTTTTACGAAACCTTAATTACATTTGACTCAGATTATATAATAATTAATATAAAAAGGAATATTTTCAAATTTCAAATTTAATAGTGTCAATATTTTAAGTAAAATACTTTTAATATAATATTATAAAAATTACTACAAATGCAACCTATTAAACTTCCGCTTGCTTTATATATACCTTTTTTCAAATATCAGCATATTTTAATCCAACAGGTTCTTTTCTAATGCTTTAAAATACGTTTATTTCATCTTCATACATATAATTGTGTATCTGAATAACGTGGTCAGTTTCCAACATATTATTCATAAGATTTCGATCTTGGATATTTCAGGTATAGATATTTTAAAATATTGTATAACTTCGATCATCACATGACAATTTATTTATTGCTTAATCAACTGACCGGAAGCGGTATCTTATTGTTGCGTACTGTCATTCTTCCAGTTTTATTACTTTAAGATTTAGAAAAGGAGTTATAGCTGCAGCTATATTAGTAGTATAGTTGTAGCACGAATGGGTCGACTCGACACGATCTCACAGAATACCAGCGTAAAATAGCAGCTTAACGCTGCTGTGTTTCGTTTGGTGGGTGTAGAGAACCGTAGACCCTTTTTACTGGAAACGAGGCATGCCATCTTAGTCCTCACGGGTGACAATGCATCTGCATTTTAATTCTTAATCGAAGTTAGATGTAGATGTTTATGGGCCACAGCAACCACTTACCATCAGGTGGACTGTGTGCTCGTTTGTCACCCTTATCCTATAAAAAAAATTTACAGTACGCGAGCAACCCGAGTTTGATCATCGCCGGCACTAATAGAATGAAATGGAACGTTCCATCATCTTTGTTTCCTCGACGTAAGAAATTAAAACTTCGTTTGCCAAACCTTGTTTTTAGGATTATTACAGAATGAGTTTATTTTTTATGAAACAGGGATGATACACGAGCACTCCGTCTGATGTCGCTTATTATAAGTTAAAAATAATATTGTAAAACAATTTAAAACAATAATACTACATGTATTGGGTATACGTTACATTTTATTTTTATTTTTTATAATACTGACATGACAAAGGATCTTTCAATAAGAATTACACATGTAATGTATATTGAATAAAAAATATTCTATTCTATTCTATTCTATTCTATTCTATTCTATCTTATAATCCACCTGCCGGTAAGTAGCTACTGCAATACATGGACACCTGCACCCAACTTCATACAAACCAGGCTACAGATGCGTTATCACGCCTTAGGACTGTTATGGATTGCCTTATGGCCGATTCACACTTCGACATGTTCTCATGTCTTTTTTCAATTAAAGTCCTAAATGTTAAAAAACTTAGCTATTCAAAAACTAGTCAATGGACAGAGCTTTTTTTCAACAAACTGTATATCTATAATATATAATATCACCTTAGTCCTCAAATGTCACAACACGTTTGTACCCTTCTCTATTTATAGTTGGTTGCAGTTGTATATTGACTATATAAAATTGCAATTTTAAGTGTTGATTTACCCCGTGCTCGGTGGTGAAGGAAAACATTGTTAGACAATCTGTATGTCTAAGAAATAAAATACGACATTTAAAGTAAGCCTAAATCAGTGCATGCGGTCTTATTGATTCATAACCCTCTTGAAAATGAGGAGAAGCCCGTGCCCAGCAGTGGGACGTAAAATTATTGCTGTTACTTTACCTAACGTTTAAATTATTATTGCAGTCCAATACAGAACAAAGGTCTGTCCCACCGACTGCCTAAAATCAGAATTCTGGGCCACCTGCAGCCATCGAATCCATGCATGTTTCATTAATCACCACACCATCTTGTTTGGGATCGCCTGCGGTTACGAGGCTACGAATTGCAAAAGATGGGACTGGAATGTCGATAGTGTTCAAAATGAGTGGAATTCAGTTTGTGGTGAATGTTGCTTAATGCATTTGCTATATAAGTTTCAGGGATGTTCAATGCATAGTTTTACGAACATATTTACAGGGAACACACTGTACAACGATATTTTAGTGGAGGAGATGTTTCTCTGATGGCGACGAGGTTCGCCACCCGTCACGTCCTGTCTCCCGGGGGGGCGAAAAGTGGATTGCGGAGGCCCGTCTGGCCACGCTGAATGTATGTGGAGCAATGAATGATAAGATGGATGAAGTATGCGAAATGATGAATGATAGAGGAATAGATGTGTTATGTGTAAACGAGACGAAACGAAAGGGAAGAGATGTCACTGCACATGGCATGTATACCGCTTACTGGTCTGGAGTAGACGAGACCGAGCGGGCATGCCAAGGAGTCGGTGTCATCCTTTCAGAAAGAATGGGTCAATGTGTGAAAGAGTATGAATGTGTTAGCCCAAGGCTGCTGTGGATGCGAATGAAAGTGGGCTTAAAGAAGTTGTTTGTGCTAGGGGTGTACGCCCCAGATATGTCTAAGCCCACTTATATCCGAGAGCAGTTTTGGGACATGGTAAGGCTGGTGTTGATGAAATGTAAGAAAAATGAAAATATTATTATGTTAGGAGATTTTAATGGAAGAGTTGGGGTGAAGAGGTCTGATTATGAAATGATATTAGGAACGTTTGGCGATGAAAGAATAAATGAGAATGGTGAAGACCTCCTCACCGTATGTGTGGAAAAGAATCTTTTTGTGGCGAACACTTTCTTTCGCCATAAGAGGATTCACATGTATACATGGGAAAGAGGGGATGATAGAAGCATGATAGATTTTATAATTGTGGATGAAAGAATGAGGAGCGCAGTGGTAGATACAAGGGTTTACCGGGGGTCCAACGTAGGGACGGATCATTACTTGGTCTTATGTCGAATTAATGGTCTATTCAGACGTTGGCGGCATCGGACATCGGTGTCTACCACTGCGTTACAGCGTATAAGAATAGAGAGGTTACAAGATGAAGGTGTGAAAGAGAAGTATAAATGCAGATTGAGGGAAAATATAAGTGGGTTGAATGAATTATGTATGAATGATTTAGAATTGAAGAATGTATGGAATAATATTAAGAAAGTTTTGGTGGATGCAGCCACCGAAGTATGCGGTGTAAGTAAGAGAACGAATGAAAGGAAAAGTAATACGTTGTGGTGGGATGATGAGGTACGGATGGAAGTTGAAGCAAAGAAGAGAGCATGGCTAGATTTACTAGCAACTAAAGCTGGTAATTCTGGCGGTATGAATGATGAGATTGAAAGAAAAAAGGCAGACTTTAGACGTATAAATAAGAGAGTAAAATAAGTTGTTGAAAGGAAAAAGCAAGAAAGGATAGATAAGAATGATAGAAGGATATCTGATAACTTCCAGGCAAATATTAAAATGTTCTGGAAGCTCGTAAGAACTGCCAGGGGAAATTCAAAACAGCCTAGAATAAATGCTATACGAGACGAGAATGGCTGCATGCTGAATGATGAAGTTTCGAATTTAAAGAGATGGAAGGAATACTTTGAAAGCGTGTTTAAGAGTGAAGAGTCGTCTGGAATAAGTGAAATAGAAATTCCGGAAGAAGTGGAGAGAGGTAGGGAGATAAGTGTAGATGAAATAATGAAAGCAATGAAAAGCATGAAAGCAGGTAAGGCATCCGGATATGATAGAGTATCACTCGAAATGCTGAGGGCTGGTGAGGGTGTGGTTGCAGGCCTGCTGCACACCTTGTTTAATTTGTGTTGGGAACTAAAACGGGTACCGGAAGACTGGTGCAAAGCCGTTATAGTCCCAATATATAAGGGAAAGGGGTCGCAGCAGGACTGTAAAAACTACCGTGGTATCAGCTTGCTTAGCATTGTGGGTAAACTGTATGCTAAGGTGTTAATTGAAAGAGTTATGGAAGAAACTGATGGAAAAATTTGGGATGTGCAAGCTGGATTTAGAAAGGGGATGGGGTGTACGGATCAAGTCTTTTCCATGCGCATGATAGCGGAGAAGTTTTTGGCTAAAAACCAGAAAGTTTTTTGTGCGTTCATGGACTTGGAAAAGGCTTATGACAGAGTGGACAGGAATGTGTTATGGCTAACACTGAACTCATTTGGGTTGAGCGCTGGCTTGATACAGGCATTAAGATCTCTTTATAGGGACTCTAGTGCTTGTGTCAGGATCAACGGGGTCTACTCGGACTGGTTTGGCATTCATAAAGGTGTCAGACAGGGATGTGTGGCTTCCCCGTGGCTGTTTAACTTATTTATGGACAGTTGTTTGCAAACTTTGAAAGTTGAAGAATGTGGGTTGAGAATGGGTGAGTCAACCGTCAAATGCCTTTTGTACGCCGATGATCAAGTCATATTTGCATCGTCGGCGGCCGAGTTGCAAATGATGGTTACTTTAATGAATTAGTCATTGAAAGAAAGGGGTATGAAAGTGAACGCAAGTAAGACGAAAGTGATGGTTTTTGAAAGAGAAGAAAGTAAAACTTTATGTGAAATAAGAATAGAAGGGGAGTTGATTGAGCAAGTGGATGAGTTTGTATATTTTGGATGTTTATTTAGCAGGGATGGTAGATATGATAAGGATATAGAACGACGAGTGAACGCAGGAAATAGAGTGAATGGGGCTCTACACGCTATTATGAGGAGTCAGAATGTGTCAACTAAGGCACGTATGGCAATTCATAATGCTGTGTTAATCCCTACTTTAATGTATGGTAGTGAAAGTTGGGTCTGGCAGAAGAAGCATGAGAGTAGAATAAATGCTGTAGAAATGCGTTCCTTAAGGAGTATGCTAGGGCTGAATCTGAATGACAGGGTGAGAAATAGTGTGATAAGAGAAAAGTGTGGTTTGCAAGATGACGTTGTGACAAGGATTAAGAAAGGAATGCTTCGGTGGTTTGGTCATGTAGAAAGAATGAACGAGGAAAGAGTGACAAAGCAAATTTATGTTGCGGAAGTGAACGGCAGGGTCGAGAAGGGACGCCCTAAACGAAGGTTTATCGACCAAATCGGCGATACATTAAAAATGGGCCAGATTAGGAGTACCCTTAACCGACGAGCGTGTATGCGTAGATATATGGATGTAAAAGAGGCGAGAGAGGTGTGTCAGGATCGCGCCAAATGGAAGTCCGTAGTCTCTGCCTACCCCTCTGGGTGACAGGCGTGAGTGTTTATGTATGTTTCGCTCCAATTTTATAGATTTAAGCAATAACATTTTGGCAATAAAAATTGTAACAAAATTAAGGAACGTGTTTTATTGATAATTCAGAAGAACAAAGAAGTATAATACACTAGCAGGTTGTACAACGTGTATAATGAGTAATAGATAAGAGCGGCAATGACGGTGTTCATGGAACAGTAGATAAAAGGAAAGGGTGAATAATGGAACGCTAATGAGGGTACAGTCCCGCCGGATATCAATTAGATATTAGTGAATTGATTTTCACATCTCCGGAACCGCACAACCTACGTAAAAACAGATCGTGATCAGCGCATGCCAAAAGCTTTTTTTGGATCCGTCGTCCTCCCATCGTCGTCCCACCGTCAGGCGGTGAGGGCTGAAATTCGTACCAGTTCTGACTTAGTGACCCAAAAATGGTACAATCTAACTACTGTCGTTGTAATAAAAACTTCAACTGGATGATTCGTGCCATTATCCTGAAACCATTATAATGTTTTATTGCAAAACTAAAACTAAAACTTAACTTAGTCCTAAACCTCGCGGTATAGTTCTGGCTGCCTATCCTCGCTGGATGGCGATAGGTACTTAGCTTTTGAGTCTTCTTTTGCAGCCCTCTTATCACTATCATTTACGAGGCGTCAGTGCCTTTAGAAAGTTCACCGCAAGTGGACCCCACAGGCTGATGGTCTCTACATCAATTGGCATAAATACAAGTATGTAGCCATCTCTCAGAGATTGTATATTTTAATATTATAGAAATCCATAGTGTGGTATCGTTTTTATTACATTGTTTATGTACTATGAAGGGAAATATTATTTCTTAAAAAGTGACACAAATGAGGGTCCTGTGGAGTTTCATTCACCATTCCTTCTCCCGACAAAAGAAATTTATACCGGAAGGGTAGTAGTAGATTTCATAGGTTTATAAAAATGTCATTCGAGGAACGAAAATTTTTTTCATACGCCGAGAAAATAAATATATTTCATTTCATAAAATTTATAAATAATCACATTTTTAGAAATTATTGGTACACTTTATATTCGAAATTTTATCATGTTATTAAGTTAGCAGAAAAGCAAATATTCTTAAAGCCAATATTTAGTGAAACTCAAAAGTAGTCTCGTAAGCACTTACTTAACTTATTGGAATTTTCTGTTAACGTCCCTAAAACGTTTCGAAATTCAATTTGTATACAAAAATTTAATTTAGGTATGAGATTTCAAATACAAACATCTTTTACCTTCTGACCTTGATAAGCACCTTAACGATCGATTTATTTCGTCGCGTCATTTTGTAAATAATGTTAAAGTGAATTGCTAAAATATCTAGTGATGGAAGCCATCACTTGACAGTGGCGGATAAATATGTGTTTTTTTTTTATAATAAACTTTACAATAAAATATAATAGTGTTGTGAGAACACTACCCAATAATATTATCCCGTGGGTGTCTGGGACGACAGAAAACCAACATCTCTCTGATACCTTTACCGTTACAGTATATACAGGGTGTTTTTGGAACGCTCCCGAAAACTAAGACAGGCGACAACACCAATTATACCTTTGATCATGGGTCACAAATAAATTCGATCCTGATGAAAAAAATATCATCTTTTTACAAGGTTTTATTAGCTTTATTCACGCGCCATCATGTTAGTACAGCTAAATGAAACGATAATTTCATAAAAAATATCATGAAAATACTGAAACATAAAACCAGCAGTGGAATGACTGAATTGATATCACCTGACCTGAGCTAGATAAAGGTCAATGTACGCGCGAACACAAATTCGCGCGGCCCGCAACTAGCGGGCCTTCCAACAATACCTAATAATTTACAACACGTGTCTAAATACCTAACTTATCTACTTAACCTACTATTTTGCCACTGTGCTTATCTCCACGTAG
This sequence comes from Parnassius mnemosyne, assembly GCA_963668995.1. Taxonomy (NCBI): domain Eukaryota; kingdom Metazoa; phylum Arthropoda; class Insecta; order Lepidoptera; family Papilionidae; genus Parnassius; species Parnassius mnemosyne. Next base: position 256,184 of record CAVLGL010000098.1, on the reverse strand, counting down.
CCACTTTAATCCGAATTTACAGGTTAAATAACCCAAATAACTGGTTCGATTCCCCGCTAATGAAGAAATACTTAAATGAAATGTAACCAAGGTTGGAGTCATGCGTTTTTATTCATCGTGTAGGTATGTTTATTATTCTCGTGTATTCAGTTATGTACCTATTCAGATTAGTCTAGTACTAAGTTATTTAAAAAAAAATAGTTATGAAACAGCTTACTGCTCTAAATCCTCCGTGGTCTTATGAGATGCGACTCAAATTGTGCTCCATTCATTTCAAGGCAGACTTGGGTGCAGGCGGGGCATCATCGTGTGGTCTTCGACACAGTCCGTACGTAGTTTCTAGAAAGCATCCACGATCCTTTGGCGCATTTCTTCAGCACTATCACATTCACGATTAAAAACCCTTTCTTTCACATACCCCACAAAAAGAAGTCTAACGGAGTCAGATCTGGTGAGCGAGGTGGGCAAGCGTGTGGTCCTAGTCTGCCGATCCAGCGATCATCAAATAGCTCATTGAGGCGCTCACGGACGAACCTCACGAAATGTGGAGGGGCACCATCATGTTGGAACTATGTGCGGCGATAGGTCGTTTAAAATGTCAACCAACTGTTCATTTATAAAGTTTAGGTACCGCTGTCCGTTCAGTCGCTCTGGCAGAAACACTGGTCCCAGTATGCGATCCTTAAACAAACCTGTCCATACGTTAACCGACCATCGGGTTTGGTGCCCGGTTTGTCGAACAGCGTGCGAGTTAACCTCTGAATACACGTGTGTATTTCTTCGGTTTCACAGGCCGTTTCTGGTAAATGTCGACTCATCCGTCCAGATAATGTGCTCAATGGAACCAGGCACACGTTGTTGCTGATATAATAACCAACGGCAGTATAATAACCACTATAAACGTAGGCGTTAGGCATTATTAAAACAAAAAAGAATCCAAAAACGTAACAAAAACTTTAATATCAACATGTAATCACAAGTAAATTTATTAAACAAAACGATTGAACTGTCGCTCGCGCACGCGTGTACAAAATCAACACGAAACTGTCTCAAAAACTAAAATCAACGAACCCCGTCAAGGCTGAAAATTACTGCGTCACAAGCGTGAGGCGACAGGGTTAGGCATTCTGCCGTCATAATAAAAAAGGAAGTAACTAACAAAAACGTAAAATGGAAATAAAAAATAAATTGATGAATTTTTCTTTCAGACCCCGTGTCTAAAGTATATTAAAAGGTATCTATATTGAAATATATACGTAGAGACATGAAGATTTTAAGGACGAACTTATTTTTTTTTTAAATTTGTTTATTTATTTAAATAAAACGAATTTTCCTTTTCATCTTAGCTTAAAAAATACACCTGGCAACACAAAAACATCGAAGGAAAGACGCATATAACTATTTGCGTCTTTCCAAACTAATAAATTAAAAAAAAACTGCCATTCATTTAACAATTTTACATATTTTGGAAAGGTCATTTGAAGTTGAAAGGACGCTAATAGTAATTTACTACTTTTTTTTTTTAATAAATATTAGAAATGCATTGGTAGTGAGACACAAAAAATAATAATTTTAAAAAGTAATGATTTTAAAGGGGATATCATACAAGACTTACTACGATAATAATTAAAAATTAAAAATTTTGTACAACCGACTTTAATATAAATAATTAAGGATAACTCAAAAACTATTGGTCTGACCTCGATCAAATTTATATGGGACCACATGTGAAACACCAGCTCTTAACAATAAGATATAAGCTCTTAATAATAAGATATAGAGTAATAAGACAAGACCAAGAATAATTGAAATTTAAGTAATCGATGCAAATATTGTTAAAGATGACGTAGCAACTGGTTAAATAAGTCTTTTCTTTTATGTTGAATTTGTATTTTTTTTTCTACTAAAAAAAGTCATCTGTGATCAACAGTTACGTCTAAAATTCTTACGATAATTTGTAAAATATTGATATTTGTGAATATTAAAAAAATTTAGTAGATGCGCCTTCTTATCATGAATCGAATGGTATATTTAACTCATTTATTCATAAATTGTTAGATGCGCCCTTTTTTCTTACGACCGCGTGTTTCGTACCGAGCTAGATACAGGTCGATAGCGGAGGGGGTGTGGGTACAATCGCGTTCTAAAGTACTACATGGTATTGGGCTATTGTTTTATAATATTATAGTAATTAATTGTTTTAATGTAGAATCATAATAGGTGTTTTACTAGCTACTTAGAACTTTGGAAGAGGTGGGAATTAAAAATGGATAATGTTTACATGAGCATTATTTGTTATTTCTATCGTAAAATATAAAGTAGTTTGTAACAAGAAAACTTTAGCTAAGGGTAACACGCCGTCCATTATGACGTCTTGGGTCACATGGAAGCCAGATGTTAATGGTGTGTTGGTGTTACTGGATGCTACTTGATCATCACTTTCATCTTCGCTTGAGCTTCCGTCATCAGGTCGATCACATGGTAATTTTTTCGGTATTCTTCCTCCACACTTTTAACTTTACTGCACAATTTTCCCCATTCACCTTCTCCTATCATATTTACCTTTTCGATCACTAGTTTAGTCATAAAACAATAGATATAAATAATTTTTCTTTCCTTCCTTTTTAAAACATCGTCGCGAGTCGCAAAGTAAGCTGTGTATGCGACTATATTTTTGGAGCGAACAAAGCGCGGGAACCAATAGCATGCAGGCACACTAATACTGGCGGATTGTTCCCCCGTCGCGCGCCTTTCGTACCAATATGTGATAAATCGCTCAGTGCCCAAGTTCAAGGCCAGCGTTTGTTTTTCACCGTTCGCGCGTACATTAACCTCCATTAGTCAGCTGATATCAATTCAGTTTCCACTGCTGGTTTTATGTTTCAGTATTTTCATGATATTTTTTATGAAATTATCGTTTCATTTAGCTGTACTAACATGATGGCGCCTGAGTAAAGCTAATAAAACGTTGTTAAAAGATGATTTTTTTTTCATCAGGATCGACTTTATTTGTAACCCATGATCAAAGGTATACTTGGTGCTGTCGCCTGTCTTAGTTTTCGGGAGCGTTCCAAAAATACCCTGTATAGTAAGTATATAAATAGAGTTACTAGTAAGTCTATTGGGAGGTTCCCATTAGTAAATTCCTATTAGTTTTACCAATAAGACTACTGGGAAGAAAATTCTCAGTAGTCTTACTAGTAAGACTACTTAGTAAAACTACTGGGAATACCCCGTATAATGACGTGTACTTATAGTGTCGTTGTGAGACGCGTCAATGACGTTTTGGTCTTTGGTTTACTCGGGTATATGTTCCGAATTGGTTCAGCCGATTGATAAAGCATTAATTAAATTGAATTATCTACATAATGTAACAACTGTGTAGCAACAATGTTATAATATCCACTATCACATGTTATGGGTCTCATAAGAGGTGACAGAGGGAACTAAAACAGAAAGCGTTATTACGTGGTAGAGCCATGCTGCAGCTATATAACTGGTATACTTGTTGCACGAACAGGTTGACTCCATCTGGGAAGGACCACGCTCTCACAGAACACCAGCGTAAAATAGCAGCAGAGACCCCTTTTACTAGAAATGAGATATTCCATTGTAGTCCTCCCGAGTGACGACGCATCTAAATTTTGATTATTGAAAAAAAGGTATAAATATTTTATATTATTTATTTAATATTCTTTATTGCACACCATACATAAATTACGGAAATTGTATATATAAAATAAGTATGCAAAGGGCGGTCTTATTGCTGACAGCAATTTCTTCCAGACAACCTATGAATGGACAGGATTGCACGAATATGACAAGAGCAGGGCAAATCACACACACACACACACACACACACACACATATATATATATATATATACAGATACCACAAACATGTATACATACAGAAAATAAAATGCTTATATTTTGAATTATTTAATTAATTAAATAATCAAATAAAATTGATATGCTGCATATAATATTATATTTAATGGCTAGTGTGGAAGGGAAGTTGGAATTATTATTTTTTAAATACCGGTAGGAATGATGCGTGTTTTAGTGGCAATGGGAGTTCATTCCATAAATAACGGCCTATACAGTAAAAGACATGTTCATAAATTTTCTAGTGTACGAATGTGAATCGCGAAGAAACACAAAACGATTTTTGAGGTAAGAAGGGTAAGAAGGATTAAAGAGAACACTATAGAGAAGATGAAGTATGTGAGCCTTCCGATGAATTCGTATTGACAACCACTTGAGCTTAGTACGAAAAAGAGATTGGTCATATTTGCACAATCCAAATATAAACCTTATGTAAAAATTCTGAATTCGCTCAAGTTTATCGAGTTGAGCTTCGGTGAGATCTAGATACCTGACGTCTGCGTAGTCAAAAATAGGGAAGAGAAGGGACTTGGTAAACATAGTTTTGGTGGAAATGGGAAGAAAGTTACGTAATCTACGCTAGGAGGCTGCAGAGGCATAATCTTTGCGATTAATTTCTTTGATGTGCTGTCCCCACGACAGATTCTTATCTATGTAGATACCTAAGTTCTTTACTGAATATCTGTAAGGAATAATAGTTTTACCAAATACTAGAGGTAGGTAATCTAGGCTCGACCAACATTTGCGCGCTGCCCATGATAATGCCTTGCGATTTTGCTGGGTTAACGTGAAGGCCGTAAGCATTACTCCACTCAAGAATTCGATCGAGATCTGCATTAACGACATTGATAGCATTGGGGAGATCATTTGGGCAAGCTTGTGTATATAATTTGTATCAAATCTGTAAGTAATATTGTTTTGAAATACTTTTGTCCTCAATTCAATTTTATAAATATAATACGTCTGCAATGTTTAAGAATCAGTAAAATTCAACGTATGAGATACAAGAATAGTAAGCTTTTATTCTAAGTTGATACTCTGTAAAACAATGGTCCTACCCAAGTCGAGCAGACCTATTCATGTTACAACCATAATATAGCTGCAAAACGGCTCTACGACGTGTTACCTTCTTCTAAAAAGTAAAGTTATAGCCTATATGCGTACGCTGGGCACAAGCCGTCTCTTATTTTCACTCCGCGCTGGCCAAATGTCTGTTGGCGGTCTTTCGATTTATTTTTAATTCCCAGACACTTAATTTTCCTCTCGATGTTTTACTTCACCGCAAAGCACGTGGAAAATCAGCACTCAAAATTGCAATTAACAATTTCATTGGTGCCGGAGGAACTCAAGCCCGGCTACCACGGCTTATCTTGATCTTAATAAATTACCTTATCTTAACCGTATCTAACCCTAATGATATTTTGTTTTACATTATTCCAGCATAATTATGTTGCAATGGTAATACAATAAATAGTAATAATACATACACTGAACATTTATAAAATGAAGTTTAAATAAAATTTAATCCTGGTTATAATTACGTTGTGTCACGTTATTGTTCAAAAAAACATTAGTGTTCAAAAAGTGCAGGTGACCAGAGTCAAGGATTTTATGAAAATTAACTGAATAAACATCATTAAATATTTTCTATATCTGTTAGTTAATTCAACAGAGCTATTTCATTCAAATTATATTATTAATTTAACGAAATTAGTTTGGTTTGTTTAAACGCGCTAATCTCTGGAATTATCAGTCCGATTTGAAAAATTGTAATTGTATATTATAGCTAGATTCATGTGGAATAGTATAGGCTATCTAGCATTAAGCTATATTACTCAGCTAGCCTTAAATATGGATATTTGTTAAGCAAGTCAGAAGAAAAAGCACTCCCGAAATGATTTATCCGCGTACGCTGGTGTTATCGTTATGGAAACGTAAATACAATGTTCTAGAAAAATAAAGACCTTTACTCTGTATAAAAAAAAGTCCGCGATACCATATGTCTATTTCTTATACATAAGCCATAATTTGATATTTTGTGACAAAAAAGATTATGAAAATTTAAAAGTGATTTATGAGCGTTATTATTAGGCATGGCCTATTTATCCTTACGAACGAAAGTTACTTCATCATCAAGACAATTTTATGAAGATAAACTTTGTTCTTTATATCATGTTATTTGAACGCATAGTTTAAGAGATAATGTAAAATTAAAATAATTCAATACTTGGCTGGGCGGGCGAACTACGCTTAAACCCTAGCCGTTATAAAATGCTTGAACCAGGTCATGTCGCGCACTTCGGACACGTGATGACGCGGGTGAAACCGCGGGGCACAGCTAGTATATGATAAGATTTATTCCTTGAAAATATAATATCTCATATATTTTGCATTCAATAGTTATACAACCAAGTTTTACTGTAATAACATAAATGAAGCACAAGAAACAGCACAGCAGAAATTTTCACTTGATGTAAGCATATGTAGGCTAATGGAGGTAAAAAATAAATGTGGGGACACGTGCCACGGAATTGTATGACCACGAAATAAGCGTATATTATATGAAAAAGAAATAATTTTTGCCCATCACGGATGACAATTTAGGCATATTGAAAGTCATGTATGCTTTTAGCACTAATTTAGAAATAAATATCTGCCCTGGGAAGAACCAGCCAGTGACGCAGCGGTTCCTTTTTTATAGTTGTTTATTAATTTGACCTTTTTTAATTTCAAAATTTTTAATCATTTTTTTTTCTTAATATTAAAGAATTTATGAATGATCATTGTTGTTAGGTTGTAATAAATTATACAAAGTACAGGATTTCAATTAATTCATTTATTAGCATGACGTACTGTTTTATAAGGTACGTGAGAGGGAGAGAGAGAAAAAAAAACTTTGTAAAATTACTATCTCTTTCCCAAAAGTATTGCAATTTAAGTAAACCAACATTAAATGGTAGTATTAATTAAGATATTACCTTGTATTTTGACACCCCTGCTTAATGCTATACATAAATAATTTATCTTAAATGCAGTCTTAAAACCACCTCATCAAGTACAAATTTTTGCAAAAGTTCTCTGTTGAATGACTAAGTAAACATATCAGCGGTTTGATCTTCAGTCTTTCCATATATTTAACATACTATAACTCCTTTATTTAAATCTTTGACGAAATGGTACCGTATATCAATATTTTAATCTTTTAATAATATCAGTATCTGCCACCATAATGGCGGATTGATTGTTATAATACATAGGCACCGGATATATATTTGTCGTATTAAAGTCTTTTAATGAACTTGCTATCCAGCAAGTCTACATAGCAGCCATCCTGACTGCAAGATACTTGGCCTCAATTGATGACAAGCTTACTGAGCACTTAGAACACGGCGATATGAAGAGTTATAAAACTTGAAACAATAGCCAGTGGTAGGCTTTCTATCTCTCGAGTCAGCTCTCCAATCAATTTTTTTTATAGGAGAGGGGGCAAACGAGCATGCGGCTCACCTGATGGTAAGTAACTACTGCCGCCCATGAACAGCTGCAACACCAGGGAGGGAATCGCAGATGCGTTGCCGGCGTTTTAAAAAGGAGTACGCTCTTTTCTTGAAGGTCCCTAAGTCGTATCGGTCCGGAAAAATCGCTGATGGTAATCGATTCCACAAGGAAATCGTGCGAGGGAGGAAATATCTTCTAAATCGCACAGTGGTGGACCGCCAATCATCCAGATGGTGTGGAAGGTATCGGGAGTTTTGCCCGTTTTGTGCGTTCGTGAAATTTGGCGGCTGGGATTAATCCGAACAATTCCTCAGAGCACTCCCCATGGTAGATGCGAAAGAAAATGCAAAGGAATGCAACATCTCTTCGCAGTACCAATGAATCGAGCCGATCGGAAAGGACTCGTTCGTCGACGATTCTAGCCGCTCTGCGCTGGATGCGGTCAAGTGGAAGGAGCTGGCACTGGGGAGCCCCTGCCCAGAGATGGGAACAGTATTCCATGTGAGGCCGAACCTGCGCCTTGTAAAGTTGCAGGCGGTGTGCCGGCATGAAATACTGTCCCGCTCTGCTGAGCACGCCAAGCTTTTTAGAGGCCAATTTGGCCTTCTCTTCCAAGTGACCATGAAACTGCACGTCACTCGATATGTCGACTCCGAGGATACCGATACTGGCTGAGGCAAGAAGAGGAGTGCCTTGAAACTGAGGAGATACGACAAAGGGGTTCTGTTTAGCGGTAAACGCGCAAACTTGTGTCTTCTGAGGATTAATCTGTACTAGATTTAGTCGCCCCCAATCCGAGACTTTGTTCAGCAAAGACTCTACTTCAGACATAAGTTTGTTCCGGTACTCGGCGACTGCGGCTAATCTGCATCGCAATGTCCCACAAACCCATCATCATTACTTTTATAAACACACTTATTATCTAAAGTACGTTACACATATCTTTGAACTCCTTTCAAATGAGTTAGCAATATATCACTTGCATTATTTTGGTATATATTTATTAAGATACAGCTATATTAAGGTCTGGCCTAGTTCCTGACACTACATACATTACACTTCCAATAATGTTCTTACATGTGCATTCAATATTTTTGTCTGACTTCTAAGACTTTTACATAAAAATTTTGACCAATAGTAGTGCGAATAGACTAAATTTTTTCCATATATTTCTAATATATTTTCAAAGTAGGACTGTTGACATGATTCAGTAACACAATCTTTAACATTCTGTTCATTATTGATGCCAAGGAAATTTGAAATTAGTACGAAATATTTAGTTCTAAATACTTACCTGTAACTATGAGTAAGGATCTGTTAATTGTTGCTTATTACTATTAAATATCAAAAAAGTCATCAACGTACTTTTAAGGTTTACTTTTCTCTAATACATTTAGTAAGAAAACATGGATCGCTCTTTGACTTTAAGCCTGATTTACTTATTATACATTTAAATTTTTATTACAATACTGAGGAGATTTTCGAGACATTACAAAGATTTATTAATTTTACAATATTTTCACAACAGTTATATTCCCCTTCTGGTAATTTAATGAACACGTGTTTAGACTAAATCGTAATATTTTAAAAACTTGTATCAAGATGCGCGCGCGGCGCGTTCGTTCCATGGTGCCAGTCAGCCTGGCGCCCCCCGCGCTTGTCTCTCCGCTCACTGCTCAGTCGCTCTACGCGTGGGCTAGCAACAGTGTATTGAACGCCGCGGCATTGTCGACTAGAGAAAACAATATTTTGCGACCGCTGGGTTGGTTGCGTGCGGCCGGTGTAGATTTTTTGACGGTCTAGAATTTGAGTAAATTGTGCGCGCCTAATTTACTATTGAAGATTTGGGTCGCGTGTAGACCGCTTTGAATTTATTTGTCTGAATTGTACGTTTCGTGACGGGAGGCTTGTATTGGGTTTGAATTATTAACTTAACTTTGATTGACGTTAATTTGGTTCGACTAGTTGCTTTGTGGCATTTTTATATCGTACGAAAGAATTTGGCTTGTTCAGGAGAACGCTGAACTTTGTGACTCAAGAAGAGACTGCGTTCGTTCCCGTGTTATTCAGTGCTAAGTGAACCCGGAACTTTGAATATTGAACTTTGACCTACTGTTCTTTACTTGTGTCGAGTGTCACTTGTTTTAATTCCAATGCACGTTGATTTGGTTGACTTTGAAGTTAATTAAATGTACAATTAAGTTGATAAACTAATACAGTGAAGTGAAAGCAGAAGCTTTCAATTGGTGATCGCCCCCCTTGAGAGATCTCATTTTTGGAGAGTAACAGCGCTTGTGGATCTGCGGTCCGACTTCAACGGTTAAGTCAGGTTACATGTATATACACTTTCGTACACCACTTTACATACACCTCACTTATCACCTGACTGGTACGCTGTGGTCAACCCTACCTCCGGAGATCGGTAAGTGCTTGCTTATTTGTCAGCCGTTTTTGAACATTTATCCATAGGCCATTGGGCCCCGTCCTCTGTTGCTCATCGAGGAGGCTACTATGGGCCCTAGCCCATTCGACCTTTGCCGGGGCAGCTAAGGGCGTGAATAACACGTTTTCTATTGTATCCCCATATAAAATTCAATCTAGTAGCAAAATAGTAAAGGTTGATAGCTTGGCGACATATGAATAAATTTTACGCAAATGTAATGAATCATTATGTTCAAAACCTCTGGCAAGCAACTTAGCTATACATTGAATTAAATTATCAAGTTGTAAAATTTTGAATAACAACTTACTGCTAATAATGTTTTGGTTTCCACGTACTGGACACACTGTCCATGTATCGCTTGCTTTTAGGGTCTTGGTTGACGGCTCTCCCCATTGACAGCCTTCACATCTCCAGATCGCTTCCTTATAGGCTTCTGCAGTGTAGACAGTTTGATGGTAGATTGTGTTGGCTTTCGGACACGTGTCATTTGATGAGGTAAAAAGCTGTCTGCGAGATGCTACCATTATCACATTCACTATACTGATCACTTGTTTCTTCACGTTCATATAAGCTATCCCGATTTTCATCTGTCATCTGATTTATAAGGCTTAATTAACCGATCATATCGTTTTCTTCAGAGTCTTGATGGTTATCTTCAGCAACTGATGTGTCATTTTTTTACAGCTTCTAGTTCTACATTTCCTTATTTGTGACAGTGACAGGTTCTGACAATATGACGTCCCTATTCACTTCATTTCTTGCTGGATAAAATATTCTATTACCCTTCACATTTTCTCCGTAACCCACCATTAATCTTGTCTCCCCTTTAGAGTGTCATCTTCTTCTTTTTACTCTTGGAACATGGGCAGATATAGGTGTACCAAAGATTTGTAAGTTACAGAGGTCGAACTGATAATTTGTTCATATTTGTTACGGTGTGTTTCCTAGTTCATTATTTTTACCTGGTTCATTTTTAGTTGTTGCTGCTGTCAGATGTTAGCTTTCCACTATTCCGTTCTGTTGCAGTGAGTATAGTACAGAAATTTGATGTACTTTGCCCTAGTCTGAGAACAGTTTTGACATAGTCTTATTAATATATAGCCATTTTACTCCTAAAGTTATTTATATTTTTACCCGTAACATTTTCTGGTTTATGTAAAAAATCAAAATAATAATAATTGAAAAACATGTTAGTTCGCCAATACGAATTATGATTCAAAAATGAAAGTTGATGCCTGTGTCCTATTTACTTTACTTTCACTCGAAGTAAGCTTAAAATGTATGTGTTAATAGTGATTTTAAAATGTTTGTGTTAACAGTAAGTGGATTGGTGAATTTGAACATACGACCCATTAGGCTATTATCACTTTTCCTTACTCTATTTCCTGATCGCCTTAAACTTACCGCCCGCGGCGTGGCCCAACTTCAACATGCAACTCCCCATTCAACGCGCCAATCTTGCCGGTTGAATGCATTCCGTCTAATATGGCGGCCCTACACGACGGCAATGCGACATAGAATTCATGCAGATATGTCTATGAATAAATGAGATGAGGTTTTTAAGTTTCAAATACTTCAGCCTAGATAAAGCGTCTATGTACAATGTACATGAAGGTACTGTGTGGATTTTTTTTTCTGTTATCATTTTCATATAGAATAAGGGTGACAAACGAACACGCTGGCCACCTGATGGTAAGTAGATACGAGTATACAAAGACATCTACATCTCTAAATAATCAAAATGCAGATGCATTGTCTCCCCCGGAGGACTAAGATAGAAAGCTTCATTTCTAGTAAAAGGATCTTCGTTTTTATAAACTGTAAGTGCATTAAGCTGCTATTTATGCTGGTATTCTGTGAGAGCGTGATTCTTCCCCGTTGTAGCCTACCCATTCGTAATAAAACCAAGATGTAGCTGTAGCTTCTATGTAAATCTGATGTGCAATGTGTATGTTGTTCTTTAACATTAAGGTGAGAATTTTCTCCTTTCTCTCCTGCATGCATTGTGCAGCACGAAGCAAGCGTGTGACATTCAGTGAACAAAAAGTTACTTTCTTCACGTATTAGCTTATTTTTATGATAAAAAATGTAGCTGATAAAGAATCTAATTCCAATTATGAAAAATTAATATAGGTTTATTTTATTGAAAAAAATGTGAACTGGAATATCGATCATCAGGTTTTCCCGGCATTATTAATTTTATCTCGAATAATATAAAACATTTTAAAATCTATACAATTAAGAATTAAGTTAAGTATTCGATGTATGCGCAGATTTTTGCGAGCAAATCCTATTTCAGGAAGTATTGATTGCTGGAGATATATCATGAATGTGGTGCGAATAGGTCGGCTCGACCGGAGACTACGCTCCCACAGAACACCAGCGTAAAATAGCAGTTCAATGTTAGTGTGTGCCTTATGATGAGTGTAGAGAATCGGAGAACTTTTTTACTGGATAACCGGGGACCCTTTGTACTGGATAACCGGAGATCCTTTATACTGGATAAACGGATATACTTTTTACTTGATAAGCGGATACCCTTTTTACTGGATAACTGGAGACCTTTTTTACTGGATAACCAGAGACCCTTTTTATTGGTCTCCGGACCTCTACACTGGTAGGCATTCCATCTTGGTCATCAGGGATGACAAAGCTTGTGCATTTTGATTTTTAGGCAAGGATAGATGTAGATGTCTATTGGTCACAACATCCGCTTGCCATCGGGTGGGCTGTGTGGTTGCTTGTAACCCTATTTTATTTAAAAAAAAGTTATTGAGTTCATTATTACTTTAATTTCTATCGCTAGCTATCGCCAAAAATTACCTAGTGAATGGGTACCCAAGATCGTTTTCTTGTTCTAGCACTTATATTTTTTAGATACATAGATGTAGAGATAATTTTTATTGCACACATGAAAACACAAAATGTAAAACCAAAAAAAACATACGAAGTATTATAGGCTCTTATCGCTTAAAGCGATTTGTTCCAGACAACCATTGGATATATATATATGACAATGACAGAAATCTTAATAGGTCATTGAGGCGATAATGCTACAATATACTACTATATTTTTAATTGACAAATGAACTCGTATTTCGTGTTATAATAATTGGCTACTGAGGGCCATGAATACCTACAACCAACTCTATACAAAGTAGGATACAAATGCGTTGTCACTTCTAAGGACTAACATGAAATGATTTATAGTCTGTAATTATATTAGTCGTTCTGACAATAAATCAGCACACTTCCGAGCAGTAGGACTACCATAAATTAAAATAGTAATGCCTCCACGATGCCTATCAATATCCTCTAAGATATTCATAAATTATGGATATTAAAGTGAGCGTGATCCTGAACTATCTCTTCTTGTAAATGTTTATGGCCTTACTCATAAAATAAATAACAATTTAACAAATGCTTAAAGTTGCTCTCACTCCCTTCATAAATAAATATAGAAAGGGATAGGTATGGAATCATTAAATATTAAACTCGAGTAAGCTATGAATAACTATAAGCTATAAGTGAAGATATAATTTAATAAAAAATCTTGTATGTGTAAAAATACATTCAGATCATATACGTCTAAAATAGTACAGCTGCTAAGATAAGTATAAATAATAATATTTTTGTTCTACATCTCACTGGTTTTGTTTTTATAGTAAGCTGGTAAGGCTTTCTCTCATGTTGTTTAGGATTGACTTCACAAGTTATTTAAAGGTATCAGAATTACAAGTAAATAATAATAATGTACAAAATAGGTTATTTATATTGAAAAAAAAAATACTTTTCTTCAATAAATGTTACTTTTCAGGGACTAGTCGGCAAATCGAAGGTGAGTGATATACTCGCCATTTACGTTAATACCGTATCTTTTCCCGTCCAGTAGCTTGAAAACGTCTTCCAATGCAACGGTGAAGAGTTTCGGGGACATTACGTCACTCTGTCTTACACTTCTCTGCAGTTGGATAGGTTTTGTACTATGGTTCTGAACTCGGATAGCCATCGTAGCCCTACTGTACAAATATTTCCGCACTTCGATATACCAACAGTCCACTTGGCACCGCTGGTGGAACTGCAGCACCGCCCAAATTTCGACGGAATCAAAGGCTTTCTCATAGTCCATATAAAAATCATCATAGCAATATAAAGTGGCAAATTGTACACTTTGGTCTTCTGTATAATTTGCCGAATGTGGTTTATGGTGCTAAAGCCTTTTCGGAAACCGGCTTGTTCGGGAGGCTGGAAGTCGTCTAGTCGGCATGCGAGACGATTCGTAATAACTCTCGATAACAGCTCGTAGACGTGGCTCAGAAGTAAATGGGGCTGTAGTTCTTCAAGAGAGCATTGTCACTTTTCTTGAAGAACAAGACCACCGCAATTTCACTCCACGCCGTCGGTGTAGTGCCACCATGGAAGACAGAATTAATGAGCTTCTGAACGACTTTAAGTACCGGTTTTCCACCCGCTTTCAGAAGATTCGCTGTAATTTCAACCTCGCCCGGGGACTTGCTGTTTTTGAAGTGCTGGAAAGCCATTCTAATCTCGCTGTGACTGACGTCCGGGATCTCATTGGAATAGTGTAGGATAACACTTGCTCTTGGATCGTTACTTACACTGCGTGTGGCTCCAACGATGACGTGTACAGCTGCCCATAGAATCTCTCAATCTCTTGGTCTCGGAAACGATGCAGCCACATTCGGTTTTCAGCTTCGACAGGTGGCTCTTTTTGGCAGACAGACTTCTTCAATAGGAGCAGTTCCGCCGCATGCATTCGGAGATTTCTCTGTGCTATTGCCTGTATGATATCAAATCTACTGAAGACTACAGCTTTATTTCCCGTCTAACAGGCAAGCGTTTAAGAGTGTGATCGGAGAGTTTTTGTGTTCTTCTGCGGCGGGTCTTGCAAAACTTAGCTTCGACCGCATGGACAGTTTCCACGAGCTTGTCATTTATATTGTCCACGATATTGCAATCTTCTATGCACTGAAAACGGTTTTGTAACTCGAGCTGAATGATTTCGGGACTTTGGATCACGAGGGGGATGGAGCGTCGACTTTATTAGACGACACTTCTCCAACTTAACGTTTAGGTATAGGGTGCTTCTAACCATTCGGTGATTCCTACCATTTTGCACCCTCGCGATCACTGAGACATTACTGAACACTTGCCGAACAGTCCCCATAATAAAGTCAATCTCATTTTTTGTTGAATCGACGGGGCTCGACCAGGTCCACTTCCTCTGGGTCCGCTTCTGGAAGAAAGAGTTCATCATAAAGAGTCCTTTTTTACATGAAGTCGGCCAATTTTGTGCTATAGTGTTTAAATTTCATTTTTTCTGTCCTTTAATTAAATTTGAATAAATAATATCTTTCTTTACGTCTTAATAGTCTATAAGGAACTTAAAAAAAACTTCGATTTCCATTCCAACTGCCAAATATCACTACAATTTATGGGGGGGGGGCTATTGTCAGTAAATTACTTGGGCAAATTGTGATGGCATATATAGTAGTATAGCAAAAACATTTTTTTAAATATTGGCAATAAATTGTGGAGACACGCCTCCAGGTCCGTTGTTTCAAGTGCAGGGAGAGTTTACAGAAAATTAAGCAGATAAGTAGCAAAAGCGCTTATTTTTGCTATTCGTCTGCGTGCATTCTATCTATTGATAGAATTGAGAATCCATAAGCACGCGGAAACGAAAAGTAAAGTGTAAAGTGTAGGGCGGCCTCTCCCTAGATAGGGTGACGACCTCATAAGAGATACGCGAAGCGTTGGATACAGGTGGCTCAAGACCGTGCTTCGAACAATATTTTTATTTATTTACAATCCCACCTGGTAGTAAGTGGTATTTCTCCGTTCGAGTCAATCCATTCGGGCAGCATCCAATATACGCAACGGATCTTTAACTTTTTATATGGTGAGGTAAAGAAAGTGGCATCTTGCGAGGTTTTGGTATTAATAATACATATAATTGTGATAAGTATGGAGGTGCTCTTCAAACTAGGTACTCAGATCGACAAATACAGATTCACGGAGTACTGCATATAATTCAAAAGACGCGGAAATCAAGTCATATAACAACATGTTTGTAGATGTATCCAGGAGTGAACTTTTACGGGATATTAAATAAAGAACCATGTGTGCGTGAGTGCAACAGTAGAAGTTGAGCATGGTTTCGGCATCGCAAACGTATGCAGCGCTCTGTAAATCTTTCCTTGTTGGCATTTAAACTAGGATCTTATAGCTAATTAATTTCAACATTTTTAATAAAACTATTCACTCGTTCTCACATACACTGACTTGATTTAAAACTAATACGATAACATTTAATTAGGCTAGTGTGCTATTGAACTACTATTACACACAAAGTGAAGATGATAATACGACAGAAGTGGGGTCAAACGAGTGGGGGCATACACGTGACGGTCAGGGACTGCCACCGCTCATAGCAGATCATTATAAAAAGGAGCGGTCTCAATTCTAGGTTCTAAGTCGTACCGCGAAAATTGCTGGTGGGAGTTGACTTCATGAATAAGTCCTGCGGGGAATAAAACTCATGACAAATCGCACAGTGGTGCACCGCCGAGCATCCAGATCCACTTAACATCAGATGGACTGTGTGTTCGATCATCACCCTTATTCTTTAAATCTAATGATGATTCGAACCCAAGACCAACGTTGTAGTAGGTATTTTGGTGCCATCAGAAATCAAGGGAATTAAACTAGTAACATTTGATGTTCCTATTATAATATATGTAATATGTGTATTTTAGGGTAGTTAGTTTTAAGAATCAGATTACCTACATGATTTGCTATGTTTGCCTCTGTCGAATTAAACCGCTAAGCTGAACAGAGGTGTATTATTTTGCTTTATTTATATATATGTGGTGGTCGAATCCCCGGTCAAACACTACACCTATGGGTATTAAAAGCGAAATAAATTTGATAAAGCAAAGTATGAAACGCTTAGGTAAAATAATACTTGTATTATCAGAGGAGGACATTAGTAGGGACATAAGTTATCTCAAATAAATTTATAAGCCATTTAGAAAAGCTTTAAGGCACTTAACGAAAGTTAAACCTTTTTAACAGTAGTCTTAGTTATATAAAATGCTTTTATATTTTTATTTGTTTATATATATATATATATATATATATATATATATATATATATATATATATATATGACGGCACCTGCACCGTTGTAGGTGCGGTGGCGTCGGTCTGGCTAGACAGAATTCTTGTAAACGACACGTGTACCGCACACCTGCGGTATTGCACCTACGTTGCCACCCGTCCTGCTTGTATAAAACGGACGGAGCGGCCGTCATTAAGACAGTCTTGGCTCTGACGTGGAACGGTGCGCTTGTCGTATTCCGTTACTAGTTTATCCTCGACTCGTTGGATAATTAATTCGTGTAAACGAATTAATTATTATTCTTAACTACAAAATCAGTCTCTGTATTATACTCAAATATACTTCCTACATCAGAAGTGGGATAAAGTCCCTGTTACTGCCCACCTGCTATAACCTTTGAATAGTGTAAGGGTTATTACGTTGGTGAAATACTATAATGCGCCTCGCGTTTTGTTTTTGTGTTCAATTTCTTAAATCAAGTTTGTTGTCGTATTTACGATATTGACGAATCATTAAAGTGGAGAGTAAAAGTTTAAAGTGAAATGTTTTGAGTCAAAAGATAAATCTTTTTATTCAATTTATAATAGAAAGTACCCGCAAGTAATTTCATTATTTCTTAACGCACCCAAATATGATAACAAATGTCGAAAGAAATGTTGGAGATATTCTGAATGAGTTATAGTTTGCATTCAGTGGAAGTTTAGCTTGCTCAAGTAATGTTATAATTTGATACACGAGGTGTGATTTACATGGCCTAGTTTAAAAGTTCAAAATGTTTAAACGATGTACCGAAAAAAAAGAACATGATTACTTTAACGTGCTATGACTTAGAAACACTAAGTAGTATTTTTGTGATCTTATGTGATGATAAGTGTTACAGTTTACTCCGAGCATTACGTAGTAGACAAACTTGGAATGGTTTAGTGGAAAGCGTGGAGCTGTAGCGCTCGCTTTTGAGTATGCTGTCGGCTCATGACGCCGCGAACTTATTATTTGTCGCTGCTACTGATCACCATTAGATACATGAGGAAAGTAAATTTATCCTAAACATTGGCTCAGAAACTATTTTGTAAGAATGAGTGTTTACATTTTTAATTGGTTGCGAAAAATGCCGGAATACCGAAGTATAACTGATGAAAGTGAAGTAGAGCCAATTAGTTCTGACATTGAAGAGAGTATTTAAGTTTACATAAGGATCGGACCATACCAGAGGTTGTCGTGTAGCCGCAGCTCAGTATTTGGTGCCCTAGAAAGGCGAATGGTGTACCAAGACTAGTGCTGCATTTCTTGAAATCAAGTTCCGACTGAGTATTTTTAATGTTTTCTTTTATGTGTTACAGTAGCACGTGTGATGTAATTACAAGTGCATGAGTGTGTGCCTTGCTGGTCGTAAAGGACTGCCAGGTCCAGCTGTAACATGGCCTGGTTTCGGCAGATGCGTATGCGCGTATACGCAGGCGCCATCCCGGAGCTCGCGTATGCTGTACATGGCGATGCCTCTGAAGTCGTGTACTCTGTATGCGTGGGAGTCACACTGTGTGCGCGGAAGTCGTATGCTGTGTGCACGGTAATGTTTTCTGAACATGTATTAGGCTCTGTCCTGACAGGCGCTGTCCTGGTTCACGTTTTAAATGTGGTTCACGTAGTTAACGTGGGATCTCGCAAGTTCAAGTAAGAATATGTGTCAGATACCTCGTATGAAGACCTATGTTTACTTGTGAAAGCGAAGTTCTTTATTATAGTCCACGTTATGAGAACGTATTTCTGTTTTAGGGCCTCGTATGTGTGACAGATGAGAGAACAGGTAACTGTGTATGTTGTCCTTATAGTTAACAATTTGTTTTTCACGCAGATCATGATGACTACAACCCCGACGATTTCTGTGAACCCTCAGGTGCTCCTGCTGCTCTCGTTTTGTTGTGATTTGATAGTTCACGCGAAACATGGTTATCATTTGCTATATTTTGAAGTTCAAAACTTTTAAGGGTTGTACTACAATAAAGGATTAACTTTAACACGCTATGAATTGAAAATAATAAGTGACATTTTTGTGTTCTAATGTGTTGATCAGTGTTGCAGTTTGCTCCGAATATTGTGTCGTTGACAAGATTGGGGTTTGATTTCGAGGGATTCGTAGAAGTTTCTACAACAATGATCAATGAGGAAGACGTTGTGATGGCTAATCGAACATGGTCAGGTACGGCCGAGCGCTGGTTAGATTGAGCCTAGACCGCTACAGTCGGTTACTTATCGGCTGATCTTACGGCAGGGCAATTCAAGCGGCCGCCGAACAAATGGTGCTTTGGCGCTGTAAATGGACGACTTTCGTAGATTTTGCGCAGTTTCCTCCTTCGCTTCGAAATATGTTGTGGTATCTGTCTCTACACATAGTTTCCATTTTTTTGCAATGTTTTCAAATGTCGTGCAGTTGCCGTTTCTTAAGAGAATATGTGATGAATTTCGGAAGCTCGGAATTCCATGGTTCGCAATTCATTTATCTCGATTTCTTTTAATTTTGCAAAGCAGTGCGACGATTCGCTAGCGCTAGTACGGCGCGACGGCTTGTTGCCGCGAATGTGGCACGATCGCAGCAGAACGAAAAGCTGTAGTGCGTTTGCCTGAAGGTAGCCATATCCGCGCGTTCGAGACTTAAAAGAAGTCTGTGATGGTCGACCGTTGTAATATTTAACAAGAGTTAATATCTGTTAGCAAGTGGTGATAGCTGATAGACCGTATGCTGTTCACTGTCAAACGCACGAAGACGTGCGACAGTCAGAGGTATCCGTGTCTGTGCATCTAGAAAATACTAGAGACGTTGCAACACTCTAGCGAAGTAATTATTCCAGTGCAGGAAAGGAACATGAAGTTGCAGGGAGGCTGGTCTGTGCTGCACTGGGATATGTGTCGAGTTGCTGTTGGTTTACATACTTAGGTGTTATCGTGTGTCACTACGTCCCTCACGATACACTTTTGTGTGATTGGGACGGGGACATGTTTGCGGTATGGTTGGTCTGTAACTGTTCTATACTGAATTGAAAAAAAAGAGAGTAAGAAAAAAAATGTGGTTCTTACTATCATTGCAGGGCGTTTGCCGGTCCAATGATATAGCTAAAGGGAATAGTGATTCCGGACTAGCATAAATAGTACTTAAAAAAAAAAGCGTAAGAAAAAAAATAGTTCTTACTATCATTGCAGGGCTTTGTGCCGGTCCAATGATATGGCTATAGGAAATAGTTATTCCGGACTAGCGAAAACAGTACTTGAAAAAAAAAAGAGGAAATAGAAAAAGCTACAGACTAATCATTCCGATCTAACATAAAGATGATTAAAGTATTGTAGGGCTTACTGCCGGAACAAAACAGACTGTCACCCAAGTCTGAAGGGTCAATATAGACCGGACCAGACGCTGTTATATCAGGATAGTCGAACGATGTTTTTTTGTCTACAGATAACTAAAATTGTGATGGAGCGCATGCGAGGACGCACGCATGTCAGTATGGCCGTGACGGCACCTGCACCGTTGTAGGTGCGGTGGCGTCGGTCTGGCTAGACAGAATTCTTGTAAACGACACGTGTACCGCACACCTGCGGTATTGCACCTACGTTGCCACCCGTCCTGCTTGTATAAAACGGACGGAGCGGCCGTCATTAAGACAGTCTTGGCTCTGACGTGGAACGGTGCGCTTGTCGTATTCCGTTACTAGTTTATCCTCGACTCGTTGGATAATTAATTCGTGTAAACGAATTAATTATTATTCTTAACTACAAAATCAGTCTCTGTATTATACTCAAATATACTTCCTACATATATAATTAAATAGTATTTAATTTGGAAATATTATCATTACTATTATACTACTATTATTTACAATAAAGTATGAATTAAAACTTAGTGTTATGAGAAATATCACTCACAAACAATTACTTAACGTACGTTACGTTGTAATGGAAATTCCAAATGTAAAAGGTCTACTGAGAATAACGGAAATGAACCTTCTTTTTATGAAATCGCGGTGAAATATGAGAAACAGTCCACCTAATTTTAAGAGGCTAAAGCAACCTCATGAACAAATGCAACCAACTTTAAACTAAAAAATGAATCGTCTGGGTCGGAGAAAGACTATGCTCTTCTAGAATACCAGCGAAAAATTACAGCTGCTGCGTTCTTTGTGGTGCGTGTAAAGAACCGTATTTTAACTGGAAACAACAAATTCCGCCTTGGTCCTCAGGAGCTACATCGCCTCTGCATTTTCTCTGCATTTTGATTATTAGTCGAGGGTAAATATAAATATATATACACAATATTACTTGCCACCGTAGTTTGTACAAAAAATCTTACTCTTGCTATAAAAAATATTAACCTTACCTATATGTGTAACAGTGGTAGAGCCACGCGGCAGCTTTTGCTGTCGCACGGGTGGGCCGGCTCGAGCCGGGGTGGTACCACGACTTCACAGAAAACCAGCGTGAAGTAGAGGTTTACCTCTGCGTTTCGCTTGATGAGTGCAGGTGGCCGGAGGCCCTCTTTACTGGAAATGAGGCATTCCATCTTAGTCCTCACGGGTGACAACGCATCTACATATTGATTTGTAATAGAGGATAGATGTAGATGTCTATGGGCCACAGCAACCACTTACCAGCAGGTGGACTGTGTGCTCGTTTGTCACCCTTATCCTATAAAAAAAAATGTATATATGATAATAATAGAATATCATTATTCCATTTTAATCCATTTTAAGACGTTAGAATTATCTGAAAATTTGCGAACATATTTTGAAATAAGAACAATAGAATAATTTCATAACGACGTCCTGCTAGGACCAATACAGCTCATAAGCAATGTGTTGTTTAGTTGTCTTAAAATTTTAAAAATAAAAGTATTATTTGAGTATTCATAAAAACATAAAAGTAAAGTTTAGTTACATCCTGATAAGGAGCAATTAAAACTGCATTTGCTAGACGTCAGTTCATTAACCAATCTATCTATTTGTATAATTCTGTCAACGAAAATCTTAATATTTACTGTAGAAATACCAAGGACTGCAAGTTATTAATTATAAATTGGCTGAAAACCCTGTCTTACGAAAGCACAGAAAAACTTTTATGCTTCAACACATAAGGTGAAAATAATATTTCCCAAAAAAACACATACATACAGACACACACACACACACACACACACATTTATTGTTGAATAATTTTAAACTACTTTTGTTTTTTTAGTTTTCTTTTTTTTTGGTTAATATGTAATTATATGTTTCTAGAAAGTTTTGTATAGCTATGGAAGAGCGGGAGTCTCTGACACAAGTGCCTTAAGGTGCTTAAAAGACGCTCCCTACCTTATGCAAATTGTGAAATGCTTAATGAAATAAAAGAGATTATAAAAAAATCAGCCGACCTCCAGTTCAAGAAACATCACTTCAAATTGCAATTAATAATTTCGATGGTGCTAGCTGGCATCCAACTCGGTATTGCTTGATTACTATGAAATTTACGACGAGCGCTTAACCTCTGAGCTACTAGGACTCATGTACATATTATTATATTTTTAATGACCTTTTTCTTTTTTCGTCATGAAAATGAATTGCACATTACGCCTTTATTAAAAAGACACCCACGTCCTTCCCGCCCACGTTATTCACAGCACGTTTATTTGTACTTTATTAAGTAATGATGTTTTATTTTACTCTTTCTCCAAGGATTTTTATGTTTCGATATTGCTGACAAGTAGATACTTTGACTTGCTTATTAAATACTACTTAGAATATATTCTAGTGTTTCTTTATTTATTCTATATTGCAAAAAACCTTCATTTAGGGGTTACAAAGGGCGGACTTAATGGCCTTAGGTACTCTCTATGAGTCAACCCTGAGAAAGATTAAATAAATAAAGCTGTTGGTAGGTGCAAATTAAGGGCAAAATAAAACTTGAAAGAAAATCAGTTGAAGTATTATCTCCCATTCTACATAAAAGCTATATATAATGATGACATATGTAAATACAATACTTACACATAAAAGTGATTTCGATAAAAATATTATAATTAAAAATAACTTAAAAAACACGCATTGCCCGTGATCTACAATAATCCTAATGAGAAAAATAGGTAAAATTATTGGGTTCATCACAATAACGGTTCCGGTTAAAATTCCATTGTACTCACTAATATATATATACAGGCCCAGCTAATAGCGTGTTAAAAAGTTATTTTTATTAGTTATTTCAAATTCATACATACAATACTTATTAAAAACGTGATATTATTCAGGAGTGAGTATTTCTAGGTTCAAGTCTCATTTTACAACAGATAAATTAATAATCTTCCAACCCAACGATATTTAAAATATTTTTTTTATATATAGGAGAGGGGCAAACGAGCATGCGGCTCACCTGATGGAAAGTGACTACCGCGGCCCATGAACAACTGCAACACCAGGGGAACCAGGGGAATTGCAGATGCGTTGCCGGCCTTTCAAAAAGGAGTAGGCTCTTTTTTTAAGATGCCTAAGTCGTAACGGTCCGGAAAAGTCGCTAATGGTAATCGATTCCACAAGGAAATTGTGCGAGGAAGAAAAAAATCTTCTAAATCACACAGTGGTGGACCGCCAATCATCCAGATGGTGTATATGGTATCGGTAGTTCTGCCACTTTGAAATTTTGCGGCCGGGATTAATCAGAACCAATTCTCAGAGCACTCCCCGTGGTAAATGCGAAATAAAAATGCAAAGGGATATAACATCTCTTCACAGTGCCAATGAATCAAGCCGATCGGAAAGGACTAGGTCGTCGACGATTCGAGCCGCTCTGCGCTGGATGCAGTCAAGTGAAAGGAGCTGGCACAGGTGAGCCCCCACCCAGAGATGGGCACAGTATTCCATGCGAGGCTGAACCTGTGCCTTGTAAAATTGCAGTCGGTGTGCTGACATGAGATACTGTCCCGCTCTGCTGAGCACGCCAAGCTTTTTAGAGGCCAATTTGGCCTTCTCTTCCAAGTGACCACGAAACTACACGGCACTCGATATGTCGACGCCGAGATTCCGATACTGGCTGAGGCAAGGAGGGGAGTGCCTTGAAACTGAGGAGATACGAAAAAGGGGTTCTTTTAAACGGTAAACGTGCAAACTTGTGTCTTCTGAGGATTAATCTGGACTAGATTTAGTTGCCCCCAATCCGAGACCTTGTTCAGCAAAGACTCGACTTCAGACACAAGTTTGTTCCGGTACTCGGCGACGTTATCCCGAGAAATAATGACACGGCCGGTGTATAGAGCGTTACCAGTGCTGTCATCGGCATAGGAATGAATGCTACCAGTTAGCAATATATCACTGATATGCAGAAGAAACAGCGTTGGTGATAGCACACAGCCTTGTGGAACACCAGCATTAATAGGCTTGTAGTCGGAGCATGCACCGTCTACAACGACCTTGATGCTCCGATCTGCAAGGAAGCTGGTGATCCAATTGCACAATTTCTCGGGAAGCCCATAGGAAGGGAGCTTCGAAAGAACCACTTTGTGCCTAACCCGATCCAAGGCCTTCGCAATGTCAAAACTAACGGCCAACGCTTTGCGAACCGAGCGCTGTGAGAACCGCACATCCAGCATGGAGCACTCACACCGCGGGATGGTCGGCGGTGTGTTCCCCCCGTCATAAACAGTCGAGTTGGACGCAAAAAGGATGTCTAAAAGGTCGACTTTCTCTTTTCCGGCGTGGGCCAGTGAGTCGTCCTTCCTGCGCAGAGATGGTAGTGATGGCTTATAGAAATTCCTTTGGACAGTCTTGACGAGAGACCAGAATGCACGGGTTCCTGAAGGAAGGTGAACTAGTAGAACTCTGGTTCTACTGGGGATATCCTCATATCTAAGTATATCACGCAGAGAAACCCCGCGCGTAGCGCTCTCCATAGCTCGTTGAGCGACCTTGATCGTCTTCAGTGCGGCCAGCAGTGGAAGACACGCACTGGTTGTACAATAACGTTTTCAGGTTTTGAGGTATACCTGCTAGGAAGATGTGTCGTAGTTTTCCGAACGCTACCCAGCCGAGTTAAATTCGTCGATTGACCTCTTGGTTGAAGTTGGACTTACCAAGTGGGACTATTTGTCCCACGTTAACATACTCGTCAACAGCTTCGAGCTTAGTGCTTCCAACAACTACCGGGATTGGTGTGACATGGCCATTTAACATGATCTTTGTGTTGTCCATGTTCATCTTAAGACCTATCCGTTGGGAGACACTGTTCAGGTCATTGAGCATAGTGCTTAGGTCCTCCAGCGATTCTCCCATAAGGACTATATTGTCGGAAAATCGAAAGTGAGTCATGTACTCGATATTGATGTTAATACCCTATCCTTTTCAGTTCAGTAGCTTAAAAATGTCTTCCAATGCAGCGGTGAAGTATTTAGGGGAATAACGTCACCCTGTCTTTCACATCTCTGCAGTTGCATTTAGATAGGTTTCGTACTCTGATTCTGTATTAGGAAAGCCATTGCAGCCTTACTGTATAAATACTTGAGAACTTCGATATACCGACAGACAACTGGTACCGCACCGCCCAAATTTCGACGGAATCAAAGGCTTTTCTCTTAGTCCCCATACGCAACGCAAAGTGGCAGATTGTACTCTTCTGTCTTCTGTACATTTGCCTAATGATGAGTATGTGGTCTACGGTATTAAAGCCTTTTCAGAAATTGGCTTGTTCGGGAGGCTGGAAGACGTCGAGTCTGCGTGCGAGGAGATTCGTAATGACTCTCGAAAACAGCACGTAGACGCAGCTCAGAAGGGAAATCGATCTTTAGTTTTTCAAGAGAGCGTTGTCGCCTTTCTTGAAGAATAAGTCCGCCGCACTTCTGCTCTACGCCTCCGGAGTAGAGCCACAATGAAGTACGGAATTAAAGAGCTTCTAATGGACTTCCAGTACCGGTTTTCCACCCACATTTAGAACCTCCGCTATAATCCATCCTCACCTTGGGTCTTACCGTTTTTAAAGTGCTGGAGAGCCATTCTTATCTCCCTCAGACTGACGTCCAGTATATCTTCGGAATAGTGTCGGATAAGACTTGCTCTTGGAATGTTACTCACACTTACGTGTAGCTCCAACGATGACGTGTACATCTGCCCATAGAACCTCTCAATTTCACTCAAAATCTCAGGTGTCCCAGAAACGATGCTGCCACAATCGGTCTTCAGCTATGACAGTTGGCTCTTTCTGGCAGACGGATTTCTGGCAAAGACTATGGAGTCTTGGTTCCGTTCGATCGCTTTTTCAATACAAGCTGTATTGAAGTTGCGTAAGTCCTGCCATATGAAGATCAGTCTGTTCATTTGCCTGTATGCTGTCAAATCTTTTGAAGCTTCTAATTTTTTGTCGAAACGTTGGAGTTTAAACAGGTCCACTTCCTGTGAGGCCGCTTCTGGAAGAAAGAATTAATTATAAAAATTCCTCTTTCTCCACGAAGTCGGCCAGTTGCTGGCTTCTTTGGTTCCGTTACCCTATTCCAAATTTCTCTTGTGCCTAGTATTGCATTGAAGTCTTGCAATAACGTATAGTGGATTTTGAAGGAATGCATGGCTCTAGAGATATTCTCATACATTTCTTCCACCTCCTCATAGGGATGTACCAAGGTTGGTGCGTAAACCTGTATGACCTTCAACGAATACCGTTTGGTAATTCTGAGTATAAAGTAAGCAACCCTCGTCGAGACACTCACAATCTTTACAACGTTGTTAACGAGAGACTTGTGGACGATAAATCCGACACCTACTTGGGTCAGATCGTCGCCCTACCGGAGATAGAACAAGATTCGAGGATTACCGTGTCGTCCCGCTCTCTTCGCACCTCGTATAATACTATAATATACCAGCGTAACTTGTCTATATCTTCTTCCAGCTCCAGGATCTTCTCTTCAGTCCTCAGGGTGCGTGCTTTGTATGTTGCCAGGTCGAGTCGTCAAAAGTGGCCATCGAACCTACACCAGAGATTCTTAGCAACTCCTACCCCGCCGTTACCGTGGTCGCCACTGTAAGCAGTACAGTGTACAGGTACAGGTACAGTGCCATTATATCTGCCACAGTTGCCACGCTTGACGTGTGGGTTAGCAACCGCAGTTTTTTTATTTTAATATTGCTGTAATCAGGATGATGCTTCTGCCTATGTCCTGCCTGTTTCCCACTATTTACTTTTCCGTTAACTTTTTTATACACCAAGAAAATTAAAAATGATTAAAAAGACGGCACGTAGAACTTAGTTACTGTCGTAACATCGCAAGTAATCATATACATTGAATTCATTTTCCCGGTTTTAAACTGATAAAATAATACTTGCAGCGCAAAATAAAAACTTAATTAAAACTCTGTAGCCAGAGCTCTCGATCTACTCTTAATGAGTTCTGCCAGTATATTTATACATACATATAAAAGCCTCTGTGACTGCCTGAGCAACTTACTAAATTATAGAAGCAAAAAATCTTTATTCATCGTAGAATTATTTATTAGTCACGCTGCAGGGTATTCATTTGTAAGCACAGTTAGCAATTCAGCATAACCAGAGAAAAAACAGGCTTGCAAGGAATAACACAGTGAAATAGCAGTTTAATATTGCTTTACTAGTTTATTATTGCTAGTTTTATAAGGTGAATGACGAGATTTAGAGACTTTAATTACGGGTAACGAGGTATTCCATTTTATTTCTAAGAGGTAATAACACATCTGCATGACCCACCTAATAAACTATTTTCTTCTTCTCAAATGTTTTAATAATTTTACCATTACTTAAATTAAAATAAATATTCACTTCCAATAATGAAGTGATAATTTTGTAATTATCGCTATTAAACCTTAATACTCCATCTTAAATTATCCACGTGCTAAATTCTTGCAAAAATTTGACGCCTATATTTTTGTTTAATTAATTATTTATTTCAATCTTATGCATATTTTATTCCTCATACGAGAAATCAAATGCAATCTGCGAGACGCACCCCCTTCAACCACACGTTGTCGCATATAAGAGTACGACAGAGTGGGTACTCGTAGGCTTTTTGTGATTTAATGAGGTGCGGCTTCCGCAATTAAGTAGCAAAGTACCTAGACTAGTGAGAGCATGCAGGTAACATTTTCAAGTACCCTTATGTATTAATTAAGCCCGAGGATAGCATAGAAAAATAACAATAGTTGATTTTCAAGTAACTGAAATTATGAAAAAAATTTAATATTTTTTTGGTTTCTATTTAGTTTAGCCAGGACTTTAAATTTTCATGAATAATCACTTATGCATTAAGTACTTAGTGCGAGCTCACTCACTTCAATCTATCTTACTTTGACATTTAAATAAGAACCAGTTTAACTAAACTTACATTTTAAATAATATAACAAAGATAATATTATTGTTACGGCCTACGGCTGCTCCCCTAAAGGGTCAAATACTCAGGGGCCCATGAGCTGAAGACTTCCCGAGCAGACGTAGGTCGGGCCTCAATGTGGCCACGTGGAAATTCCTAATTAGAATAAACCAGATGGGAGGACGCCAGAAAAACATAGTACTTACCATTATCCGAAGCTAACTTCGCACCAAGGCTTGGCAGGCCGTGAGTGTGTGTAATAGTGGATGGCGAGTAGTGTACAGTGAGGTGTGAATGTTTGGGGCCTTGTCAAGCATAGGCGACCAGCCGCGGCCGAGTTCTAGGCTGCTCCAAAATGCTGCACCGCTTCAGACTGCTTCGGCGCCGGACCACAATCACTTTCCTCTTTCGTCACGATGACAGTCAATTAACTCTATCGTGCGATTTACTAACTTACAGAAGCCACTAACTATCGCGGGGTATAAGGTTACCGCACAAAACGCACACGGAGCCTCTGGACCAAAGGTCGCTACCGTTTCGCGTTGCAACAGTTAGTTCTAGAATATCAGAGGCCGCACTAGCAAATATTGTCGAATGCACTTATACAGATTCTGAGTCGGACCCAATAAGTCCCGGGAAAGGCTATCCAAACAGGGAATGCGCGTTATAATTCCTAGACAGGATATTTACTAGACGCCCTAACTATTCCGCGGTTCCCGCACAAAATTAACAGCGTGCAGACATTAGCACAGCTGGCAGACGACTGCTGCGCTTGCGACCCGCGCGCCACTTGCCACGCTCGGCCGAACTTCAAACCGATATCGCCGAGCCGCGCGCCCTCTAACGTCAATCCCGAAATCAGCGTTCGGGCGTAAACAAACCCCCGTCCCGGATATAAGGATTTTGGTTCGCGAGCAAACCGGTCAGCGGGACAGGGTCGCGAGGGCAAGTTGCAAGACCGAATCTACAACCAAACTAGGCCACCTTAGGCAACCCATCAGATCTTGCAACCCTAACCAACGCCTCAAAAGATAGCCCTAATGTGGCAAGCTGGAGAGTCAGCCTCCACTGGATGCCCCTCCTGTTCATCGCAGCACTTTAACAAGTCCTGTACTGGACAGAAGTCCGACGACCTCTTTCAAACACCTATCTGTGCCCCTATGATTAGTTCCGCAATCCGACCGGATCAGCTCTGCAAACAGCGACGCTACACGAAGCTGCCCAGACAAATTTTGTGCCAGCAGTTGCTTCATTCAATTTCAAATGAATTCAAATTTCCTTTCAGCAAACAGACGCAACAATCAAATACAGTGATTAAATAAATGTACAAAACACATGCAGTAGCATTTAAAGGAGTAGATTAAATTCACTTTTCTTTAATTTAAACCGCTACAAATAGGAAAATTTCGCGGAAAGCCCAAAGCAGTTTTTAATTTTAATTCAAAGTATTTTTTGACTAAGTGCTCGACCAAACCAAATCTAATACCCCTTGACAGCGTGAATCAACGCTCCAGGGGGGCCCCAATCTTCCCACCATCAAGGGGAGGCCACATGGCGTGAACCCGAGATCAATAGAGTACAACCGCTAACAGTCGCCACTCGGGTTGTACGCCTTCACTGAGGCCGTCAACAACAAAACATTTTGACAAATGGACTGCTGACGGCCCAAGGCTCAGTGGAGGCGACCGTGGTGGGAGCTAAGGCGGCAGATAGCCAGGTCCGCCTCCATCAAATGGAAAACAGTGGTACACCAGTCGCGGCCACTCAGCTAACGGGAGTGAGAAGGGTCCAGCGGACCGATGATTGGCCGTGAAGTTCCTCTCCACACGCTTAGGGGGGATGATGACACCCCCGCCCCTGGGGGAATTACCCCCCGACTGGTCGGGGGAGTAACCCTTTCAAACTTAGGGGCCTGGTCGCTGGCCGGCGGGCGCCGATTATCGCCCGGCAGAGGGCGTGGCTGAGCGCCCCCGCCCGTGGGGGTCGAGGGCCTGGCAGAGCCCCGAGAGGAGACGCCGTTCGCACCCAGGCACAAAACTGCATGGTGATTGCCCTGGCAATGCAGACAGGGCCGTCGATGCGGACAGTCTCGCTGGAGGTGTCCTCCCAAACATGAGCAGCACCAGCGGCGCTCCTTGGCGATAGTTCGCCTCGCTGGAACCGGCTTACCTAATAATTTCGGGCACGACGTTACCCGGTGATCAGATGCTCGACAATAGGAGCAGGGGGGGGGGTTGACGACGACTTGCCTGGTGGGTTCAGCCTCTCACTGGGCACGTCTCGTAAGTCGTCAACGGTGCCCGCCGCGTTCTCGATCTGCCGGCACTGCTCCTCCAAAAACCGCAGCAGGTCATAGAAGGGCGGAATATAGGAGGCCTCGTCCCCGCCGTACCTCTCCTCAAAATGGATTCGAAGGTCGAGAGGTAGACGGAACAGCACGATGCGGAGCAACAAAATAGCCCATTCGCCCACTGGTAAATCCAGCCGCCTCAACGTATTACAGGCCACCAAGACTGGATCTAACAGGTCCAGACGCAGTCTGGCCCGGTCACTAAGCAGCGGGAGGCTTAGAAGCTGCTTAACATGTTCGTCCGCAATTCGCCGGACGTTGGCGTATCTTCTGGCTAGGAGGTCCCGAGCAGTCTGGTAGGCGTCGTCCGACAATCTCAAGTGGCCGACGACGCCCAGGGCCTCCCCCTCCAGTGAGGCCAGGAGGTACGCCATCTTTTGGTTCGGGGTCAGGTCACTCCGGGCGTCCACTAGGCTGTCGAAAAGACCAACGAAGGTCAGACATTCGGAAAGGACCCCGGAGAACTTTGGCAGGTCCAGAGTTGGGAGTCGTCCCAACAGCTCCGGCTGAAGCTGCTTCAGAGAGGACTCGGACAGGTCACTCATCCGAGCTTCACGGGCCTCCTCGGCATACCTACCTTCAGCCTCGATCAACTCGTCCGTGAGCCACAAGAACTGCTCATAGTCCGCGAAGCAGGAGTCCAGGATTCCCCTCTCCACATCCAAATCCTCGAGCTCAGCGTAAGCCTCCTCCACTGCGGCCCTTCGAGCATCCACCTGCTCGAACCGCTTCATCAAGTTATGGATCCTATCCGGTCGACCTATCAAAGCATGGGCGCTTGCGGCCCAGCGCAACTTAGTCGACATCACTACTAAATACAAATTACGACGCGGCTCGAGCACAAATTACAAAGATAACAAATAAAAAATACAACAAAAATTAGTGGTTAATAAATACAGTTCCTATCAAATCGCGTTGAATAGAAATTACACAAATACGAATTACTACGTATCAACCAAATACAAGTTAGCTCAAAAGAAAAGACACAAATCAAATTAACAAATAACAAATACTAGTGCGATCAAATCAAGTTAAATTCAAATTGCGCAAATACAAACCACTACTCTTTAGCTCAAACACAACTTACAGTATAAACGAAGATACACATCACGGTCGATCAACAAAAAATGCTTAGCTCGGAAATCGACCCTTCGATAAGTAATCCACTACAACGATAATTAACCGATTTCGTAAAAATAACCATCTACCTACATGACGTATATCTCTAGAAAAACTCCCGCTTGCGCAACCTAGGGCGCGGTTTTTCAAATAACTCACTAACCAAAAAAAAAGGCAAGCAACAAAAAACAAAGGGAAATAATTTTATTATTACGTACAAAAAATATTTTTACGTATTACGGACGGGCGTGATTGTAGATACAAATTAAACCAATCAAACCAACGCTCCCTGCCACCAGAATTGTTTAATTTTTATCAAAAACTATGGTCGGGATCGACCGGGAATCGAACCCGGAACCACGCTCTGCTACCAGTTTGTTACGGCCTACGGCTGCTCCCCTAAAGGGTCAAATCCTCAGGGGCCCGTGAGTTGAAGACTTCCCGAGCAGACGTAGGTCGGGCCTCAATGTGGCCACGTGGAAATTCCTAATTAGAATAAACCAGATGGGAGGACGCTAGAAAGACATAGTACTTACCATTATCCGAAGCTAACTTCGCACCAAGGCTTGCGACCCGCGCGCCACTTGCCACGCTCGGCCGAACTTCAAACCGGTATCGCCGAGCCGCGCGCCCTCTAACGTCAATCCCGAAATCAGCGTTCGGGCGTAAACAATTATTATACAATAGTAGTTAGTGCGATGATTTAAGTGTTTAAATTACTCCACACGTAAAATATAAAACGTTAATAATATATCCATAATATATATGTATATGCATCTATGTTAGCGATTTCAAATATCACATGTTGTTTCACAAAAAAAGTATATTAATTTATTAAATATGAAAACCGACCGGTTTTGCTCCACTGTATCATCTAAGTATGGATTGAAAATAAGAGTTATTTTATTATTATATAAGTGAAACAAGATAATCACAAGATAACAAGATAAAGATCTCGACGAAAGTCACCTAATGGTGACCTGGAGACCCGCAACAATTTTTAACTAAAAAACTGCGAAGGTGATATTTTTTTTTTTACTTATTATAAGCCAGTGCTTGACAACAATCACACCTGGTGGTAAGTGATGATGCAGCCTTAGATGGTAAATCGCACTGTCTTATCGTTACAAAAGCCTATTCACTCTTGCCTTGAAGAAGCCCAGATTGTATTCGGACAGAAAGATAGACGCCGGCAAATTATTCCACACCTTTGCTGTACGCATTACAAAAGACGAAGCAAACCATTTGGTTCTAATGTGTGGAATATCGATAACAAAGGGATGAAGACCCGCCGATCGTTTGGTTGTCCTATTGTGCAAAGGAGAGGAAGGAATTAAAGCGTGTAATTCATGCGCACACTCACCGAAATGCATCCTATTGTTAACATACTTATTATGTTAAGGATAATTATATTACTATATTTCTTTACTTATGCCTCTGTAATGATTATAATAATTTATTATTATTCTTTATGGAAATCGATTGTTTAAAAGACAAAGTATCGATATAAATATCGATACCATAATTTGTCTATGACCGATCGTTTTGAGAACTGTCAAAGTTGATTTTAGCATTAGTTCATAAGGCATTCGTGTTGTAACATCCAAAAGAGTAACTTGTGAAGAATAAATCTATGTCAATCTTTTAAATCCGTGTTTATTTTATAAATCAAGAAGTGAATTCTACATCTCAGAAGTGGGATAAACAAGGTCCATAGTGTATTATACTAAAATTCAAGTATTTACGATATTTTTCTTCCACGTGTTATTTAAAGAGGATTTGAAATATAAATATAAACACCGAAATAGAAAACGACAATAATTGTAGAAAATCACGCTCACGTCCATCGCAAGAGAAAAAATTCTCACCGTGAGTCAAAAAGTAGATCCAAGCATAAGAAGCACCATAAAAGTCACCGTGACAAAGATTTGAACAAAAAGCGATGTAATACATATTCTACGGACTTCGATGGAAGCCGACAAGATAATGTCACTCCTCGTCGACGCGCGAGATTAAGTGACAGATGTAAAAGTAAATCAAGAGAAGAACGTCATTGTCGTACACCAACTTCAACTAGAAGCAGAACTCCTTGTCGCGAATCAGCTGGTGGCAGTCGTACACGCGGGTATAGATCCCGTAAGCGTCATCAAGGTGAACTTCAAGAGGATCTTAGGCAGCCACCTGTGCCTGAAGGAACGAGAGAACCGTCGCGT
Organism: Parnassius mnemosyne; assembly: GCA_963668995.1. NCBI lineage: Eukaryota > Metazoa > Arthropoda > Insecta > Lepidoptera > Papilionidae > Parnassius > Parnassius mnemosyne. The sequence goes on along the minus strand of CAVLGL010000098.1, from coordinate 222,195 downwards.
CACAAGCCGTTGAGTGAAGCAGGTATGGATAGTACGTTACATATCTTATCAGAATTAGTAAAATGTTTGTCATCTAACCGCACTGACGGTAATAAGTTTCCTACGTTAGGCAACGTGGTGCCAGAATTCAATCCTATGATAAAAGGTCAAACAGTACGTATGTGGTTGCATAAAGTAGACGAGTGTGCTAAGTTATATAAATGGGGTGATGACCAAATCATACATTATGCAATACCTAAGCTATGAGGAGTAGCTAGAGTATGGTACCAAGCGTTACTTACTATGTCGTTCTCGTGGTCCGAGTGGAAAACCAAACTTATTGAATCCTTTCCCAGTAGTGATGATTATGCTGAATTGTTGAATGAAATGCCAAACGTGTAAGGTATAACGAATCCCTAGAACTTTTCTTTTACGAAAAATTAAATTTACTAAATCGTTGGGATATCAAAGGTAAGCGTGCCGTTAATTGTATTCTCTATGGTACAGAAGATCGCTCTATTAGGTTGGGAGCTAAGGCTGCCAAATGCCAGGAACCTGTACAAGTTTTAGAATATTTTCAATCAATTAAACAGCAACACCGTGATAATGATAAAGGTAAAAGCGTTCAAGATAGAAAAACGATCTACACTAATAATACCTAATTAACTGGTCAAAGACAGTCGCGTCCTATGTCTAATTCGAATATTATTTGCTTTAACTGTAACGAATCGGGACACTACAGCTATAAATGTAGTACAGTATATGTGTAGTGGCGGTCAAGAATATTCACTACCTCATATCTTCCCGTGGGTGTCGTAAAAGGCGACAAAGGGAAACAGGCAGGAGATGGGCAGCAGCATCTTCCTGATAGTAGCCAAAATTACAATAAAAAAAAACTGCGGTTGCCAAACCGCTCGCCAAGCGTGGCAACTATGGCGAATACCCCCATATGAAGAGAGTAACAAAGAGACGGCCCCCAGTCCTGGGCGACCCCGCTATTCTTGGCTATGGTGGCAACCATGGTAACGGCGGGGCAGGGGGGTGCTAAGAATCTCCGGTGGAGGTTCGGTTGCCACCTTAGACGCCTCGAACTGGCAACGTACAACGCACGCACCCTGAGGACTGACGAGAAGATCGTGGAGCTGGAAGAAGAGATAGAAAAATTACGCTGGCATATTATAGGATTATCCGAAGTCCGAAGAGAGGGGGAGGACACGGTAATCCTCGAATCCGGCAACTTGCTCTATCACCGGGAGGGCGAACATCTGTCCCAAGGAGGTGTCGGATTTATCGTCCACAAGTCTCTCGTTAACAACGTTGTAAAGATCGAGAATGTGTCGACGAGGGTTGCGTACCATATACTCAGAATCACCAAACGGTATTCGCTGAAGGTCATACAGGTTTACGCACCAACCTCAGCACACCCCGATGAGGAGGAGGAGGAAATGTATGAGAATATCTCTAGAGCCATGCATTCCTCCAAAACCCACTATACGGTGTTAATGGGAGACTTCAATGCAAAACTAGGTACAAGAGAGAACGGTGAGCTGAAAGTAGGGAAATTTGGAATAGGGCAACGGAAATCAAGGGGCCAGCAGCTGGCCTACGAAGAGGTACTCTTTATGATGAACTCTTTCTTCCAAAAGCGGCCCCACAGGAAGTGGACCTGGTCGAGTCCCGACGGTTCGACAAAAAATGAGATTGACTTCATTATGACGACCAGACCACAACTGTTCAGTGATGTTTCCATGATCGCGAGGGTGAAAACTGGTAGCGATTACCGAATGGTTAGAGGTACACTGAACCTAAACGTTAAGTTGGAGAGGTCACGACTAATGAAGTCAACGCTCCGTCCTCCTCGTGCTCTGTTCCAAAGTCCTGAAACCTTTCAGCTCGAGTTACAAAACCGTTTTCAGTGCCTAGACAACTACAATGAAGTGGACGATATGAATGACAAGCTCGTGGAAACTGTCCATGCGGTCGGAGATAAGTTTTGCAATACCCGCCGCAGAAGGACACAAAAACTCTCCGATCACACTCTTAATCTCATGGCTGTTAGACGGTATATGAAGCAGCTGTCCTCAGTAGATTTGACAGCATACAGGCAACTGAACAGACAGATCTCTAAATGCATGCGGCGGGACTTACGCAACTTCAATACAGCTTGTATTGAAGAAGCGATAGAGCGGAACCAAGGATCCAAAGTCTTTGTCGGAGATCTGTCTGCCAGAAAGAGCCAACTGTCAAAGCTGAAGACCGAGTGTGACAGCATCGTTTCCGGAACACCTGAGATTTTGAAAGAGATTGAGAGGTTCTATGGGCAGCTGTACACGTCATCGCTGGATCCACACGCAAGTGTGAGTAACGATCAAAGAGCGAGTCTTATCCGACACTATTTCGAAGACATCGCGGACATCAGTCTAAACGAGATTAGAATAGCTCTCCAGCATCTTAAAACGGCAAGGCCCCAGGCGAGAATGGAATTACAGCGGAGCTTCTGAAAGCGGGTGGAAAACCGGTATTTGAAGTCCTTCAGAAGCTCTTTAATTCCGTCCTCCATGGTGGCATTACACCGGAGGCGTGGAGCTGAAGTGTGGTGGTCTTCTTCCACAAGAAAGGTGACAACGCTCTCTTAAAGAACAACAGACCGATTTCCCTTCTGAGCCGCGTCTACTTGCTGTTTTCGAGAGTCATTACGAATCGTCTTGCGCGCAGACTTGACGACTTCCAGCCTCCCGAACAAGCCAACCACGAACAAACAAACCGAACCAAGAACAAGGTTTCCGAAAGGGCTTTAGTACCATAGACCACATATAACCCTTCGGGAAGTTACAGAAGTCCAAGAACTACTATTTGCCACTATGCCTGGCGTATGTGTACTATGAGAAAGCTTTTGGTTCCGTCGAAATTTGGGCGGTGCTGCAGACCCTTCAGCGGTGCCAAGTTGACTGTTAGTATATCGAAGTGCTGAAGTGCTTGTACAGTAGAGCTACGATAGCTATCCGAGTACAGAACCAAAATACAAAACCTATCCAATTGCAGAGAGGTGTGAGACAGGGTGAAGTTATATCCCCGAAACTCTTTACCGCTGCATTGGAAGACGTTTTCAAGTTCTGGACTGGAAAGGATACGGTATTAACATCAATGGCAAGTACATCACTCACCTTCGATTTACCGACGATATAGTCCTTATGGCAGAATCGCTGGAGGATCTAAGCTCTATGCTCAATGACCTCAATAGTGTTTCCCAACGGATAGGTCTTAAGATGAACATGGACAAAACAAAGATCATGTTTAATGTCCATGTCACATCTATGCCGGTAGTTGTTGGGAGCACTAAGCTTGAAGTTGTTGACGAGTATGTTTACCTGGGACAAATAGTCCGACTAGGTAAGTCCAATTTCAATCGAGAGGGCAATTGTATGACACATCTTCTCATCGGACATTCTTTAAAACCTTAAAACGAAATTATACAATCAGTGCGTTTTGCCAGTGATGACTTCCGGATCTGAGACGTGGTCCTTCACTGCTGGCCGTATGAGGAAGCTCAAGGTCGCTCAGCGAGCTATGGAGAGGGCTATGCTCGGAGTTTCTCTGCGTGATAAACTTAGAAATGAGGATATCGGCAGTAGAACCAGAGTTACCGACATAGCCCAACGGATTAGTAAGGTGAAGTGGCAGTGGCCGGCCATATAGCTCGAAGAACCGACAACCGATGGGGAAGAAAGGTTCTCAAGTGGCAGCCTCGTACCGCTAGGCAAAGTGTAGGGCGACCCCCCACGAGATGGAGTGACGACCTGATAAGACATGCAGGAAGTCGATGGATGCAGGTGGCTCAGGACCGTGCTTTATGGCATTCCTTGGGGGAGGCCTATGTTCAGCAGTGGACTTATGAAAGGCTGTAATGATGATGATGCTGAAACTAAAAGTATGGCCAATAACAGGTTTTCCTTATATTGCTTGATTGTTGTTGGAAGAAAAGGAAAGAAGAACAATCTAATAGATAAATTATAAGCAAAATTATAAGCAATTCAATGTAATGCCGATCAGCAGAGTCAGGTATATATAAAGGATATTTTAAATTACCTTTATATATATATATATATATATATATATACGGACGGCTCCATGGCGCAGTAGCTTAGCAATGAGTTGTTGCGCTGGGGGCCGTGGGTTCGAATCCCGCATGGAACAAGTATTTGTATGGCCTACAAATAATTGTTCCGGGTCTGGATGTTTGTCCTCGTGGAATTTATGTTTGTAAACTACCTCCACGACACAGGAGAAAATCCTAGTGTGGGCGTAACGTTAATACAATTAGAATAAAACAAAATTAGAATATATATATACATACATTCTAATGTACGTATACATATAAAATGTATAAATGTATAAACATAATCATCATTCATCATTACAAGTCCACTGCTGAACATTGGCCTCCCCCAAAGAATGCCACAAAGCACGGTCCTGAGCCACCTGCATCCATCGACTTCCTGCATGTCTTACCAGGTCGTCACTCCATCTTGTGGGGGGACGCCCTACACTTCGCCTACCGGTACGAGGCCGCCACTCGAGAACCTTTCTTCCCCATCGGTCGTCGGTTCTTCGAGCTATATGGCCGGCCCACTGCCACTTCAGCTTACTAATCCGTTGGGCTATGTCGGTTACTCTGGTTCTACTGCGGATATCCTTATTCCTAAGTTTATCACGCAGAGAAACTCCGAACATAGCCCTCTCCATAGCTTGCTGAGCGACCTTGAGCTTTCTCATATGGCCAGCAGTGAAGGACCACGTCTCAGTTCCGTAAGTCATCACTGGCAACACGCACTGGTTGTACAATTTCGTTTTAAGGTTTTGAGGTATGTCTGACGAGAAGATGTGTCGTAGCTTCCCGAACGCTGCCCAGCCGAGTTGAATCCGTCGATTGACCTCTCGGTCGAAGTTGGACTTACCTAGTCGGACTATTTGTCCCAGGTAAACATACTCGTCAACAACTTCGAGCTTAGTGTTCCCAACAACTACCGGCATAGATGTGACATGGACATTAAACATGATCTTTGTTTTGTCCATGTTCATCTTAAGACCTATACGTTGGGAAACACTATTGAGGTCATTGAGCATAGTGCTTAGATCCTCCAGCGATTCTGCCATAAAGACTATATCGTCGGTAAATCGAAGGTGAGTGATGTACTCGCCATTGATGTTAATACCGTATCCTTTCCAGTCCAGAAGCTTGAAAACGTCTTCCAATGTAGCGGTGAAGAGTTTCGGGGATATGACGTCAGCCTGTCTTACACCTCTCTGCAATTGGATAGGTTTCGTACTCTGGTTCTGTACTCGGATAGCCATCGTAGCCCTAATGTACAAGCACTTCAACACTTCGATATACCGACAGTCAACTTGGAACCGCTGAAGGGACTGCAACACCGCCCAAATTTCGACGAAATCAAAGGCTTTCGCATAGTCCACATACGCCAGACATAGTGGCAAATTGTACTCTTCGGACTTCTGTACATTTGCCGAAGGGTATGTATGTGGTCTATGGTGCTAAAGCCCTTTCGGAAACCGGTTTGTTCGGGAGGCTGGAAGTCGTCAAGTCTGCGCGCGAGACGATTCGTAATGACTCTCGAAACCAGCACGTAGACGCGGCTCAGAAGGGAAATCGGTCTGTAGTTCTTCAAGAGAGCGTTGTCACCTTTCTTGAAGAACAAGACCACCGCACTTCTGCTCCACGCCTCCGGTGTAATGCCACCATGGAGGACCGAATTAAAGAGCTTCTGAAGGACTTCAAGTACCGGTTTTCCACCCGCTTTCAGAAGCTCCACTGTAATTCCGTCATCGCCTGGGGCCTTACCGTTTTTAAGGTGCTGGAGAGCCATTCTAATCTCGCTCAGACTGACATCCGGGATATCTTCGGAAAATCGGTTGTGTCATCTTTTTTACACTGGACACAACCTAGCCAACGACCACTCCTTTAAAGTCTTACATACAAAATAAAGGGCTGCGGCTGTGTGTGCTGGAACAGTTAGAGATATTAAAAAGTAATAATAATACCGTTGCATTGCTGAATGAACAAACAAATGTTACTAACTCACCTCTCTTTAATATCTTCAAGCCTGCTCTCTAATAATGTGGGCGTTGCGCGGCGGTTTGTTTTTAATTTTAAAAACGGCTGCGTAAGTCCAGCGGTGATTGGTCGCATGTTTAATCGCATGACGCAGTCGTTCGAGAGCGGTTGCATTATCGGTTTGTATAAAAGGCACTTGTTTTGGCTCACCGCTCACTTAGCGGTTAGCCACCGTAGAGTCTATATCACCTGAGGATGCCTCGTGTAGAGGCGAAACACGTGTCGCGTTATCGTCAGTGGTGTGTCTTGCCTAGTGTAGTGGTGTTGGAAGTAGCGGTGCTGGGATTAGTGGTGGCGGGGATAGTGCACGCAATTGAGGGAGGGCGGGAGGTGCTTCTTCATACTAGGTAAGACACATCATTTTATTTTATAACGCGGATATTTGCGAAGTAAATTTTTGTAAAAGCTTTTATATAATGGATTTCCGCAAAGTAACGCCTGATTCTATTAATTAAATTATTAATTTGTTTTGTGAAATAAACTAGCTGCTTCTATATTTTTTTCAAAATATGATTGTAAGGGTTTTGGAAATAGGGTATTACACCCATTTTCAAAAAGTGTATTTAATTAATTCTAGAGTCATAATGAACCACTATAATTTTTATATAATTTTTTTAACACCGAATAGTGCCATAAAATTTACTTTTAATCTATCGTTTTAAATTGCGTGAAAACGCTAGCCGCCATGCTGTTCAACTCGTGACGTCACTGCCCTAGAATTTTGCCAATTTTGCAAAGAAATAAGATACTTTTGGATGTTTATTAATGAGTTATCATCTATATCATTGTTGTGTTGTGCCAACGTTGTGCAAAATCGCAAGCATAAGAACGCCGAGGAAGTTATTGATTCGAGTGCCAACTGATTTAAATATGAGAAATACTTATTTAAATCTGGCAAGAAGATACCCGAATACATTGACCACAAAAACTAGAATATACTTCTGTGAAAATCATTTTGATATAAGTATAACTTATATTTAATTATCGTTTATACAAAAAAAAAATCAAAATATCATTCAGGTTACGTTATCATAGATATTATAACTAATGATTGCTAATGATGGTTATCATAGATAAACTTAACTATGTATTATCAAAATACACTCTGACATAGTGTTGTGTAAACAAAAGTTGGTAATAGGTACTTGCATTGATGTTTTTCATTCCTCAACTCAGCAGAACTAAAATCGGGAAAGCATGCATAAAATTTTGCCACCGTCAATATATTTATCCTTGGTAGATTAGTACTTTCTGTTTTTACAATTCCGTCTTCCATGATGTGATTTCAATAAAATATAGAATAAACAATTATTGTGATGATAACTTGAAAAATTTCGAAATAACGCACATCACATTAACTAGTTTACTTAACCTGTGACTTCATGACAATATTTAATATGGCGGATAACGTTTTGTAGTTAAGTCTGCGCTAAACCTCATCAGAATTCGGAATCTGAAAATTTATAATAGAAATAAATATGAATGTGGTGGTTCATATATAATTTCTATATAATTATCAAAAAGTGGAATATTATAGGATTATCCAAAGTCCGAAGAGATGGGAAGGACATGGTAATCCTCGAATCCAGCAACTTGTTCATCACCGAAAGGGCGACAATCTGTCCCAAGGAGGTGTCAAATTTATGGTACCCAAGTCCCTTGTTAACAACAATGTAATGATTTTGAGTGTGTTGACGAGGGTTGCGTACCTTATACTCAGAATCGTCGAACGGTGCACTTGCTGAAGGTCAAACAGGCTTACGCACCAATCTCGGCACATCCCGATGAGGAGGTGGAGGAAATGTATGAGGATATCTATAGAGCCATGTTTTCCTCCAAAACGGATATACGGTGTTAATGGGAGACTACAATGAAAACCTAGGCACAAGGCAGAACAGTAAGCTAAAAGTAAGGAAATTCGGAATAGGGCAACGGAACCCAGGGACCAGTAACTGGCCAACTTTATGGAGAAAGAGGGACTCTTTATGATGAACTCTTTCTTCCAGAAGCAGCTCTACAGGAAATAGGCCTAGTCGAGCCCCGACGGTTCGACAAAAAATGAGATTGACTTCATTGTGATGATAAGAAGGCAACTTTTCAGTGATGTCTCAGTGATCGGGAGGGTGAAAACTGGCAGCGATCACCGAAAGATGAGAGGCATACTGAACTTAAATGTTAAGTTGGAAAGGTCACGCCTAATGAAGTCAACCTTCCGTTCCTTTCATGCTCTAATCCAAAGTCCCGAAACCTTTCAGTTCGAGTTACAAAACCGTTTTCAGTGCCTAGATGACTGCAATGCAGTGGATGGTATGAATTACAAGCTCGTGGAAACTGTCCATGCGATCGAAGTTAAGTTTTGCAAGACACGCCGCAGAATAATACAAAATCTCTTCGATCACACTCTTAATTTCATGGCTGTTAGACGGGAAATGAAACTGCAGTCTTCAGCACATTTGACATCATACAGGCAACTGACGGCTCCGTGGCGCAGTGGTTTAGCAATGAGTTGCTGCGCTGGGGGCCGCGGGTTCGAATCCCACACGGAAAAAAGTATTTGTTTTGCTCACGAATATGTAATAGTTCCGGGTCTGGATGTTTGTCCTTGTGCAATTTGTGTTTGTATTCTACCTCTATGATACAGGAGAAAATCCTAGTGTCCCTCACACGTTTTAAGAAAAAACTAAAAAAACGGAATAGACAGATTTCAGAGAATTTTTAAAAAATAATTTTAAATTAACTAATAGTAGGCGTGGAGAAATAACGTATTCTAAGGGAACATTTAGGGAGCAATCAATTGGCAAACATTTTTACTAAAAAAATTCTACGCATAGTTCTTTTCGGTGAAGTTGAGCACACTTGCAGCTTATGTGTAGAGCTGTTGCGAATTCCTAAATTTATATTAAATTATCAAAGAAAGGTGTTAACCATGTAGTGGCGGTGTAAGAATATACACTACCGTAGGTGGGTGACCAAACGAACGTAGGGCTCACCTGATGGTAAGTGTCAGCTTTTTAAAATACTTAACATTTTAGATCACATATACCTGTGGGAAAAAATCATCTGTCCTGGGAAGAACCAACAAGAAACCCTGCGGAATATTTCTTCCAAAGTATTTCATACAATAAATACACAAGTTGTACAAACTATTTACAAACTTTTTTAAGGATCATCCACGAGAATTTTTAGAAATTTGTTAAAGAGCAGTGTAGACAATGAACTATATAATCTCGTAATCCGGCAACATTTACTTTTTTTTACGGTGTTGTGAATGACTGACTGTAAATGCTTAATATTTCAGTCTGATTCGAAATATATTTTTAGCTTATGTTTTCTACCTGTATAACCATTTTGTGTTCATGTTTGCCAAATAATCAGTGATCTGATTGAAAATAGAGCATTACATGATAAATTTAAAGTTGAACGGTTAATTTAGTTTTGGCTGTTACTGATGATAATCTTTTGCTATTATGCCGCTAATACGTGAATACCTATCGAATCGCCGGGATTAATTACCCATGGGAAATAAATTAATAGCTTAAATTGTACAAATGCATATTAATGATATAATGGGTCTCATTTCGATTTAGAATGGAATAGAGTAGAACTGTTTGTATTCAATACATATAGGGAGTTAAGGAACCGGTATAATTAGCCTTTTTTGTTTCTAGTATTCTCGGAATGTGCTTATTTGTATATAAAAAAAGTGTAACGTACAGTCCATCGTTTTGCAGAAGCAAACATATAACAACATTAAACAATTTAAAATCTTTGTGCAATATCAACGTCGTAAAATATAAAGCCGAAGTATATGCGGAAATACGATAAAGGAAAAAAGTCGAATTCTGACGGGGCTCGTTCAACTCATTGTAGCTTAGCATTTTAAGGCTTGTCTTGATAAAATAAATTGCCATCAGGGAGGTTTAAAACATACAATAAATAAGAAAATATTTGTAAAAAAAGATAAATATACAATAAATATTTCAAAAACGGACGGAATTTAAAAGTGCGAAATAAAGTAAATGTAATTAAACACTTACAATAAATATGTTATATATATATATATATATATATATATATATATATATATATATATATATATATATATATATATATTACTTTTAAAATTGATTTTAATAATAAAAGTACATATTTATTTAAATGATAATGATATATGATTTCTAGATCATGTGGCACTGGCGTCGGAATATCCATCAGTCCATGAGTGCCTCATGCTTCATGTAATCATGGCTTCTGTTAAATGGCGACGTAACCATCTCGTTTACGCCAGGTGTAAAATGCCCAGTACAGCGACAGTGTGGCAAACGTGCAACTGCGATCACTAAACCATGCAATTAAGATAAGACCTTCCCAAAAATGTAAAAAAAATGATTGTAAAATGACATTACTGGTAAAATTACATAAATTAAAATCAATCAATTCAAGTGCATAAATACATGCAATGTTTATGTATGCATATGTACAGGAGGTGGAAGAAATGAGAGCAACCTACTCCTGTAGATGAGAGATGTGGGAGCTTATTCATGTATGTATGTAGAGGTTTTAAGTTGTATTGAGTAATGGAGAACGTATGAAGGCAACGAAGTATGTACTTGAAGGATAAAATGAAAGTGGATGTATCTGTGATTGCATTCGCATTAGACGATGTAAGACGTCCTAATTAAGACGTGAGAAGTGAAGTGTGAAGTGCGTAACAGACGTAGACGTATTATTTTATATTTTAAATTGTTATTTCGATCCCATTTAAAACCATAATAAAATATTAAAATAATATAAAGATACTCTAACTCTATAGATTTAGGTGAAGAAGCAACCACACAGCCCGCCTGATAGTAAGTGAATGCTGTGGCCATTAGACATCTACATTTATCCTCGATTAAGAATGAACATCGGATATAGTATTCTGTAAGAGCCGTGGTCCTTCCGCGGTCGATCCGACCAATTCATTTTACAACCATATTGTAGCTACACCATGTTTATACCACGTATGAATATAGATCACTTGAACAAAGAATGATTAAAATTACTGTCAAGTTCTTATTTTAATTATCTTATTATTATGTTTAGTTTCTAAAGTCTATTAGCAAAACGATATCTGCAAGGCACGGTAATGTGGTACACCAACGCCGAGAGTATTACAAACTATAATTTAGGCAACATTTGCCGCATCTGTGTTCTCTCCGTACAGCAGCAACGATATTCTAATAGCACAGTGTAGTTTAAAGCAATTTCGTTTTTATTTTAGAAAGAAATTAAGGTTACCATGTTTAAAATTTTTTGGAATATCGTGAAATGAAACGTAACAGTTATATCATTATGCTTCTTCGATGTAATAATAAAATATTTCTTAAAATTTTGTATTTTCAAATCTAATTACTATTCCACATTTCCTTTCCCAATAAGGGTGACAAAAAACTACACAACATCAACCTCAACAACATCAAGGGACTTCATGCGAACCTAAACGTCGTCCACTACTAATCGTTGACTTCGGTATCTCTCCTGCCCGGTGTACAAATTGGAACACTCCTTTGTGCCTCGGGATGGATTTTACGTATACGTCAAAAACAACCCCTGTTCTCGACGCCTCGGCAGTCGTCAAGGCATGTACCTGTCCATCCTTTTACTGCGCGTAGACAGCGACGACCATCCCTGCATCTACGGGTACCTTCATAGGTTCAATAGCGGTAATACCGACACAGACCGACTCATCGACCATGTCCAAATGGCTACAGGTTTTTTGCTACAACAGATTCCAAATGTGGAGGATCATACACCTTCCCTGTTGGACCTTCTGCTGACCTCTCATCCAGACGGATATCAGGTTTCCGTCGATGCCCCTCTTGGCTCTTCGGACCATTGTCTGATCCGGAGTGTGGTGCCACTCACGCTCCCCTCGCGGTTGCGTTCTGCAGGTTGCCGCCGTGTTTGGCATTACAGGTCGGCGGATTGGGACGGAATGCGGTCTTTCTTTGCTTCCTACCCATGGGGGTGGGTTTGCTTCTCGCCGGATGATCCCAGCGCTGTTGCTGACTCTGTCACTGATGTAGTGCTACAGGGAATGGAACTATTTATTCCATCATCTGTGGTACCCATCGGAGGCAGATCTCAGCCTTGGTTTGGTCGCTCCTGTAAGACTGCATTACGCAGTAAGCAGGAGTGTTATCAAGCCTGGGCTGCGGCTTCGGTGACTCGGGATGTAAACACCAGCACACTCAAAAAGAAGTATAACTTCGCCTCCAGGTCCTTCAAAAGAGTTATTGCCAAGGCAAAGTCAGAGCACATAGGCAGAATTGGCGAGAAACTAGTTCGCCTTCCTTCGGGAACCCGTGCATTCTGGTCTCTCGCCAAGGCTGTCCAAGGGAATTTCTGTAAGCCATCACTACTATTTCTGCACAGGGAGGACGACTCACTGGCCCACGACGCAAAAGAATAAGCCGACCTTTTAGGCTCCCTTTTTGCGTCCAACTCGACCGTTGATGACGGGGGGAACACACCGCCGACCATCCCGCGGTGTGAGTGCTCCATGCCGGATGTGCGATTCTCACAGCGCTCGGTTCGCAGAGCACTCCTCTCCCTTGACATCCACAAGTCGAGTGGGCCTGACGGAATCCCCCCTATTGTGCTGAGGACGTGTGCTCCGGAGTTGGCACCGGTTCTAACGCGTCTTTTCCGGTACTCCTACTCCCTAGGCGTAGTCCCGAAATCATGGAAGACAGCTTTTGTCCACCCGATCCCTAAAAAAGGCGACCGCTCAGATCCGTTCAACTACAGGCCTATCGCCATCACCCCCTTGTTGTCCAAAATAATGGAATCCGTTGTAAACTGCCACCTCATGCGGTACCTTGAGGATCACCAGCTGATTAGTGACCGCCAGTACGGTTTTCGTCGGTGTCGATCAGCTGGTGATCTTCTGGTCTACTTAACTCATAGATGGGCGTTGGCAGTAGAGTCCAAGGGGGAGGCATTGGCCGTTAGTTTGGACATTGCGAAGGCCTTCGATCGGGTTTGGCACAAAGCGCTTCTTTCGAAGCTCCCTTCCTATGGGCTTCCCGAGAAATTATGCAATTGGATCACCAGCTTTCTTGCAGATCGGAGCATCAAGGTCGTTGTAGATGGTGCATGCTCCGACTACAAGCCTATTAACGCTGGTGTTCCACAAGGCTGCGTGCTATCACCAACGCTGTTTCTTCTGCATATCAATGATATGTTGCAAGCTGGTAGCATTCATTGCTATGCAGATGACAGCACTGGTGATGCTCTATACACCGGCCGTGCCAATATTTCTCTGGAAAACGTCACCGAGTACCAGAACAAACTTGTGTCTGAAGTCGAGTCTTTGCTGGACAAAGTCTCGGATTGGGGGCGACTAAATCTAGTCCAGTTTAATCCTCAGAAGACACAAGTTTGCGCGTTTACCGCTAAAAAGAACCCCTTTGTCGTATCTCCTCAGTTTCAAGGTACTCCCCTTGTTGCCTCAGCCAGTATCGGAATCCTCGGCGTCGACATATCGAGTAGCGTGCAGTTTCGTGGTCACTTGGAAGAGAAGGCCAAATTGGCCTCTAAAAAACTTGGCGTGCTCAGCAGAGTGGGACAGTATTTCATGCCGGCTCAACGCCTGCAACTTTACAAGGCGCAGGTTCGGCCTCACATGGAATACTGTTCCCATCTCTGGGCTGGGGCTCCCCAGTGCCAGCTTCTTCCACTTGACCGCATCCAGCGCAGAGCGGCTCGAATCGTCGACGACCGAGTCCTTTCCGATCGGCTCGACTCATTGGCACTGCGAAGAGATGTTGCATCTCTTAGCATTTTCTTTCGCATTTACCATGGGGAGTGCTCTGAGGAATTGTTCGGATTGATCCCAGCCGCCAAATTTTACGAACGCACATCGCGGCAGAACTCCCGATACCATCCACACCATCTGGATGATTGGCGTTCCACCACTGTGCGATTTAGAAGATGTTTTCTTCCTCGCACAACTTCCTTGTGGAATAGTTTACCACCAGCGATTTTTCCGGACCGATACGACTTAGGGACCTTCAAGAAAAGAGCCTACTCCTTTTTAAAAGGCCGGCAACGCATCTGCAATTCCCCTGGTGTTGCGGTTGTTCATGGGCGGCGGTAGTCACTTATCATCAGGTGAGCCGCATGCTCGTTTGCCCCCTCTCCTATAAAAAAAAAATATGCTCCGATTACAAGTTTATTAACGCTGGCGTTCCACAAAGCTGCGTGCTATCACCAACGATGTTTCTTCTGCATATCAATGATATGTTGCAAACCGGTAACATTCATTGCTATGATCCGACAGCACTGGTGATGCTCCATATACAGGCTGTTCCAATATATCTCGGGAAAACTTAGCCGAGTACAGGAACAAATTTGTGTCTGAAGTTGAGTCTTTACTGAACAAAGTCTCGGATTGGGGGCGACTAAATCTAGTCCAGTTTAACCCTCAGAAGTCACAAGTTTGCGCGCTTACCGCTAAAAAGAACCCATTTGCCGTATCTCCTCAGTTTCAAAGCACTTCCCTTGTTGCCTACGCCAGAATCGGAATTCTCGGCGTCGACTTATCGAGTGACGTGCAGTTTCCTGGTCAGTTCGAAGAGAAGGCCAAACTGGCTTCTAAAAAGCTTGGCGTAATCATCAGAGCAGGACAATATTTCTTGCCGGCATACCGACTGCAACTTTACAAAGCGCAGGTTCGATCTCACATGGAATACTGTTCCCATCTCTGGTCTGGGGCTCCACAGTACCAGCTCCTTCTTCGAATCGCCGATCAGAAAGGGCTCGAATCGTCGACGACCGAGTCCTTTCCGATCGGCTTGATTTTCTTTCGATTGGCATTTTCATTCACATCTACCACGGGGAGTGCTCTGAGGAATTCGCATTAATCCCAGCTGCCAAATTCCGCCACATCGCGGCAAAACTTCCGATACTATCCATACCATCTGGGTTCTTGGCGGTCCACCACTGTACGTTTCACTACAAGTTTCGTCCTGTCCTCCGCATATTACCTCTCTGTGGAATAGTTTAACATCGGCAATTTTTCCATACTGATATGACTTAGGGACCTTCAAGAAAATAGTATACCCATTTTTAAAAAGCCCGCAACACACCTGTATTTCCCCTGGTATTGCAGTTGTTCATAGGCGGCGGTAGTCACTTACCATTAGGTGAGACGTATGCTCGTTTGCCCCCTCTCCTATGAAAAAAAATATATATTAAGAATCAAAATACAGATACTTTATAACCCTGAGCACTAAGATGGAATGCCTTGAATCCAGTAAAAATAGGTTCTGTTCTCTACACTCACCATACGAAACACAGCAACAAAAAGCTGCTATTTCACGCTGGTACTCTGTGATAGCGTGGTCCTTTCCCGGCCAAGCCGACCTATTCGTGTTACGAGTACAATCATAAAATATCTGCAGCATGGCTCTACCACGTACACCCTAATATCGACTTTTATATAGATATCGGATATCGGTTATAATGTTTTCTCATCCTAACATTATTTTTTTTGCAGATCTGCAGTCAGCTACAGTCGTAACAGGGTATCAGATATTTTGCATCTTTGATACTGCCTCTTGTCACCAGTTTTTGTATTTTAATATCATGAAATTAGGACGTGCATTACATGTGGCATAAGTTATATGGTTTTGGTTATAGCTGCACCTATAGCAGGCGATAAGACCTTTTTGATATTTTTACTATCGGCTTCATCGTAATATGTGGCAATGATGACGTGGTCTTGTAAGGGCTTTAATGACAATGCTTGGTGAATGTTGCCTGGTGTATGTCAGTTTGTATAGTTCTTTTTGGAGAGAACCTACTTACGATATTGAAAAAAATAAACATCTAAGAGGCACAAAATATGTTACTTTTATCTTGATGAAAATGGAACAATACCTACAAAGAATAACTTTGTACTTTTATGTTAATTATTTTTTATTTTTACTTTATATAGAGAACAAACGGTTTAATAGTATAAGTCTCGTATTCAATGTGTATATTTTTATGTATGCTCACAGATTTTGTGGAAATGTAGAACAAAGAATTACTTTGTAATATTATAGTTTTTGAATAACTTTTAATATAAGACATATATCGAAGAATTAAAATACCGAATTTAAAAGCCACTTGATGGTAATTATTTATTTGTTTTACTGTTTAAAGTATTTTTTCGTTTTAAGTATCTAAGGAATATCACAAGTTCAATGTGAAAACTACAGTCCCGTCTTAATAGTTACATCAAAGTCTTCACCCGACAGATAAGCAACTTGTTTGGCCATAGAATATAATAAATAAAATCAGTAATATTAAAAACATTACATTTACATGGCGTTTGCCGTTTCCCGTGAAATCGGTGAACAAAGAAAAAAAACATTCGAATATAGAACCTCCTCGTTCTTTGTACTCTGTAAAAAAACTGCTATAATATCCTTTCTCTTATACGCCCGTTTGCGAATTTTGCCCAACAGTTTTACTTTAATAAATTTACGACCCATAACGTCCAATTAATGAGCAAAGGCCTCCTATTATATCAGAGAGGGTTGTGGAGTGACTAAAATTTCAGTGCGTTTTGACCTAACACAATATGACCCGGAAATATTTGTCACGGAGTAAATTAGTACTCAAAACCACAGTAAAATAGTTTATTGGTGCCACTAGGACTCGAAGCTCGAAGGGTGCTCGTGTACTGTTCGATTAACGACTCTTATTCTACTCTACACTGTTGGTCTCTGTTGTTGCAGTGGTTCAAGAGTAGCGTTATTCACTTCCTTTCACGGGAGCCGCAAACTTGTATACCGCCTCTTACATAAAATGAAAATTACACGTACACTGACTATACTAAACAAAATTTTACTTTAATGTTTATTTTTGATTTGTTTTGTTAATCAATGCAAACATGTTAATTACTATTTATTAATATTCTATTTGAAAAAAAAAATATTTATCACGAATAATCTTTAGAATTTTCCAGCCAAGCTAAGTTTTATATTCGACGCGTTTATTTTTTTCTATGCTCACCGATTTCGAAGAAATAGATAATCTGATTTAAATTATTATTTTCACTTATAGGCTCAAGAGTGATTCCCTTATTTTATTATAAGCTTTAGATTATCGTCTAAACAGTTACAGGAAGAACGGTAGCAGCTGATATATTACAAACCTGCTATCTGCTGCTACCGAGCTACCTGTAACGTTGCTGAGATCACTTGAAAGGGTAAAATAATTAAAGATGTTAAGAATAAATTAGCTCAGATCCGAGTAAAGAGACATATTATCTCAGTATAAAATATATTTTAATGTTATTGCTTTAACTGTTGTTACTTTTTGTAACGATGTGTAGTCTACATGTGTATTCAAACTACTTGAATATTACCTTGCTTAACATAGCTGGAACATCAACATAGAAGTTTTACAGTAAACAAGACTACAAAAATAAAACGACTGAAAGCGATCCCGTATTTTTTCATATTCTCGTTTACTGTTATTGCATGTCACAAAGCGGCCAGTTACCTTTTTATTCTACTTGAAAATTTTGTGTGTACATGTATATTTTACTAAATAATAAAGGCAGATAATTGTAAGTCAGAAAAGGATGTATGTAATTTTTAATAATAACATTTCTAAGAAAAATATTTTTTTAAACTTTACATTAAAACCTTAGTATAGTTTTATTATATTGATGTTATTTATATATCTACATAACATAATATGTATATATGTTATGTATATGAGTTGTAGTTGAAAGTTTCTTGCATTTTTTATAGAAAGAACTGACTACGTTTTTATGGGTTGACGTGGATTCGAACTCGCCTTTCGACTACTGTGGTGAATTAATCCTACACAAGCATTATGAAGCTTACTTTGAGTAGTTTTTAGGAGGTTTAATATTCATATATTATAATACATCATTAATATATTTTTTAATTAAACACTATTAAATTTATATGAAAATCCATATCTTTCCTTAGGTGTTTGTTAACTATAATAAATGTCAAAAAGGTCAAACGGATTCCGATAGATTGCAAAATCTACTCTATCCGCCAGATGTAAAATTACAAAATAAATCAACTTTTTTATGTAAATGGTAGTGATAAACGAGCTGACAGTCTAGCTGATGGTAAATGGCTAATGGAGCTCATGGAAACCTGCAACAAACTTCAAATAAAAATGAGCATTAGTAGCCTTCTGAGCCTTCTTCGAGATGTAATAATACCTGTAATTATACTGGCTCTTATACCCTCAGACCAGCAGTGCATGCATTAATGTTTGGCGACAGAAATAGATAAGAAGGTGGTAAGGTACTATACGGACTCCTAGGCAGAAAATGGAGTTCTGACCCCAATACGTGGGATATTACATTATACGAGTACATTTCTATTAACAATAAAAAACAATAAAAATGTTTGCAAATTTCAAATTATTTGAAATTCCGGTGGATAAAAACTGAGATAGTGGATAAAAACTGAGATATGAAACTCCATTATGTAGATTTATATATACAGACATAGAAGTTGATGGATGCTAGTGGCTCTGGGCCGTGTTTTGTGGCATTCCTTGGGCTAGGCCTATGTTTAGCCGTGGACTTGTGATGGGACGTGATGATGATGCTGATGATACATAAATACATATTATACATGAAGGTCAAGTTGAGCAAAGCAAGTAAAACTTTCATTTTAATTGTGATTTCAATCACTAAAATTTACACTTTTAAATCAATAGCTTTAAAAAGATGGTATAAAATCTTATTCATGTAGGTTTGCAGCTACATTAATTTCCATTTAATAAAATATGTATATTTATAATGAAAAAAGTACACAGTTTCAACCTAAAATAAAGAATAAAACTATTAAAAAATTTCTAATAAAATATTTCATGTTTTGGTTTGTACGTTGAACCTTTTTTACGTTTGCAGAATTTAATTCAAAACAGTTGTTTACATAAACTTTTATCCTTTAATGTTATAAAATATTTTACAGGAAGTTCCTTTATCATGGAAGAGTGGTCAACACGAACGAATAAACACGCTGAAAGTTTAGCGGAAACCGCCTTTTTTTTCTTTTGTAGTAGACACTGGTCAGTTTGTAATTCTGAAATGCGATTACAAAAGTTAAACTTCGATATAGTACAAAAAAATTGGAACATTTCAAGTTTTCTGGAATATATATTTACGATTTAAATTGAAATATCTTGTTTCACTTAAAAATGGATTTCCGCCGGGAACGTTTTAGGCAATGATTTCTTACGACTACAAATGTCTCCTAAAACAGGCCGAATCGTTCGATAGACTTCAAAATAGCATTTATACATAAAAGTCCTTTTAAGGCAACCGCGTACCGTTGATGTAATAAATTTAAACACGGTTGACTAACTTTCAGAGACGAATAAATGAGTGGTCGCTTTTCAACAGCTGTTACGAAACGGGTTAGTAGTGAAAATTTTAATTTAAGAAAATAGGCGAATTACGTATAAATAGACTTTGTTCAGTTTACATCGAACACATTATGTACGCGTAGGCATTTTACTTTAAAGTTTTTATTTGTGTCTCGTGTGCTAACATACCTAACATTTGTAAACATTATAACAATAAACATTTTGTGTATAAACAGTGTTTTTAGTAACATTTACATCAAAATGTGTTGAATACGTTCGTCATATACATATGCTTTTTTGGTCCTTCGAAAGTGAAGTTGGAGTGTGATTTTTTCGTTGATAGCGAATCGGTTTTTCTGGCCTCGCAGAAGCGGGTCTCACCCGGCAAATTGAGAAGGCGCATATATCGCTAGAAGTTCATCGTCACACGGACCGCAAACAGGAAACGATCAGTTCACTTAACCCTTAATTACTCGCGTGGGGTATATTTAACCCCACGGCGTATTTGAAGCGTCGTATCTCCGCCATTTTTAAAGTTACCTCCATGCCGTTCTTAGTAGCTGCCTAAATACCTCCCCCCGCCGCGAATCAGTCACGAGCGCCGCTCCGTGTCGTGTGGTTGTGTCAGGAGATCGTGTCTGGGGTATATATTGCCCCACGCGAGTATTCGTGCAACTTTTTTTGGACAAGTGAGTATTTTTATTTTTATTTTTTAATGTGCAGTACAGATACTAAATGGTTAGGTTTTTTTACTTATCTTTGTTTTCTGTTCTTTTTTAGGTTATAACACCTAAAATGGCAAGTAAGCGTCTTTCTAACTACCAGATTCTTGAGTGTATATTAGAAGACGACGAAGAAAGCATCATAGATAGTCCCGATGAAGATGAGGGAGACGATGAAGTGATCCAGTGTGACCACAACTCAGAATCTGAAGAAAGTGCCAATGAAACCGAGTTAGAATGGAGTGATGACGATAATGAACCGCTGAGTAGACACGCAAGTAAAGATTCTGATAGCTTTTATTTATCAAAAAAGAAATGCACAAAGTGGGAAAAAGAGCCGCCGCGTACTAGCGTTCGAGTTCGTAGACACAATATTATGAGGGAAACACCAGGACCTAAGGGAGCAGCCAAGGAGATACATACAATGTCAGAAGCATTCTTTTGTATGTTTTCAATGGATACTGTCAATTTAGTACTGCAACAGACCAACGATTACATAAAATTGATACAAGGAAAATTTCAACGCGAACGTGATTGCAAATTCCTAGAATACGAAGAACTTTTGGCTTACCTAGGTTTGCTTTACATGTCTGGTGTGCTGCGTTCATCTCACTTGAACTTCAAAGATCTGTGGGCTACCGATGGAACAGGCATCGAGTTTTTTCAAAACACAATGTCATTCAACAGATTTCTTTTTATATCAAGATGTGTTCGTTTTGATGACAAAAATACTAGATCTGAAAGGCAAAAGACAGACAAACTAGCAGCAGTCAGAGAGTTCACTGATTTGATGAATAATAATTTCATCAATAATTACTCTGCATCTGAAAATGTCACCCTAGATGAACAATTACCTGCCTTTCGAGGAAGATTTTCTGGTGTTGTTTATATGCCCAACAAACCCACGAAGTACGGCATAAAGCATTATGCACTCGTAGACTCGGCAACATTTTATTTACTGAAATTTGAAATTTATGCTGGAGTACAACCTGAGGGTCCATATCGAATGCCTAATGATACAGTAAGTTTGGTAAAGCGCATGACAGAACCCATCTGGGGTACTGGTCGAAACGTTACGATGGACAACTGGTTCACTAGCGTCCCTCTTACAAATACGCTTCTAAAAGATCACCAGCTTACTATGGTTGGAACTATTCGCAAGAATAAGCCGGAAATTCCAACTTGCTTCCAGCCCAAACGAACACGAGCTGAGCATTCCAGTCTGTTTGGTTTCCAAGAAGACGTAACACTTTGCTCTTACGTTCCAAAAAAATCTAAAGCTGTACTGCTGATTTCGTCAATGCATCGTGACAATAAAATAGTTGAAAGTGAAAAGAAGAAACCGGAAATTATTTTGTACTACAATCGCACGAAAGGTGGCGTAGATACCAACGACCAAATGTGTGCTAACTATAACGTCGGCAGACGTACAAAGAGATGGCCTATGGTTATATTTTATCACCTTCTCAACGTTGCTGGTATCAATGCATATGTCATTTATAAAAATAAAATTGACCACGGAATATCAAGAAGGGAGTTTTTGAAGCATCTTGCAGTTGATTTGGTAAAGGCTCGCCAACAAACTCGAGCAACTATACCACAACTGCCTAGGGCCGTACAAAAACGGCTAAAAAGAAATGCTCAAGTTCAGGATCCTAGCCCCACTTCCAGAGGTGGTCCATCGACAACTTATAAAAGGTGCCATATCTGTCCAAGGTCGAAGGATAAAAAAATAAGATTTATGTGTGCCAAATGCCACCAGCAAGTTTGTCACGACCATTCCACTATGATATGTGATAAATGTATTGATTAAAAAGTTCCTAAATTTAAAGTTTCATATCTTTAAAAGTTTTTAAGGATACTATTACAATTTAGAACAATGTTGCCTCTTTCAAATTTTTATAATAAAAAAAAAGTATGTCATTAAAAATATGTCATTAAAAATATGTTTTATTGTACCTTTACAATTGGGGTTATATATTCCCCACGCGAGCGTAAGTGTAACTATATGGACGCGAGTAATTAAGGGTTAATATCTATCGAATACCTATCAACAACAACACCATGGAAAACTTAAAAGCAAATCAACAACAGATCGTTTCTGGTATGGAGCAGCAACCTTCACCTCCAGGTACGTGAGTTGTGTGATGAAAACCATCCCTGCATAGTACTGAATCAATGCGGAAAAATTCTTGATTTTATACAAAAACAAAAGACTACAAACAAAGTTTCTTAACAACTGGAGAAAAATCAAGACCCTCTACTCCGATCATTAAACCATAAACTTTTAACCCCCCACCGTTCACGTCGTCAGCAACACCGCGACAAGTGGACCGCATTATTAACAGAAAGCTGGATGGGATGTTGCGTAAACAAAGTAGCAACTTTAGAGTTTTTAAGCGATCGTTAGCAAACATTGACTTGGATTTGTTAACCGATAACTGGGAATTAGAAGATGATCTAAAGACCTTGAGTGTTAGATAGAACGCTATCGACTCTCTCATTGTGAGCTCGACATCGAGCTGGAGGGTACTAACGTAGCATACGAACAAGAAATTTCTATTAGAGAAGCTTTCGTGACATAAAGAAGGCAATCAGCAAGAAAATATGGTCAACAGCTCACCAAGAAAAATATATACACCGAAGCTTATATTCCTATCTTCAACGGAAATTATCATCAATGGATTCCTTTCAAAGATCTATTTACGGAATGCATTCATAAAAATCGCTCCCATTCCAGTGGTCAAAAAATCCAATTTTGAAGAGCAAGGTCGGGAGACAGTCAGAGCGGCTGAAACAACACCTACAGATAAGCTCAGATAATTATATTATCTGTTGAGATATTCTAAAAAACCGATAAAATAACCGAACCGAACCGAAACTAATATTCACTTCTCATATGAAGATACTAATGAGTTTGTCAATTTCAGAACAAGCATCAGTGACCAACATCGAGAAAATACATGATACTACACTGGATAAACATTCCATAATAATAATAGGTGATGTCGCGCGCTCAAAATGGATGTCGGGGCGGAGGTCGTGGAACCAAGGAACCACTCCTCATTGACGCAGTCATTGGCAAGTTGGTTAAACGCAACCGTCGGAACCTATCCGCCACCTGATAGCCATAGACTACAAGAAGGCATTCGACTCGGTGCCTCATACA
Source organism: Parnassius mnemosyne (assembly GCA_963668995.1). Lineage (NCBI taxonomy): Eukaryota > Metazoa > Arthropoda > Insecta > Lepidoptera > Papilionidae > Parnassius > Parnassius mnemosyne. The sequence goes on along the minus strand of CAVLGL010000098.1, from coordinate 198,794 downwards.
TGGCTGAAGAGGGTCCTCGAGCTGAACAAGGTTGACTGTACAGTTAGAGACTTTCTCGGGCAGTGTATGAGGCAGTGGAGTACGATCTTTTGTTATCTAGGCGAGCGGATAACGGCTGCGGAGAACCACATAAGGATAAGAAGGGGTATCTTCCAGGGCGATTGTCTGAGTCCAATCTGGTTCTGCCTTTCTCTGAACCCTCTCAGTACCTTACTGGAGGGTTCCGGGAGGGGATTTCAGCTTCGGAAAGGAGGTACAAAAGTGACCCACCTTTTCTATATGGATGATCTCAAATTATTCGCCTCCAGTCGCTCCCATTTTATGGAATTGCTGAAAATCACTTGTGATTTTAGCAATTCCATTAGAATGGAGCTGGGGACGGATAAGTGTGCGGTCCTCCATGCTGAAAGGGGTAGGGTTGCTAACTCTGAGGGCATAGAATTATCTATGCCCATCAACATAAAGACCCTATCCAAGGCTGAAACATACCGACACCTGGGTATGTCACAGAACATAGGTATCGATGAGGCGGACATGAAACAGTCAGTTAGCAATGTGTTTTATGCACGCTTGACAAAAGTGCTTATCAGTCTTTTGTCGAGTGTGAATAAGATACACGCATATAACGGTTGGGTCATGCCTGTCCTCATATATACCTTCGGCATACTCAGGTGGTCTCAGATCGAACTGAACGCTCTGGATAGAAAAGTCCGCACTGTTATGAGGTCTCACATGATGCATCACCCGAGATCGTCAGTAATGAGGCTGTACTTGCTGCGGAAACATGGTGGGCGCGGCTTTTTGAGCGTTCTCACCATGCATAATCGTGAAGTGTGCAGCCTCCGTAATTACTTTCTGGTGAGATCTGGTGATCCATTCTATAGGGACGTCATTTCGTGTGATAAATGGCTCACTCCTCTTTCCTTAGCCAACGGGCAATGGCAAGACCCAGCAGTACAGTGCATTTCCGACCGGGAGACCCAATGGAAGGAGAAGGAGCTCCACGGGAGGTTCTACAAGGCTCTACATGAGCCTTTCGTAGACACAGTCGCCTCCTTTCACTGGCTACGTTTCGGTGACCTCTTTGGGGAAACTGAGGGTTTTGTCTGTGCGATACAGGATCAGGTTATTAAGACTAACAATTATCGGAGATGCATCCTAAAGGATGGCGCTGTCGACATCTGTCGAGCTTGTCGCCATCCCGGTGAGTAACACTTAGGCATGTCATCTCCGGTTGTTCGGCGCTTTCTAACTCTGAGTATTTGCACAGACACAATCTAGTAGCCAGGATTCTACACCAGGAGCTCGCTCTGAAATACGGCCTCGTGGATCGGCAACTGCCGTATTATACGTACTTGCCGGAAGCCGTGCTCGAAAATAACCGCGCCAGACTCTACGGGACCGGGCCATCATCACAAACAGGACTATTCTTGCGAATAAGCCTGATATTGTGCTAATGGACCGGGCACAGTCAAGGATCTTTTTGGTCGACATTACCATTCCTTATGACGAGAACCTCGTGAAAGCCGAAACAGATAAGCTGACAAAATATCTGGACCTGGCTCACGAGGTTACCGACATGTGGGGTGGTCTGCCGACCGAAATCATTCCTGTGGTCGTTTTTGCGAACAAGTTAATCCCAGTCAGCCTCTCGGGTCATCTGAGGCGACTGGGACTCCGTGACGGACCGCTCCAGGCTCAAATGCAGAATCTCGATACCGCCCGCATCGTCCGCCGGTTTCTTTCCCTTTCTCCCTAACCCTCGGCCGTCTGGTCTCCCCTGCCGAGGGCTTCCATCTGGTTGGGTTTTTATGTATTTATGTAATTTTTTTTGTATTTATTTTATATTATTGATATTTATGTATGTTTACCATTTTCATTTACAATTATATATTTATACTATCCAACCAGATGAGAAAACTTTATAGATACCCCAAAATAATAATAATATTTTAATAATTTGACGGCTACGTGGCGCAGTGGCTTAGCAATGAGTTGCTGCGCTGGGGGGCGCGGGTTCGAATCCCGCACGGAACAAGTATTTGTATGGCCTACAAATGATTGTTCCGGGTCTGGATGTTTGTCCTTGTGAAATTTGTGTTTGTAAACTACCTCCACGATACAGGAGAAAATCCTAGTGTGGGGGTAACGTTTAAAAAAAAATATCTGACTGAACGCCCAGATCGGACACGAGTTGGTTCACAAGTTTGAGGCGTCTGGTAGAGCAATCGTCAATCCACCTGCCAAGTATGACGATTAAAGCAAATTCTCCTTATTATAGGGGAGGACTATATCCAGCTGTGGCTTCAAAAGAATCTTATATTATACAGTAAAATAAGCATCAAGGTCGTAGTAGACGGTGCATGCTCCGATTACAAACCTATTACCGTTGGTGTTTCACAAGGCTGCGTGCTATCACCAACGTTGTCTCTTCTGCATATCAACGATATGTTGCAAATCGGTAACATACATTGCTATGCAGATGAAAGGACTGGTGATGCCCTATACACCGACTGCGCCAGTATTTCTCGGGAAAACGTCGCCGAGTACCGGAATAAACTTGTGCCTGAAGTTGAGACTTTGTTGAACAAAGTCTCGAATTAGTGGCGACTAAATTTAGTCCAGTTCAATCCCCAGTAGACACAAGTTTGCGCGTTTACCGCTAAAAGGAACCCCTTTGTCGTGTCTCCTCAGTTTCAAGGCCCTCCCCTTGTTGCCTCAGCCAGTATCGGAATCCTCGGCGTTGACATATCGAGTGACGTGCAGTTTCGTGGTCACTTGGAAGAGAAGGCCAAATTGGCCTCTAAAAAGCTTGGCGTACTCAGCAGAGCGGAACAGTATTTCATGACGGCACACCGCCTGCAACTTTACAAGGCGCAGGTTCGGCCCCACATGGAATACTGTTCCCATCTCTGGGAAGAGGCTCCCCAGTGCCAGCTCTTTCCACTTGACCGCATCCAGCGCAGAGCGGTTCGAATCGTCGAGGACCGAGTTCTTTCCGATCAGCTTGACTCACTGGCACTGCGTAGAGATGTTACATCTCTTTGCGTTTTTTATCGCATTTACCATGGAGAGTGCTCTGAGGTACTGTTCAAACTAATTCTAACCGCTCAATTTCACCTTGGCACATCGCGACAAAACTTGCGATACCATCCATACCACCTGGATGATTGGCGGTCCACCACTATGCGATTTAGAAGATGTTTTCTTCCTCGCACAACTTCCTTGTGAAATCGATTACCACTAGCAATTTTTCCGGACCAATACGACTTAGGGACCTTCAAGAAATAAGTCTACTCCTTTTTAAAAGGCTGGCAACGCGTCCTCAATTCCCCTGGTGTTGCAGTTGTTCGTGGGCGGCGGTAGTCACTATCAGGTGAGCCGCATACTCGTTTGCCCCCTCTCCTATATAAAAAAAATCTTAATACTGCGGTGTTTCGTATGATGAGTGTAAAGAACTGGAGGCCCTTATTACTGGAAAACACATTTTAGCTCGTTCATATTAGCTGGGGCTGTATATATTAATATGTGAGTATAAGTGTCTGATCTGGCCGTCTGATCTGAATTATATGAACGAGATCAGACTGCCACGCTGCAGTTATTAGTTGCAGGACGAATGGGTCGGCTCGACCAGGTTTTCACAAAAACAAAATATCAGATCAAGGTTGCTGTGTTCCGTATAGTGAGTGTAGAGACCCCTTGTACTAGAAAAAAATATTCTATATATCTTATTCCTCATTGGTAACAACGCATCTACATACATTTTGATTCTTAATTGAAAATTCATTCATTTGATTAAGTATGCATCTATAAACCTCAGCATTTACTTACCATCCGATGGACTGTGTGTTCTTTTGTCACAGTTATTCTTAAAAAAAAAAATAGAAAACATGGACTTAGAACTACTAGATGAAGTTTTGATTAACATGCAAATGGATTAATGGAGTGGCATTTCTCACAAACTACTAAGCCTGGTGAATAGTTTCAAATCTTTCAAGTACGCAAACCAGCACTTACGTTCTTGGAAAAATATATGCCCAGCGATGAGCTATATAAAGCTGAATATATGTATGTAATCATTATTCCTTACTATGAATATACGAATGTCATGTGAACTTTTATGGCATTACTTGGAGAGGCCTATGTTCAGCAGTGAATTAGTGAAGAGCTGTAATAAAAAAATGGATACGTTCACTATATTTGTTGTTATTTAAAACACTCACATTTATTATTTATAATTTAATTCTAATTAATAAATAAACTGCAAAATATTGATAGCCATATTCCCAGGGGTTATTTTCATTAATGGAATACTTTATATATTTACAACCCTTTTTATATCTACAATTTTGGTTTAATTAAATTTTTAGGCTTGTTGATTGACAAACAATGAACAATGTTTGGGTTGTATAATGTAAAAAAGATTAAACTTAACCTAAAATGGATAGCATTCATTAATATAATTTGCTTTTGGCAAAAATAATAATCTTTGTGTTGATCCCTAATGCAATTAATTTTCAGTACGAAAAATTTTATACGAATTCAGCCCATCAAGGCATTACTAAAAATACATATTTCAATTTTTTATATTTCATTTTCTATTTCCTTCATCTGTTTTGTCGTTATCGGTTTATAACAAAAAGGCAAAAAAAATCCTCATCGCGTTAAGTCAATTACAAAAAAATGGAAATCGGAAAATCGGCTGCGAAGCTTTTACACTCGTTTCGGTTTTTAGGCTTATATTTGATGATTATGTCAATACAATTTTCAGCTCGAGCGCGTCAGTTGATATTATTGCAAAGTGCGTACGTTTTAAAATCATTTTTGTATCAATAACTCGGCTTCTTCTTTTTCGATGACAACACTCGAAATAAAATAAATGTTCTTTGTACATACGTATCATCTTATCTTAGGTTCTTTGCAAGTATGTATGCCTTTTGCATATATGAATATATATAGAAACAGTCGATGGATGCAAGTGGCTCAAGACCGTGCTTCGTGGTATTGTATTACTTAGGACCAAAATAGGCCATAGGCCTCCTATGGCCTACTTTGATCCCGATTTATCACTCTTCGATCTGTCACTTAACTTGTCATCTAAAAATTGTCAGTCGAATTAGATGATAACTTTTTAATAGAAGAGGGAGTAAAGGAGCATGCGAATAAGCTGATGGTGAGTGGCTCTTTGATAAAAAATTGGCTCTTTCATAGCTCTCTTTGAAATTCAAAAGCTAAATCGTTGCTTCGGCTAGTCATTTCTGTGGAAATACCTTTTAAGAGGAGTGGCAAAAAAGGTAAAGGTTTACTATTTTTATCCTAACGGTACCATTTTAATTTATAATTTAAATACAAAAGTGAAAAAAATGTTTCAAGAAGCTCACGATATCTATGCATTATTATATCTTTATCTAATTTATAATATATTTTCTTCATAAGAATGGCTTTAATATGCGCCTTAACTTTAGCGAAAGGCAAGTCAGTAATATTACAGAGAATCTTGTTAGAATAGAATAGAATATTTTTTTATTCAATATACATTATATGTGTAATTCTTATTGAAAGTAATTTTTTACTTTATCACTGGTTCGAAAAAAAACCCTCTGTCCTGGGAAGAACCAGCAAGAAACCTAGCGAGACTTTTTTTTAAATAAATTTTACAATATAAATGATTACGAACTATTTACAAAATTTATTTTAGAAACTGCTTGGTAGCGACCACCTCATTCCCAGGGGTTATTATCAACCATGTATTCATTTATACTATAATAATCCTTTTTATACAGTTTCAGTTTAATAAAACATTTAAACTTGGTAATAGAGAGAACCTGTACACTTTCCGGGACCTTGTTGTAATAGCGTATACATTGCCTCAAGAATGAATTACTGACTCTTTGGAGTCGAGAAACTGGCATCACTAGCTTGTGTTTTTTCCTAGTGTTTACAGAATGTATATCACTTTTTTACTAAAACTATCTTTGTTTTTGTGAACATATATCAAATTTTCGTAAATATACTGAGAGGCCAAAGTTAATATATTTATTTCTTTAAATTTATCTCTAAGAGACTCTCTCGGTTTTAGATTGTAAATAGCTCTAATGGCCCTCTTCTGTAAAACAAAAATACTTTCTGAATCAGCCGCATTTATAGTTATATATAGATATACATATACCATAAAATGACATGGCAGTTTTACGAAGTCTATACTTTAACTGTAAGTTTACATTTATTACGATTATTATACCAATTATTACGATGAACATCTTTCAGTATCAAAGGCATAAAAATAGTTTCCAAAATAAATTGAAAGGAAAATTTTAAGATATCAAATTCTTTATTAAGATCTGTCTTTTTCTTATTTTTCTCTTATATCGTAAAGTAGTTTAAATACACAGATTGTTCACGAAGAAACATACAGATCTGTAACAACAACTTATAGGTCATACAAATACTTGTTCCGTGCGCGATTGGAATCCGAAACTTTAATTGCCCCAACTCAACTTTCAATATCAGCACCTTATCCTACAACAATAACCTATAGAGCATAATATTGTGGAAATAGCTGAAATAAACCAACCTTGCTGTATCTACATCATTTAATAGCCTAATTTTTTAACAGTGTACACAGAGTACCTAACACTTATATCAATATAATTACTCCTATTTTTATTCATTTTAATTGTAATAACAAATTATCGAGAGTCATAAATATAATTTCGATAATATTTTATAACACACTGAACATAAAATAATATTAGTACCATTGCACGGGAGATTTGTGCAGAACGTCGACAATATCTTTAGCTCTTTAGCTTTAATCTGCAGCACTATGCATACGGTGTCTCTCTATATCGAAAATTTCTCATTGTAACATTGAAGTAGGCTAATCCATGTAAGCTGCTCAATATGCATACCATTACACAGTGCTGACTATTTACAAACCTGAAACGATTCAAATGCACTTTCATAGTGAAAACCGGATTAAAAACTGTATGTATGAAGGGAAAATTGAGTCGACTCCAGATCTTTTTTTAATCGATATTATTAACTGATATTCAACATTTAATATTACTTTTTTAATCTTTCTACTTTAAATTACAAAGATTGCCTTCTAGCATATACCATAATGTTAAAAGCGGTTAATTTCAAATTAATTTCAAGTCAAAAAAGTGATATAGATTTTTTATATTTGCATGAATACTCGTACTACATGTTAAATAAAATTAGGTCTCTTGGAGGTATACTTAAGCTATGAAATTACCGTTTCTTGTATGATAAAATTGAATATTTTTTTAACAATAACTTCAATTAATAATAAAAATTCGCCTTAACTCGAATTTATATTTTAATTAACACATTCTTGCTATTTTATGGGTAGTTTACTGATGCGTTCGCTCAAGTAGTCTGATACACGAGAATCTGTTAACTCTTTAAAGTCGTACAGCTTCTATGGATTTGAAATCTTATGACAATCGATAACAATTTAGCATTTTGTTGCAAGCTTGGACGCCAGGATCTCACTGTAAGTACGTCATTCAGTTCGTGTAGTACCCATTTGCCAAGCTACTTTATTTTAACTATTTGCCACAAATTATCTAATATTGTACTGACTCTTATACTAAATACCGACTATTCGCTTCTCTTAGTTTGTCATTATCAATTTTTTTCTCAAAGTGGCCATTTTTTTAGTAAATTTTTTCGAACAAAAGCAATTGAACCAATAGCGCACTGTTCGTTTGTTAGTAGTGCCAAGTCCATATATTATTTATATTGCGATCCGTTGCGGACGCATTGTTTCCACGTTGGAACTTGTTTTAAACACTACACTTTTTAGAGATTTTAGAATTCCAAGTTAAGCCATCATATCTATTACTGTTCAAAGTTTTTTCATATGTAAATCCTTAATTTACTTAATTTTTTCAACTCATCATGTTTGATTTACGTCTTATTTCTACAAGATAATAAGCTTTTTACACTCCTATAAATATACATTATTGTAAGCTTTGCGGCTCTATCTATTATTAAAAGCCTTAGATTATGCTCTAAAATTTTCATAAATTCGTTCAACACGTTCTTAAATTTTTATCTGAATTTATTGATAAAGTTCAAACACTCGAACTCACTACAGAGTAAACTTATATTTAAAATTTTAAAAATGTACACTGAACCTTTCACAGGCGAACGGAGGCCGTGTGTAATGGACTGAGTGCAGAACAACTCATCTTGTCTAATCCGTCTGCATTGAAACACTATTCTTTTCAATAATTCAGAATAAGACGACATGACGCTTATATTAGAATTTGAAATGAATTTAAAGTGCATTTTTAAATTGAATTCTAATTAAAACGAAAATCTTAGTCTTAAGCGTTGTCGTGATTCTGTCCGTTGTAGTAATTGTATTAACACAAGCAAAGAAGGAATCGAGGTGGACGGTGTTACTGTTGGTTTGTGCCAAATGCGTTGCATTTTTTATATTGTAGTGTAAATTTATTTAAATAATTTTGAGAAAATTGTTTAATGATTAATATGCATTCTTACTAATCTTAGACAGGCAGAATGTACTATAATGGCCGCTCCGTGGCGCAGTGGCTTAGTAAATCATAGCAATGTCAATTGCCGACTGATTCTGCTAAACATGACTGATAAGGCTATTCCTCGTAACAATGGAAGGGCCAATTAGATGTATCAGCGCTTGTCACTCATTCCCTTTTCCTAGAAAAACGGTATATAATTTTTGAAAGCCACAATGAAATATCAGTAAATTGGTGACTATTTTCTTAAATGTTAACCTTAATTGATTTACTTTTTAAACTTTTATTTTAATTTTTTATTTATAAGAAATACGCAAGCCACCTCTAGACGAGTCAGTCTAGAGGATTTATACATTGTGCAGAGATATTTAATTTAATTACGTACCTATACATTAAATACAAATTAATGAGACGATGTATAAAGAAGTAGACAAAATATTATACACTTTACCTAAATGCAAATATAAAAAAATAGCCAAATTGCGTGGTGGGCTACGCACAAAGTAGAGGTAGGGTTCCGTAGTTGCCCGCCACAATACGTGAATTTAAAAGGAGCCTTCTTGATAATATGAGCATGTTAAGTGAGTCCATGAGAGATTATGACACATCTTCTCGTTAGGCATGCCTCAATAAACATCAAAACAAAACTGTACAAAGAAATATTCCCCAAATTGGGCAATCTATGGGAAAGGCATATATTCAGCATTATCAGCAGTGAATGTATTTACGAATAAATCAATAGCTAAAAATAAAATAAAATCCCAAAAATATTTCTTATCATTATAATGTAAGGGTAATTAAATCAATGGCGGAGTGGCGAATAATTCTTAAGATAAAAATTCACAAGACGGAGTCTATAATACCTATCGCCTTAATTATCATTTATTGCAGATAGCAATGCGTTAAAAGTAGTTTAAAATAAGCATCATTTTTCTAATGAGAATATAACTAAGCATTTGTGTTTTATGTTACACAATGATTTTAAGTGATCACCAAATAGTCGGCATTATTCTGCATTATCGCGTTCGACAGAACTATTGAGAGAAGCAATGGTCTTAATCTTTAGACTGTTCTTCCTTTACATTGCAGCAACATCTTATGGGTTCGTAAAGTAAGTACTGCGAAAATATTTCTGATTTTTGAGAACTAATCGAAATCCTTTAACATTTTCTAAGTCAACTAATAAACGATTTTTATTATGACAGTCTGCTTTAAGTTTTTTGTCTTTTTTCTTTTAAAAAACGTTACCTCCATTCTAGGATTTTCTCCTGTATCATGGGGGCAGAAGAAACTGCATTAATTTACTTTTATCATTCTTATCACTATATCACTTCGCGTCATAAGCTTTACAAAGAATAAGGCAAATAATAATTCTTTCCTGAATTCATTATTTGTATACTTTTTTCTAATTTGAAACAAATTCACTCATATAGCATTCAACTCATCTTGTTCTGTTACTATGCGATGATGATTAAAATATACGATGTCCAAATTATCCATCACAATCGACCTCATGGATTCGTGATTCATATACGTAGAGGTTACGAGCTACCTTTTTAAAGTTGTGAATAAGTATTGACGTGAAACTTTTTGGTTGTTTTTTAGTTAAAGTGGACGAAAATTTTCCAAATGAAGGTCGTTTTCGCCGATCCTCTAGCCCGCTTCAAACTCGTTGAATGACTTGTAGGTTCGTACCTTTGTTAAAAACCATATATTCTAATCCTTTTTTTAATATTTAGCAGTTCGGCTCACGAAATTCTGTTCACAATACAAAACTTGAAAACTTTGTTTATTATTTATCTTATACCCAGAAAATAAAAATAAAAGTATATTGTTCTACTTATTTCATTAAAACAAAATTTTTTTGACTTTGAATATTGGGTTTTTCTTATTAAAAATAACAATTATTATTATTAATCTTATATTATATATTATTGAAAAATATACAATATCAAAATCTATAACAAAAACACCTAAAACTACTATAAGATACTAATTATCACACAGTGTTTTTCCTCGTGGTATGATGCAAAGAATGCTGGTTGCGTTTCCTTGCTGAATGGCCATACTTAGCCTATGAGAAAGAAAAGAAGCAGTCCGTTTTTCATCAGCCTGCAACCACATGCCTGCACATTTCATAAATTTAGCGAATGCAAAAGTGTACTATGGGCAACTGCCCTCGCTTCTTCGCTCTTCACTTAACTACACTCGCCGACACGGCTGCCGGAGAAGCAAAAATGTATGAAATATATGGTATGTATTTCCACTTATCGGGGCCGGTGCCGGTACGGCGTTGATTACCACCGGGACGCGTTTAGATTCGAAATTGATTGAGCTCGTTTATTCGGAAGTATTTGAAATGTTTTGGGACGCATTTTCAACTATTCAAATAGGTTGTAATATGTTCGTACCAAATATTTTATTTTTAAGATTGAATGAAATCAAAATTTGACGTCCCTGCGTTGATTATATTTTCATCTTAAATGTAAGAGATATAACAAAATAAATAGGATGATTTGACGACGCCAGTTTTACGTGTTGTAAAACTGAAGTCAGTGTTAGTACTGCCCCAAAACCTAGAGACCGGCACCGGCACATTGGATAAACGGACCCCGACGTCGGCCGTGCCGGTGCCGTGTTAGCGAGTGGAAAACCGCCCAATGAATGCAGGTGACTCAGGAAGTTATTTTGTGGCATTCCCTAGGAAGTGCTATATTTAGCAGCAGAATTGTGAAGGGCTGCAATAATTATAATGACGATAAAAAGACAACAATTAACCTTTAAGTAAAAAAAAAATATAACATGTACTTTTAAAATTATATAATTCTGGTACTTTGTTAACAGGAGATAATTTTTTATGAAATGTTTACTTTATGTTTCGAATGATGTTCCATGTTTGATTAACAAACAAAATGAGAGTAATAACTCAATTTGATGAATCTCTTGTGAATTTCGTTACATTTTGTGAGCTTCGGTATACCAATCACAAATAATAACAGTATGCGTTTTGGGACATACTTTAAGATTCTGCTGTACAAATTATTTCTAATATTGAGAAAGGTTTATGAGTTATAATGTTCATTATAATGTTACTCAAATAATTTTTTTAGTATACTCACTACAATCTGATTAAACTATATTACCATAGTACTTAAAATAAAGTTTTAACATTAAAAATATATAAATCATGTTTTAAAATAGGTAATATTTGAATGACCATTCCAATAAAAAGCTGCCTATCTAAATCTAAATCTTAACACAAATCTATAAAAAACACATATGTAAAATATTGTGTACTACCACCTGCATAAGATCCTGTAATTAATAAAATTAAAACTAAACCCAAGCATACCACTGCAAGACTTCAAGACAGTAAGTTCATTCTGCGTAGATCGGATCAAAAATAATAATTAAAAAAGCTGAAGGTACACCGGGTTAACTCTGACATCGGGACGTCAATCACCTTAGTCCCCGTGACCACGGGTGCTTTAAATCACCCGAAACGTCGGGAAGAAATAAAAATAAGATAAATAAGTTAATTAAACGCGAAAAAATCCGTAAAAGTTGTTTTATTCAATGTGTAGCGTTGGCGTAAATATAAGAAATCATTAAATATTATGTATTTAAATTATATTAAGTTACAATAGACAATGTTACAATACAGTAGTATAGCCAATAGGCAATAATTCAATAGCCGTGATAGCTCAGATGCTTAGCGCTCGCTGTAAATTTCACAGTACTCGAGAAAACCCGGTTCGATCCCCGCAGGCACCAATGAAATTGTTAATTGCAATTTTAAGGGCCGATTTACCACGTGCTTAACGGTGAAGAAAAACATCGTAAGGAAACCTGCATGTCTGTGAAATAAGAAAAAAAATTCGTCGACATGTGAAGTTCGCCAACACGCATTGGGGTAGCACGGCGGACATTTTATTGCCCTAAAACACTTTTAGAAATAAAGGGAGGCATGTGCCGGCAGTAGGACGTATATAACTTTAAGTTACAATTTTACGTGTCTGCTTCATAAGTGTTATTCAGCATTTTGTGAAATTCTGTTATTGTCTAAGTGTATTAATACGAGGGTGGATTGAAAAGTACTCGGCCTAACACAGATCCATTCAATTATAAAAATCAAATCTAACCACATTATTTAGTTCAGTTCAGACTAGTTTATTGTGTGAAGTTCGAAACGTGTGCGATAATTAGTTGTGATTTTATAAATTTATTAACAAAGTAATCGGACATAATTTCCGCGAATGGAGCAAATCGAGCAGCGTGCCGTCATTAAGTACCTCCATAAGAAGGGGCTATCATCAAAAGCCATCCATGATGACATGGTCAGTACATTAGGCGATTGTGCTCTGTCATATTCATCCGTCAAAAAATGGATAGCAGAATTTAAGCGTGGTAGAGAGAGTGTGAAAGATGAACCCCGCTCTGGAAGGCCTTCGACGTCAACTACTGACGAAAATATTAAAAAAGTACTTGATTTAATAATGGGAGACCGCAGATTAAAAATTAGAGAGATAGCCGAGATCATAGGCATATCTTATGAACGAACTCAAAACATCATTGTCAACGAGTTGGGTTTCCACAAGGTGTCTGCGAGGTGGGTTCCGCGACTGCTTTCAGTTGAACAAAAAAGGACACGATTGACTATTTCACGCGACTGTTTGGAGTTATTTGAAGCCGATGCAGATGATTTTTGAATCGTTTTGTTACTATGGACGAAACATGGGTTCATTACTGTACACCGGAAACAAAACAACAATGAAAACAGTGGAGAAGACCTGGTTCACCACCCCCTAAAAAGGCTAAGTCGATTTTGTCGGCAAATAAGGTGATGGCTTCAGTATTCTGGGACTCGAAAGGTGTGATTATGATTGATTATCTTGGAAGGGGTCAGAATATAAACTCTGATTACTACTGCACCTTACTACGTCGTTTACGAGAGGAAATAAAAGAAAAACGTCGAGGAATGCTCAGAAGAAAAGTCCTGTTTCATCAAGATAACGCCCGTGTTCACACATCAGTACAGTCAATGGCTGAAATTCACAACTGTGGCTTTGAACTGTTACCGTATCCGCCGTATTCACCTGATCTGGCACCATCAGACTTCTTTCTGTTCCCTAACCTAAAAAAGCACTTGGGAGGTCAAAGATTTTCGACAAACGACGAGGTCAAAGCAGCTGTAGACCCATATTTTGACTCTAAGGAAGAATCATTTTTTTTCAACGGTCTAAATGCTTGGAAGGGGAGGTGGCAAAAGTGTATTGAACTTGATGGTGATTATGTAGAAAAATAAAAATATAACTGATTTAGTATTTGTTTATTTTCTTGGTTAGGCCGAATACTTTTCAATCCACCCTCGTATATATATTTTTAAGTATGTTTGTTAAAAATTCTCTTAATTTTCATAATAAAAAAATAATTTCATAAGATAAGTTGCTTTTAAGATGACTTTCACGTTATTTAGCTCATGGGTTTACCACTTTCTTATTATTAAGATCTTAAAATTCTACTAGATATTAACTTCCCATATAAAGAGAAAATATTCAGTAATCCACGCGGCAATGGCACGCGGAGTCATGATCGCAGTACTAAAAGAACTTTAGCCTTTTTTATTATGTACGAGCAGCTATGCAGGTCTAGAGATACCAGTATCACCGCAACATAAAAGATCTATTGTGATCGCTGCTATGTCTAGAAGGAGTTGCTTAGCTGTGAGTAATTTTACTTCTTTTGGGCGAAGTACATAGCTTCCTAGATGAATGCTGCGTTTGCGCATTAAGGGTCCGCAATTTGTCAGGATGAGTAAAGGCGTTTCCTACTCTAGTGAGTAGAACCGGCACATCCTTGAGTTGCTTAGTCTCAGGATGGACATGTCGCACCTTTTGAAACAAAGCGTCAATTCTGCAATTTTTTGCAAAAACGACTTGAATATGCAGATTTAACCGCGATAATCGACTTTATATACACGGTAAAAATGGTGACAATCGCATGAATGACATCGATTTGAGGAAGGGAGGGATGTTACATTATTTTGTGTTATTGGTCCGATTGCTTCAATTGTAACATCCCATCTTGTCAGTAGTTTTTTCACAGCCGTAGTGTGATCTTGCGAATTAGTGACGGAGAGGCACTACTACCAGTAATGACTTATTTGTTTCGTTGTTTTTGTTTTTCTGGATAAGAATCAAGTTTTGTTACCAAATCTTGGCATTTGTTTGTTGTAAACATAACGTCACTTCTCTTTATAAATGATATTATAGCATAAAATTTTCTTTTCATTGGAATCAAAACGTTATTTCTGTTAACAAGTGACACTATTTTTATAATGATTAGTATTTATATTATGACGGAACGTTTTTTTTTATAGAAGTTTTTTTTATTGGATTAATTTGTGGTTTTTACAGGTGGTTATTTTCAAGTTGAAAGGTTTGATGGTATTTCCGATATGACAGAAAGTTAGTTTTATGTTTGACATTTATGAAATGGGTCGCTTTTTGCTTGAACGAAGTTGGGAAATATTAAAAAATTATTTCCAAAGTGGTGAGTGAGTCTTCTACTCAAACTAAGAAATTTACGAAATAAAATTGACAAAAAAGATGTGCCAAAAAGCATTTTGTGTATCAATTTGTGAAGCGAGTTCGTTAAACTGGATGGTAGTTGGATAAAACAAACTAGGTACGTCCAGTGCGCTTAACTGAAAACATCGCTGCTGTTGCTCAGTATGCGTGAACAACCATCAACAACAACTCGTCATCGTTCTCAAGAGTTGAACATTTCACGCACTTTATGAGAAGAATTTTGCATAAAGATCTCGGTTTAAATGCATACAAAGTTCAATTAATGCAAGAGCTGAAGCCGCATGACCATCCGATACGTTTTTGGTTTGCTAAATGGGCCGAAGACCGCTTGATCGAAGATAAGTTTTTTTATCGAAAAATCATCTTTTCAGATGAAGCTCATTTCCACCTCTAAGGAAACGTCAATAAGCAAAATTGTCATATCTGGGGCTCAGAAAATATACACGTCATCGTGAAGAAACCAATTCATACACAACGATGGTGATATGTAACTGTCTGGTTCGGATTTTGTTCTGGCAGCATTATTGGCCATAATTTTTCGAAAATGAGCAAGGAAACGCCGTTACAGCGAATGGCGACCGCTACCGCGCCATGCTAAGTGATTTTTCGTTTCCCGAAATTGAAGAGGGTGACATAGACATTTGGATTCAACAGGAAGGCGCACTTGCCACAAAGCCAACGTAACAATCGATCTTTTGCACATTGTTTTCGAAAATAGCCTAATCAGCTGAAATGCTGACGTCAAACGGTCAAAAGGAAGCTGCAATTTGTCTCCGTCGGACTTTTTTTGTGGGGAGCCATTAAGGAAAAGCGTTACGCTAACCATCCAAAGACGATTGACGACTTGAAACATAAAATCAAAGTCGCCATTGATCAAATAGAAGCTTAAACAATCGAAAATTCGTGGCCAGGACAAATTTACTTTGTAACTCACCTATAGTCCGAACAATCCTCGTAGTGAATAGAGTTCACGAGAGGATTAACGTAGGCACTTTTATACATAATTATTTATATAAGTTAGTTGTAAATACATAGTATATTTAAATAGATTAGCGACATTATCGTAGTGGGTTTGTTAAGCCTGTAAAGATAGTTGTTAAGTGTGTGTGTAAATAAATAAATAAATAAAATGTACTGAAAAATTAAAATTACCGAATGGGGTATTTTAAGGCTAGCCGTGGCAGTCATTTGAATGATGTTGTCTTAAATTCCTAAATAGAAAAGTTCATTCTTTCTAATCAAATCATAACTTTTAAAAAATGTTTAGTCTATAATCTGTAATTATTTTTATTTTTAGATCTTAAAGTATTATAACGGCTTAGTGACAACCAAAGAATAGATAATGTCGAAAAAACCACAGAACAGGTCAAAAAAAGAACAGAAAATGTTGAAGGAACTACAAAACAACTTAACTTGAAAGCCACTTTGTGTCGTTTCTTTCGAAAAAAACTTGGAAATATCATCTATTTCATTAATTAATTTTAATAATCCTTCATTTTATTCATAAAATTGAGTATTTGACCGATTCTTCTTTTTTTTCTGCTTGTTTTAGTTTTTTTTTTTTGGCTTCCAATCAAATACAACTCTACTAAAAATTATCCTTAAACATAAAAAATTCAATTTTAGGAATTTACTATTTTTTTAAAAAAAGGTCACTTGTGCAATATAACAGTTAGTGATTTGTAACAAAAAGTCACTTCTGGTAGCCTTCCCTTACTTTATGGCTTGTTTTTCAGAAATCTCTTGTTGTATTTTTTTATATACTCGCGATTGTCCATGAAGAATTAATTAATTTAAGACAATGAGAATCGCCTAAATTCTCTAAAACCATACAGAGTTATTAAAAAAATACATTAAAAAAAAATAAAACGCTCCTTCTGTAAAGTTGAAAAACATGCAGAAATGACCCTTTGTTCCCAAAGGTGCGAATGTACTTTTTAAGACATTATTGTCCATTCAGGGCTCTTACCAGAATGCGCAATTCATTTTTTCCTCATCCCAGTGCCTCCGAAGCGAATTTACGATCGAAAGCCCGGATTAAGGTTTTATAATGTTTAAGCCTGATGTATCAGTCCAGTTCTTAAGTGATTTATTGTGGTAAAGAGTTTCCAGGGTCAATCCGGCGAGGCCTTTTGCGATTCCACAAAATGGCTTGGGTCCAAATTGTGTACTCTTTGAGCCCTCCCGTGCGAGCTTGTCGGGAGTTTCATTGACTACAATATCCGCGTGACCCGGAATCCATCTTAAAATGACCTTTTTGTTACCTCCGAGGGCATTTAGACGGTTCACGCAGTCTCCAACTAGCTTCGAGTTCACCAAGTTTGATCTCAGCGCTAGCAGTGCTGCTTGACTATCAGAGATAAATAGATTATATGACAAAAATTTCTGCTTGGAAGATAGAGGTGAATCTACCTTAATTTATACTTAATTTGAATTTGGGGCGTTTCCCATAAATTCCAAAGCCTACGTTGAGGCCCATTTTTGACCAAAGCCTACGTTGAGGGCCATTTTATACCATATAAGGCTACCAACCTCACATGAGAGGTCAGCAGAAGAGACATGAGAGGTGACCGGATGAGATGTCAGCAGAAGGTCCAACAGGGACGCTGTGTGAACCTCCATATCTGGAATTCGCGTGGGCAAAGTAACCAGTTGTGACCATATACTAAGGCGAAGTCATTAACAGAACTCCCCGCATGATCGGTTAAATGTGAACCGAGCCATTCGGAGTGGTAGGCGTTAAAATCGTCAAGTATCACAATCTCTACGTATGGGATCTGTTATAGCAAGAAATTTGTAGGACCAGGTTGTTAGGACCAGATACGAAGTATCAGTCGGAGAAGACACTTGTGTCTCGGTCAAAAAGGGCAAGTTCGGCTTCGCCAACTCGAGATCGTAGTGGACGGCGTTAAGGTTTGAGTCCCCTGATGTTGCAGAAACCCAGGGATAGCGTAGCAGGGGTCGCTACGATTTTATCGCTCTGTTTGCCCCGTGCAGTGTTAGTATAGAGCAGGATTTAGCCCTCGCCTCCTAAAACACACGGGGAATACTGAGTGCCCACGATCAGGAGAGGGTAGCTTGACCGTGGTTGCTTAGCGACGGATTTTCCATTACAAGGGGTGCCGGTACCCTCCTGATGTAGTCTCTTCTTTCTGAATTCCGCTAGCAGGTCATGGGGGGCGGGGGGTTTGGACCTACAGTCACCTGCAGTAACCAAACAAAATACAGAAGCAAACACTTTACGCTGATATTCTGTGAGTTCATGGTACTTCCCCGGTTCGAGCCGACCCCGGTTCTACAGCAGAAGCTGCAGTGTGGTTCCACCACTGTTTAGTTCGATATATCCCGTCCTTGCTCCCACGAGGCGGGTATGCGAAGACGTTTCCCATATAAAAAGGCCTCCTCCTTACCTCCTGAACTGGTTCCCGTCTTGTCGTGGCTTGGTCACCCTTGGTGAAACAAGGCAGGTAAAATAAAAACTTACATGGCAGGGACCATGTGATTTGGGCTGGGGTAATAGGGTGAGGTCAAGGTAAATGGTCAACCCCCTCGTAGGAGCCCGAAGCGGGGTGAATTTGCAGGGTGAGAAGAGTGTGTAGGGGGCAGTTCTCTTCAATCTAGGTAAAAAAAAACAAATTATAATTTTTTATTAAGCGGATCTTAGATCATAAATTTTTAACATTATTAATATTGTAAAAAAACACTTTTCTTTGGTAAACTACTCACCAAAAAGGTAAATGAAATGGAAGTAAATTGTATTGTCCACCCAGTGTTTAAGTCACTTTTATAAATCCTTAGAAACGAAATAAAAAACTTAGTGCCATCACACTTGAATAGAATCTGACAAGTACAATAGAAAATATGTTATTGTTTATTTTTGAAACAATTTCAGATGTTTCTTCGAGCGTATAATTTTTGCTTTGTATCTTTATTGTTTTAGTTTAAGCACAGATATATTTTTGGTTTTTACAGTTTTAAGTTCATTAAATGGCGTGCCGTGTGACGGTGGCATAACATAATCGTAACCTAAATCCATCTTTTGTCGTAAGAGGCAACTATGGTCATAGCTAGAAAACTTTTGATAACTTTCGATAGGTTGTATAATCACCTCCTTTACGCTAGCCTTAAAAATATCGGGCAAATAATTATAACGTAATTCTAACACGGAAAAAACATGTTTATCAGTAAACTATTATGCTAATGTAGAAGATATATCTTGATCTTAAAGAAATTTATAGTCATAAATTTTTATGAAATCATGAAATCGTCAACAGTTTGATGAAAATGGAAATCCAAATCCATTACCAGAGTAAGGTATCGAATGTGTGCTTACAAACCTGCCTCGTAGACAACTGTTCGGAGGCAGCGTCACGAAATCTATCCTGTGTTACAGATAAATTGTCGATGCACTATAATTATGACAGAAGGTTTAATAAAATAAACATATATTTTTAAACACACACATATTGTTATGTGAACCAGAAGATTCAATATTAAGATTTAGGTGTTAATCCTTTTCATTATAGGAGCTACCGCTTAGATAGGTGTGTTTCCTTTTTAGGTGAGCTTATAATTATTGAGATTTTAAAACATATTTTTGTTAATGGGAGAATTCATAAGATGCCTTGGGTGCATTTTGTGACCTTTTCAAGGTCTTTGATTGTGTTCACCATGAGATATTAATCAGAACGCTACAGTACTATGGAGTCAAGAACACAGCGCTTAAACTTATTATTTCATATTTTTATGTAATAGAATGTAGAAATTTATTATCAATGGTAAAAGATCTTCTAAGTCGTCCGTTAAAATAGGTATCCCTCAAGGATCGCTAGTTATAAACAACTTCTTACGTTTTATTAATATACGTTTAAATTATGTTTAGTAACTACTTTTACTTTTTACTTATTAAATTTTTATGTTTATTTCCTGTCTACATCTTTATTTTACTATTTTGTGGTAAAACGTATTTAGTAACCATCCATCAAACGTAAATTACTTTGACAAAGAGATATTTGCGATGTAATGGCGGGGTAAGAGAATCCATTACCTCACTTCGTCCCGTGGGTGTCGCAAGAAATGTCTTTAGAAAAAATAAGAAATATCTTATAGCTTTCGATAAATGGATGTTTAACCTGCTCGTTTACGCTGGACTAATATCCAGAACAGCGACGACAAAAAAACTTTATGTTCAAGTGGGCTGATGTATTTTTGCGTGTAATCCATCCGCAGTGAACTGATAAAATATATAAATGTATTTAGAATGTGAGTTCTTAATAAATTAATATCCTTTATTAAAGATCCCTAAAGGAGAACTAAGCACATCAATAATCTGGATATCTGCAATGATCTGGATGAGATTTATACGTCTCGTATTGAGGGTAACCAGAAAAGGTTTTTAAAGTGCCTTGATTATAGAGCGCGTCCGGATTGTCGGGGCTGAAGAGAATTACATACGATATCACATACTTCCTTTATCTGTCGGACGTAATATTTATCACGTATTTATACGTAAGTTCCTCCCCGGAATTACTATCTGATGTTAATTTAAATGTTCCAATAGCAAATATGAGGAAACGCAACTTCTTTATATAAACAGAGCTCATACGATCATAAGAACTGCTAAATTTATAAACCCGCTTAACTTTGATATTGATTCATTTATCACTTCCCAGAGTGTGGCCAAGATTATCTCAACCAGTGAATATTTTGCTTAAAAATCTATATCTTAATTCTTAAATTATTTATAATAATGTAGTTTTTAACTTTAAGGTATTGTTAACTAGTTGATTTATCTTTGATCATGCTTTTGTTTATATATATTTTTTTTAATTCTAAAAGTCTTAATAGTATATTATTACATTCTTTTATTTAAAAATAAGCAATTGCTGTAAGTTTACAAATAAAATAAATACGATTAAATGCAAGTTGGAACTATAAATTATTAGATATATCGGATTGACTTTTGTAATTAAAATGATTATTATATATTTATATAATATTTTAAAATTATATTATCAACCGACGAAAAAACGGGGGTTCTAACGCGTATAATTTTTTTAATGTATGACTACGCATAACTTTTACAGAGTAGTCCGATTTTGATAATTCTTTTTTTATTGGATAGGGTTTTTTTTACTTTTTATAAGCCAGTGCTTGACCACAATCCCACCTGGTGGTAAGTGGTGATGCAGCCTTAGATGGTAAATCGCACTGTCTTATCGTAACAAAAGCCTATTCACTCTTGCCTTGAAGACGCCTAGATTGTATTCGGACGGAAAGATAGACGCCGGCAAATTATTCCACTCCTTTGCTGTACGCATTACAAGAGCTTTAGACGTTTCAGTCTCTTGTGTGTAGACCTCTCAGTCTCTGCATTTCTGCTAAAGCTCATTCATCGTGAGGTTTGTGCAATACCTTATTTGGCTCTAGATCAGATATAGCAATACCTTTAAGTGTTTTTATTCTACTCAGTGCCACATATGCCTGCCCTTTGGCAAAAAATTTCTTTCCAAGGTCGATTACAGCTTCATCAAGGGTCGTATCTTGTAATTTGTGAACCGTGACGTCTCAGTATAAAATTATCGGCAACAACCTGCGCTCAATATCGCCATAACCCTTCGTACATTGAAACTATCACTGAAGGTATGGCGACACAACCATCGCTATCTTTTAGTCTGCTTCCTACGCTTTCATCGTCAAATTTTACTAATATGCAATCCGGTAATTCTCCTTCCTCTAATTGAACCCTGCGTAGTGATGGCCATTTTATTATTTTTACAATACCCATAGCATTATTGACGAGCCCATCAGATACTGATATGTTACGTCTCAACATCAAACGTGATTCGACAGCTAATTTTACCTCCGATAAAAGTCCACAACAATTGTTCACATCTTTTGGAACAATATTATCTGGAGGTTTCTTTCCATCGGTAGCAACTTCACGAGACTCATCTATGGAACGGATTGTATAGATCAGATATTGATTGAATTTATAGAATAATTCTGTATCAAAATTAGTGCATTGGTTTAACGATACGAGTAATAATCTGCATTTAAACGGCAATAAAACTAAATTTATTAAATTTTCAACAACGAATGTTAAAAATCTGATTATCAATGTGTTTTGAAAAGGTAAGAACTGAGCCCTTTTTTTTATAGGAGAGGGGGAAAACGAGCATGCGGCTCACCTGATGGTAAGTGACTACCGCCGCCCATGAACAACTGCAACACCAGGGGAATCGCAGATGCGTTGCCGGCCTTTTTAAAAGGAGTACGCTTTTTTCTTAAAGGTCCCTAAGTCGTATCGGTCCGGAAAAATCGCAGATGGTAATCGATTCCACAAGGAGGTCGTGCGAGGAAGAAAACATCTTCTAAATCGCACAGTTGTAGACAGCCAATCATCCAGATGGTGTGGATGGTATCGGGAGTTCTGCCGCGATGTGCGTTCGTGAAATTTGGCGGCTGGGATTAATCCGAACAATTCCTCAGAGCACTCCCCATGGTAGATGCTCAGTTTTTCTTGGCATCACTATCGACGCGAAGCTTCAGTGAGGCCCCCATATATCCAAAGTAGCAAGCAGACTAAGTTCTGCAGGT
Source organism: Parnassius mnemosyne (assembly GCA_963668995.1). Taxonomy (NCBI): domain Eukaryota; kingdom Metazoa; phylum Arthropoda; class Insecta; order Lepidoptera; family Papilionidae; genus Parnassius; species Parnassius mnemosyne. The sequence continues at coordinate 176,077 of CAVLGL010000098.1, read as the reverse complement.
TATACTGTAAAAAGATTAGAGATCCCACTAGTGTCGAGACTGCTAGATTTGTTTATTTCAGTTATTTCTATAGAATTATGTCTTATGGGATTTGGATATGGGGAAATACGGCTGATTTAGAAACTATTTTTGTGTTTCAGAAGAGGGCCATAAGAGCTATTTACAACCTTAAACCGAGAGAGTCTCTTAAAAAAATTTAAAGAAATAAATATATTAACTTTGGCCTCTTAGTATATTTACGAAAATTTAATGTATGTTAACAAAAACAAAGATATTTTTATTTAAAAAAGTGATATACATTCTGTAAACACTAGGAACAAACATATGCTAGTGATACCAGTCTCTCGACTCCACTGAGTCAGTAATTCATTCTTGCGGCAATGTATACGCTATTACAACAAAGTCCCAGAAAATTAACAAGGTCTGTCTATTTAAATATTTAATTAAACAAAAACTGTATAAAAAAGGATTATTATAATATAAATGAATACATTGATAATAACCCCTGGGAATGAGGTGGTCGCTTCCAAGCTGTTTCTAAAATATTTTTTTTAAATAGTACAAACTTGTTACCTAATTTACAAAATCATTTATATTGAAAAAATTATTTTTTACAAAAAGTCGCGCTGGGTTTCTTGCTAGTTCTTCCCAGGACAGAGGATTTTTTTTCAAAACAGTGGTAATGTAAAAAAACAAAGAAATTTAAATATATAGGTATACTATAGAGCGGGCATTGGGAAGATTTATATACAAAAACTTTGAGCTGGTGCACGTGTAGCACCCTCTTGCTAAAAATAGCAAAACAATTCTAAGTATTTATTAAGACAACATTTTAGCTATTCCTTAGTAGGTGACGCTAATAAATATAACGTCGTTTTAGGAATGTAACCGTTTTGATATCAAATTATCGATAATGTTGCTGGAGATTACTAAGTTTGAAATGCTTTTCGATATAATAATAGGGAATATACATGATTGTTTTATTGTATAAATCTATTTATCATGACTTCCTTCACACGAAAAAAAATTATATTAACTTATTACGCCTCTTTAGTGTCATGAAATAAAATATTAAATTTCCAATAACTAAAAATCAATTCAAACAGCAGTCACTTTGGTTGCCACCTTGGTGGCATCTTGGATGACGTCACTCGGTCCATTAGCTGCTATAATAATAGCATATGATTGATCGGTCGGCGTTAAAGACATATCGAGAAATACCAAATCCAATAAGAGAGCGCCTCTATGTTTTTAAATTCGTTTCTATTACAAAATATACTTTCAATCTAAAATATTTTAGGAAAACACTGAACTTAAAAAGCAGGTTCACGATTTTTCAAGTTTCATCAGCTGCAATACTTAAAGACACTTCCCACATCAATAAAAATTGTTATTTTAAGTTTTTACCTTATTTTTTAACTCAGGCTTAACCTACAACTTCTTGCATCTAATATCTTTAACAGTAAAATATTTTCTTTAATGTAAGAAACCTATAGCCTATAGGCTACTGTAAGCGAGGATCTATAATGGTCTTGTCCTTGAAAACCACCAAAAATGAAGCCCGGTGTAAAACCACCAGACAATGAAGCCTGGTATGTAAAAGAGAAGACGAAGCAACTCAGAAAATCTCATCAGTATGCCTAAAAAAAATGTCCCACCCTTTCTCATATAAAGTAGGCTACTTAGCATAGTTGGTATATGTTACTCATTTTTGTTGGTAGGGGTACGGTATCGTTGACTATTTTACCTCCTTAAATATTGTAAAGGATTAAATCGGCATTCTGTATATTTTTTATCGATAATCCTAATCGTCGTCAATCACTAAATTTGACATTGATAACTAAATAGTGACATTTACTGGATAACAGAGGGCGCTTATTACAATAAAAATAAATGTTCTAGAACAATCTGCTAGAAATAATAAAATTTCAAGATTATTCGGTAAATATATGTAATATTTACGATAATAAAACGAAATCACGTTCATTTTTTGCTCCATAATGTGACTTACATTATCTTAATGCACAACCGTGCATATTTTCCTTAAAAATATTTTTTAAATATATGAAATGAATGCGTCTTGACTTTTTGACGATGTCACTAAGACCAAATGACAAAAATCGGAGATATATCCTATAGGACATAAGTTACAGACGACAATTTTGCTGCTGATGTCCGGTCTATTACTATTACTACATAAATGACTTTGGTAAAAAAATGACTTTCAATAAGAATTATTTGTAATCAATATCGAATAAAATTATTCTATTCTAGCCTATTCTATAGAACCACATGTCGCATCAACTTTATGAGTCATCAAAATCGGTTCACCTATTAAAATGTTCTGAGGTAACATACATAAAAATACAGCCGAATTGCGAACCTTCTCCTTTTTTTGAAGACGGTTGGTCTTCGGTCAGTTGAAAAGTTAAAATTAAATAATCCTTAAAATTAGTTTTGTTCAGTATGTATAGTGTTCGCACAAATTTAAGAAATCGTTATTAATACTAAATTTTATCTTATATAATAAATATTGAAAACATTTTAGAATACTCGTCACGTTTCAGATTACCACAAAAAGTGTAATGGCATAATCGTCGGCGAAGTTTTAATGCTCGCTTCGGGTCTAAGCTTCATTTTGACAGTTACATCAAGGACGCTTAAGGTCTAATGGTCACATTGATATCTTTAGAAAAAATAAACTTTATATTAAAAGTTCTATTAACGCATTTTATGCACAATTATGGAAAATTTGGTGGCAAACTTATATATTCCTTCTTTTCTACTTTTTGTTTCATTTAATTTTCTATGGTACGGCATGCAACGGAACAATAAAAGGAACAAAAGGGAGAAGGAGTGGGTAGGAGAGAGCCTTTACTTTCTGAGCTACCGACTCAGGAACTAAAGGCTGTAAATTTCACATAAAGCGAACACCCCGGAGCAATCCCTCACTATTGAAGAAAAGCATCGTAAAAAAAACCTACATATCAGTGAAATTAAATAAAATTGTTTCGAACACGTTATGTAAAATATACTAACACGCATTATGGCAGGACGGCGGTCATTTCCTTTGCCTAAATCCCTTTAAGAATTGAGAGGAACCTTGTCCCACGCGTGGGACGTATATAAGCGGTAATTTAACATTACTTCACTTTACTTATTTTTCTGTACAATTTTATCTATACTTAACATTGTGTTTGGTTGTATCCTTTACTTTGAGAGGTAAAACTTTTCAACACAATCATCAGAACAGTCCTTCACAAGTCGAGGCCGCCACTCGAGAACCTTTTTTCCCCATCGGTTGTCGGTTCTTCGAGGTATATGGCCGGCCCCATGCCACTTCAGCTTACAAATACGTTGTGATATATCGATCACTATGGGTTTACTGCGGATATCCTAATTTTTAAGTTTATCATACAGGGAAGCCCTAAACATAGCACTCTTTATAGTTTGCATTACAAAATGTTTAATTTTTAATTATTAACTACCAGCTGCCTAGGTTGTACCAATCTCTTACCTCTTTTGCAGTCAAGCAGCAGTGCCAGAATGGTATGGCTTACACGCAAGCTGGTGTCCATGGTCCGCAGTAGCCACTTTTCATCAGTTTTACTGACAGGTCGTCTACACTTTATTTTATAAAAAAAAACTAAACAAATGTTTAAGAAATGCAAAATTAAATTCCACTTACGAAATTGAGTTACAAGTTTGCTGAGAAGTTGATTCGCTTAGTTGAAATATAATATTATGCTGTGAAGGTTGGAAAGGTTAATTCGCTTTTGTGATGTCTACTTTAGTTATCAACTAGTGCATAAAATGTCTTGCTTCGTTTTTTTTTAAACATAGATCAGTTGAATATCGTTAGTCTTAATTTTAATTAATAATTCATAAATTCATACGTGGTAGAGCCATGCTGCAGCTATATATCTGGTATAGTTGTAGTACGAATGGGTCGGCTCGACTAGGGAAGGACCACGCTATCACAGAATACCAGTCTAAAATAGCAGCGTGATGCAGATGTGTTTCGTATGGTGAGCGGTAGAGAACCGGAGGCACTTTTTACTGAAAACGAGGCATTCCATCTTAGTCCTCACGGGTGACAACGATTCATAATCGAGGATAAATGTAGATGTCTATGGGCCACAGCAACCACTTAAGAAAGAAAGAAAGAAAGAAAGAAAGAAAGGTTTATTCTCCAAAATGACGCCATCACAGGTAACTTAAAAAAGAAACACATAATTTACAAATAATATTGGCTATACAATATAAATTACAATATACTACATATTACAAACTATACAATACCAATACTCATATGTGTCAAGGCGTCATCTGGGAACAGGAGCACACTCAGCATAATGCCATGAATTTTTTTTTCTCTCCATGGCGCTGATTTTCAGTGTGTCCAACCAGTGACTTACCGAAATCAGTGCTATACGTATACTCATGACAGAATTATGCACAACAAGGGGGAAAGAAACAGTAACTATCTTAAGTGAGAGGGAGAGAGTAGAGTTCAAGGTCGAATGCCACTTCGACACAGCACGTCCCGTTTATGTTGCTTTCAGACGCTCTTAGAAGGGCTATACGAACACTACAAAGGGGAGATTATTAAAATACTATAATGGGCTATATACTACAAAAGGGAAATTATTAAAATACTATAAAGTGCTATATAATAAAATGACCAGATAATTAGTAAAAAAAAAATGTAATTATTGAAGAATATAAAAGTATATAAGAAGACAAAAGCCGCATTCAAAAGGACGATTTTAATGCTCCGTTGTTAATAATCTATGACGATGAGGTACGTAATCGTGCAAAGCGTTATAAACTTTGATCAAAGTTAATCTGACTTTGCAGTAATTGTGTTCTATATTTATTTTTAAATGTGTGTACTGCTTTCAGATTTCGCAAAGGAGGCGGTATATCGTTCCAGCACTTGGATGCGGCGTATTTGAAACTTCCTCGGAAAGCGTGAGTGCGGTGACGAGGCACGACGAGAGTATTCCCTCTAGTGCGTGTATTGTAAGTTTTTACATCACGTGACCATATGAGTTTGTCAGCAAGATAAGGAGGTGTTTTATTTTTTAATACCCCGAATAGGAGAGTTGCCATGTGTAGTTTTCTGCGATATTCCATTTTTAACATTTTGGCATTGTTAATGTAAGGGGTAACGTGCGTGCGGGGCGGTATTGTAAAACTAAATCTTGCACATGCATTTTGAACACGTTGCACTAGACGTCGCGACCGCGCTAAAAGTCTCGGGCCATATACAATGGCCATATAATTAAATTTCGAAAGGACAAGAATGTCACACAATTTTACCCGAATATCCGAATTTAAAAACTCCCTTATTTGATAAAGAACCTTAAGTCTATAAAAGCAGTTTCTGCTAGTACTTAGTATGTGGTTCTCAAACTGTAGTTTGTCATCCATTAGTAAGCCCAGATTGCGAATCTCATTTACACGTTCTACGATTTCCCCTCGAATTTGGATGCATGCCCCTCTTTCTGATATATTTTTTATTTGATTTTTAGAACCCATAATTAGTAGTTTAGATTTAGTTCCGTTTAGTACAAGGCAGTTTGAGTCGCACCACGCGGCTATACTTTCGAGGTCTTCGTTGATTTTATTAACGACTTCTTGAGTATCACGCGGATTACATGACATGTAGACTTGCAGATCATCTGCGTATAAATGATATTTACAGTGCTTAATGTTTTTTACTAAGTCGGCACTGTAAACTGAAAACAATATTGGAGCCAGGTTCGATCCCTGGGGCGCACCGGCTTTGATTTTTTTTGATTGCGAACGTATTAATGTTCCTCGGTCATCGCTCAGTTCTACAGTTTGTAGTCGGTTTTTAAAATAACTATCGAACCATTGTACTGCGCTGCTACTGAATCCATAGTAATGAAGCTTTGATAAGAGAAGGGAAACATTTATACAGTCAAATGCACGAGAAAAATCTAGTAATACTAGTATTGTGCCTTTTCCTTCATCTTGAGCAGTTACCATCAGGTGGACTGTGTGCTCGTTTGTCACCCTTAGCCTATAAAAAAATTCTTACCAGACTTTTTTTATAGGAGAGGGGGCAAACGAGCATGTGGTTCACCTGATGGTAAGTAACTACCACCGCCCTTGAATAACTGTACACCAGGCGAATTGCAGATGCGTTGCCGGCCTTTTAAAAAGGAGTAGGATCTTTTCTTGAAGGTCCCTAAGTCGTATCGGTCATGAAAAATCGCTGGTGGTAATCGATTCCACAAGGAAGTTATGCGAGGAACAAAACTTCTTCTAAATCGCACAGTGGTGGACCTCCAATCATCCAGCTGGTATAGATGGTATCATGAGATTTTTCGCGATGTGCGATGGTGAAATTGAGCGGCTGGAATTAGTCCGAACAATAAACATAGAAATAAAAAAAAGTTTAAATGTCTGTCCGTAATATTAAAATAACAGTTTTTGTTTAAGCTAAGGGACTTATTTACCTATTCTACCAAATAATATATGCTATATGCTACCAAAACATGATCATCAAATTTTAAAATTTTTGTCTGTCTGTCAACAAGCGAAAATTTTATTCGGCATTATCTTCACAATGACTGAATTGAATGTAATTTAACTTCAAGAACAAATAGAGAGGCCAGGATAGAATTAGGCTATACTTTATCCAAAACTCTTGAACACTTATTTTGGAAACACGAAAAATTTAGAATATAAATAGTATTAATTTTTTTTTATTGTAACATTAATAACCTGTTATAGGATATGACGTTGTAGTAAGCAATTAATGGTTTATTTCAAACGAGTTTACGATTTGCTGATATTGTGACTCATTTATTTACTTTAATCTCAATTTTGTATTATGAAAACTTTATTGTTTGAATAAAAATTACGATTTCCTATAAAAGGAGTTCAGCATATAGTCGCGATTTACAGCTCTATAAACTAGGTCACTAGTAAAGTCCCCGGAATCAGCGGAATTTATTATTTCATTGAAACTTACTCGATACTTAATGCACTTTTTGCTGGTAAAGTTGAAAATGTACGCTAAAGTTTGAATAAAAAATAAGACAAAATATTTTAAAACATGGCGTAAATTCAATTTCGCTTCTATGATCTAGACACAGTTATAATATAGTTATATAGCAACACTTATTTATCTTTTTTATAGAGAGCCATTATAATAACAGTTCGGGAGACATTCCATCTTAGTCCACAGAGGTGTCAAACCATTTGTAGCCTTTGTTTGCACGTGTCCATCGACGGCAGTAACTACTCACCATAACGTGAACTAATTTCATATGTCACTTAGTTAAATAAAAAAAGGCCCTTAAATTTCACCTTTGCACACAGGCTTCTCCTGTTGTAGGGAATATTTGATTTTACGCAGGCTTGGCAAGCAGAGCATATCAGACGTCTCGCACATTTAACGCTTTATTATACGATAAGGGTGAAGAACAAGCGCACAGTCCACCTGATGGTAAGTAATTGCTGTTACTCATAGGCATCTGCATCCATCACCAACTATGAATCAAAATTCAGGCGCGTTTTAGCCCGTGAAGACTAAGATAGAATGCCTCGTTTCCACTAAATAGGTCTCTGGTTCTCTCACTCACTATAAGAAACACAACAGCGTTAAGGTACTATTATACGTTGGTAATCTGTGAGAGCGTGGTCTTTCCCCGGCAAGCTGACCCTTTCGTGTCATAACTATACTACTGATTTAGCTGCAGTATGGCTCTACCACATATGCTGCTAAAATAGTGGCACTACGTTACAATAACATCAATTTCAGAGAAGAAAAGTGATTGCATACAATTGGTTAAAAATTAAATAAAATCGACAGTAAAACTGCATTGCCATCTTCTAAGAGAGCAGAAATTTATATTAATTAAAGATTAATATATTTATTAGCTCTCTTAGCTATTTTAGATTTTATTTTCGACAAACCGATAACGACTACATTTTATTTACGCACCTATCGTAATTTCAATTAGTCACAAACCCCTAAAAATGCAAAATTTTACTTCATTTTAGAACAGGTAATGGCAGCCCCGACGGATTTAATTGGGTTTGTAATTAATAACCTAATAGGTAGGTAAATATTTGTAGTACCTATATTTTATTTTATTGCTGCATCTATCGCTACGACAAATAAATAGGTACACAAAGGTAGGAAGGACTAAGGAAAGTAATAATTAGTTGTTTATTATAACAGACCTTGCTACAAATCCACTCATTTAAAACGCTTTTTATTGCATGCCTTAAGCGCAAAGTGCGTAGGTAGGTATGTTCTACTAGCACCTAAAAATACTGATAATCGTATTAGTAAGATAATCATACTGAATATATAAATTATATAAAACGCACATTGTCAGAAAGATAAATAATTGTTGAACTATTGTTTTTTATTGTAGAAATATTATTTTTAAAAACTGCCATTTTAAATAAAAAAGCGGTTTTAGTGGCATAAGTTGTTGATTAATCAAGTACGCATGAAGGCATAAACACGATAATTTTAGAAAATATAAATTTTTCAACTCAATCTATTTTTTAAACTCTTCATCTATCATGAGGGAAGCCATGGAATGTAAATGCCAGTTTAATTTTATTTTGTTTAGTTATGATTTTTTTTTCGGCTGAGAAATAGCGAAATTTTTGTTGTTTTGAGCAGCCATGTATTAATTTATTTTACTAAATACACTTTGCCTCACTCCCGGCCAAAGAGTATTTTTTTAATCCAGGCTCAGCCAACGTCTTGAGTAGTTGTTTGTTAACAGTGGTTCGTGCTGAAAAATATCGATCGCTTTAGAAATATAAAATATTCTAAAAACCAAATTTGATACTTATTTATCCAAGGTAAGATATTATTATGGGGTATCTACATATTTTTCTCATCTGGTTGGGTTGTATAAATATATAATATGTAAATGAAAATGATAAATGTACATTAATATCAATAAAAGAAAAATTAATATATAAAAATACATAAATAAATAAAAGTCTAACCAGATGAAAGGCCTCGGCAGGGAGACCAAACGACCGAGGGTTAGGAGGAAAGGGAAAGAAACCGGCGGACGATGCGGGCTGTATCGAGGAGCACCGCCTTCTGCATTTGAGCCAGGAGTGGTCCATCATGGAGTCCCAGTTGCTTCAGATGACCTAAGAGGTTGACTGGGATTAGCCCGTGCGCAGAAACTACCACAGGAATGATTTCGGTCGGTAGACCACCCCGCATGTCGGTCACCTCATGAGCCAGGTCCAGATATTTTGGTCGCTTATCTGTTTCGGCTTTCACGAGGTACTCGTCATAAGGAATGGTAATGTCGACGAAAAATATACTTGACTGTGCCCGTCCATCAGTACAATATCAGGCATATTTGCAAAAATGGTCCTGTCTGTGATGTTGACCCGGTCCCAGTAGAGCTTCGCACGGTCATTTTCGAGCACGCCATCCGGAAAATATTATAATATGGCAGTTTCCGATCCACGAGACTGTATTTCAGAGCGAGCTCCTGGAAACTATTGTGTAGTATTGAAGAAAATATTGTGTTACAAGACGGGAATTGTTTGCTGTGGTAAAGTCACTTCAGAATTTTAGCAAATATATGCTGGGGCGGAGATTTCACTTACAAACTGACCATGCTGTACTGAAATGGTTATTGCAGCTTTAAAAAACCAGAAGCACAAGTTGCGACCTATATTCAACTACTGCAGGAATACGACTTTGTGATAGAACATCACCAGCAGCGGAAAATCTCACGGCAACGCCGATGTATTAGCAATAATACCTTGTTCTGAAAATTTCAAGCATTGTACTAGACAAGAGAGTAAGGAAGTGGTATCTATGAGGATGCTCAGGATAGAGCAGCTCAGCAATGAGTGAAAAGATAGCCTACGATATGCATAGCAGGAAGATTTGGACATCAAGCCGATTCTGGAATGGGTGATGGCGATGGCCAGTGCTCAATAGAGCGACGTCTCAGCAATGAGTTTGACCACGAAAAGCTATTGGGTCCAATGGGACAGCTTGCTAATTCAGGATGGAGTCCCTTGCAGTAAATGGGAAAATGTTCGGGGAGACAGCTGTCATTTGAAAAATGGTTGTCATTAAAGCTAAAATACCGGATGTTCTACAGCTGTACCAAAATGCTTGTTCAGGAGGGCCATTTTCGGAAAGTGAAAGTGGCAACAATTATTTCATGGTTGTGATGGATTACTTCACTAAGTGGCCAGAAGTCTTGGCCATTACAAATCACGAAACTTCAGCAGTTGCAGATAAACTAGTTCATGAAGTCTTCTGTTGTTTTGCAGTATCTTTAGAGATTCACAGTGACCAAGGAAGGAATTTTGAGTCTCAAATATTCCAGGAAAATTGCCGATTTATGGGTACCACCCACAATCTAATGGAATGGTAGAACGATTTAATCAGACATTGGAAAGGTACCTGGAAAAAGTTGTGGAAAAACGGCAACGAGACTAGGGCAGGCACATACGGTTAGGTACGTACCGTTTTTGTAGTCATATCGAAGCGCTGTTCACGAAAGTATATCAGTGACACCAGCTTTCGCAAACTTTGGAAGAGGGTTACGGCTGCCTGCAGACCTAATCACCGGAATACCACCTGATGTTCCACACAGTATAACCGATTCTGCAAATGACTTGCGGGACAAAATGTCATTTGATGGCCTGATTGTCTGACATTTATGAGCATGTCATACAATCAGGCCAGCAAATGTCTTAAAAGATGAAACCGCGGTATGACCGCAAGATAAATAACAAAGGGTTCAACGAAGGTTCACTAGTGTGGTTACGCTATCCTGATTGCAACAAAGGGAAATCTCCTAAGCTTTAAGCTAAATGAGACGGACCGTACTGGATTATGGCAAGGGTCAATGATGTAACCTACTTGATACAGAAAGGTGCAAGAGTTATTCCTAAGATCGACCATGCGGATCGACTGGCGCGTTACGAGTAATATGGGGCTGATAATACTCGGAAGGAGCATGTCTTAGGAGGAAGCAGAGGAAGCAGTTGCACGCCACAATTAATGCCTGGTACATGGCGAAACTAGTTAATACTAGCGCCTTCTAGTATCGAGTAGCAGAACTAAGAGAGTCTAGGTCCTTCTAGAAATTTCCATGGAAGTACTTTTTGGAACTATCGGCAGTTTTTAGTTCTCTTGGACCTCGCAAAAACCGCTACGCGTACAAGAGTGGAGATGAATTAGTGTAGCTCTCACTCCACCACTCACTAACCCCAAGCTTTTAACAATATTATAGTACGTTAGAATTACATCAGCATTACGTACGCATAGGTATTAGGGGGTCGCATTGCCATATCATTTGCATTGGTGCCATTTTTCATACACAAGCAAGCATAACCCACCGGCATCAAGGTCGCACCAGTAATCACCGATCTGCGGTCCGAGAATGGGATGAAGCATCCCAGAATAACCAAAAGCAAAACATGTCAGATATGAAATGAAATAAGTTTTCTAAACAACCTATTATTTCATGTTACTAATATGTAGCTACGTAATATATTATATAATAAAATCAGTTTGTAAAAGTATTTTCTGGAAAATTCAATTATGCCAGTTGGTAAATATTGAGAAAAATTGAATTGCTATAGAATGAGGTAACATCCTGTTTATTTTGTATTCTACGCACACAAAGGATCGAAAAATATATATGATTTTATTTCATACGTATTTCATAATATATTGTTCTCCATATTATAATTAATAGATTTCTATATTTTGTTTCTTTCTTTTCTTGGATTTTTTCATCGATTCGAATATTTATTCAAGATGAATGAATACTGACTTACTTAAATTAACTTAAATTCCATTTATCGTTGAGTGTTTTATGTGTAGTAGTAGGGGTGACAAACAGGCACATAGTTCACGTGATGGTAAGTATAGCCATAAAAACATGACGACTAAAATTTAATGCCATACGATAGAACAGCATTGAGCTTTTTTTTTGACGTTGGTATTCTTTAGAAGTGTGGTTCTTTTCCAGTCCAGCCGATCCATTTGTTCTACAACCATAATAATGCTGGCTGGATAGTTTTGCTCAAATTTTGAAATGAAAAGTAGTTATTAGGAGTAATAAATGAAAAATTTGAGTCACAGTTTTAAAGGATTTGTCGTTTAGTTTCAAACGAGAATCCACTATCACATATCGTCCTGTAGATATCGTAAGAGGCAACAAAGGGAAACAAACCAGGAAATGGGCAGCAGTGTCTGTCTAACATGTAACAACTAGGAAAAACAAAACTACAATTGGGTTGGCAACCTTCCCACCATGCGTGACGAATATGGTATATATTTTTTATGAGGCAGTTCATAGATTGGCTCATTAAGGACATTAAGAATATAAAGGATCCCCTTAGGGAGACATAATGTTTAGTTGTTACGATCACTTTGATATGTTGTAACGAATAAAGAACCACCTAAGTTATGCAATCGCAGCGATAAATATTTGTCTTTAATTTATTTAACTCTACAAGGATCAAATCAAAAGAAAAAGAAAGTGCTAGCACTTAATATTGCAAGACACCGCAGATTGATTTTTATTGTTCTAAGTGTACTTTTTGATTTCCATTGTGACTTGCATCAGCCGTACTTTCAGTAAATATCGTCCATTTATATTGTTTTTAATGTATTTTGAACAATGTGCCCCACAACAAATAAATGTGTAACCAATTCTGTGTTTAAAGGCTTAATAAATAAAAAGACCGTGAGAAATGAGAAACTTAGGTGACGATAATCTTCGATCGTTAACAACTATCGATACTATCGAGAGTGACTGCCCCGTTGGTTTATTGGTTGTAAATGCGACTGAAGGTCATGAGGTCTCGGGTTCGAATCCCGTGTCCAGTCAGTAAAAATCTGTTATTGAGTTCGCCTGTCTAGAAATTCTTAGTAGCAGCCCGGAGTTAGAATTTTGTGTTTCAATCCCGTGCCTCCGAAAGAACGATAAGTCATTTGTCCTGCGCCTGATCTCTCTCCGATCGTGTTGATTTTCCATCTCATCGGACTATTAGAGTGAGGGTATAGAGAGTGCACCTGTGCGCATACACTAGGGTACTATAAACCTGTCCTGAAGATAGCTGGATTGAGTTGAGACTGTCCGCCGTGACTGGAATTCAGTCCGGAGGACACTTTCAGCCACAATGATGCCAAATTGCGGTTGACTTTTAAGGAAATAGAACTAGAAAATAATTATCTTTTAGCAAAATTGTTGTAATACGTTCAAAAGTACAATACCATCGAAGAAGGGCAAAGTTTACTAGGAACTGAATATTGTGATTATGAAAGAGTTATAAAGTGATGTTCCGGTGCACGTTGGTAGACTTCACGTGTCCTCGAAATAGTTTATTCCTCAGATGATTTCCTTATGATGTTTTCCTTCACTGACGAACATGTGATTAACAAGCTCTTAAATTGCAGTTATCAATTTCATTGGTGTCGAACCCGATTACTGTGTAATACTTGTTACTGTGTGTATACTGTGTAATTTACAGCGAGCGTTTAGCTTCTGAGCTACGACGACAGAGATATTTGGTAAAGTTATACGAAATGGTTACCCAAATGCAGCTGTGCATAGAAAGCAATTCATTTCGAATGTAAAACTGTCTGGTACTTATAGGTCCCATGTGGGACTTTTAACAAATTTGAATATCTCAATAGTCTTACTTGGCTTTTACGAAGTAAAAAGGTGATGTACTAGTTACCGGTTACATCTTTCACACTTTTGCATCTATTTATTTTTTGGTTAAACGTGATCTGTTCCGCATGTTTCTTCTATTGTAGTCATATATAAATATAAATTTCTTTGCTCTGAAAATTCGACACAAAGTTGCACTTGATTACACGCCGGTTTTTATATACATTTTGATAAACATTTAAGTCACAGCAACGCGTGGCCGTGTACAGCGGGTTATAGCGTTAAATGGATTTATTTTTTTTAAATTATCAGGCGTTAAATAAAATTTATATTACACAATGCGTAAAAGAAACGGCACGGTACTTACTGAAATAATTTTGCCGCATAGGTACCCTGGTGATATCGCGATGCAACGCACTTTCTTTACGATTCAGCAGCGGCAGTGCCACATAATAGATTTAGCGTTAATACTACTATTTGTCCAGTTACTTATTCTACTGATTATTGATTATATCGATTTGTATTGCTCAGACCTGTCGCAACATCATCTTATTACATTGGATCGTCTACTTAACAACTGCATCTGATACATTTCGTCTTCATAAATACGACCATGTATCTTCTTTCCGTGCTCAGCTAAATTGGCTGCCTATCCGTCAGCGCAGATATATTAGATACTCTGCACCCTTTTCACAATTCTGAACGATCCAAATGCTCCCGAGTATTTGAGTTTTTTAAGTTGCTCACTCCTTTACAACGTACTGGTTATTTATCTAACTCTTTTGCCCTCACGGCCATCAAACTCTTGAACGACATCTCTCTTGAAATTAAAAGAGCTCCCAACAAGTTTGTTTTTAAAAATAAAGTCTTTAACCATGTGAAAAAATTGTTGCAAGTTTGAACTAACACAGTTCTTATTTTCATTTACTTAATTATGTATATTTCATATTTCTTCTGACATAGATATTATTTATAGGTATTGTGTATATATATGTACTGTATGCAGGTGTATGTGTATGTATATATTGTGTGTATATGTATATTTATATGTATATATGAATATAATATATATTATTTTTTAGCCCTTTCTATTTTGATTACTGCTGCACCGCCTCTTGTTTGTCTGTCTCTGTTTAGCCTAATGGTTGACTGGGAGAGAATGCCCTATGGCATTAAGTCTGCCATATGTACAACTTTGTGCATATAAGTTTAAATAAAAATTGGTAAATCCAATAGGGTATGCCCTAAGCGCATTAAAAAAATTACGTACAACATGATTATACGGAATATTTTAAAGAAGTTTAAATACATTTCGACAGCACTATCGGCTTCAACAACCTCGAAACCCATGAAAATGACACCCATGATGAAAAAATTGATACCTATTGCAGCCGCCATCTTGGATTTACATTTCGACAGCACTATCGGCTTCAACACCCTCGAAAACCTTGAAAATGACACCTATGATGAAAAAAAGTTATACCTATTGCAGCCGCCACCTTGGATATACATTTCGACAGCACTATCGGCTTCAGCACCCTCGAAAATCATGAAAATGACACCCATCATGAAAAAATTGATAAGTATTGCAGCCGCCATCTTGGATTTATATTTCAACCAAACTATCGGCTTCAACACCCTCGAAAACCATGAAAATGACACCCATGACGAAAAAATTGATACTACTTACTTTTAGTACGTACTACTATTATTTATTCTGTGCTTTTAAAATAATGTAATAAAAAAATTCTCCTTATTATTTGATCATCATCATCATCATTACAGCCCTTCACAAGTCCACTGCTGAAACGTAGGTCTCCCCCAAGTAATACCACAAAGCACTGTCTTGAGCCACCTGCATATCTTACCAGGTCGTCACTCCATCTATTATTATTATTATGATCAAGAGTATTTAAGAAATTTTGTTATTCGAATATTGTGTATTTGTACAGCGATCTTTTTGAGCCACTGCAAACAACCGTAACAATGTGCACTCACGACGGAGACTGACGCCTGACTGAGTGACGCAGTCTCTATTTAGTAATAATTTATTCATACAATACAATTCATTTTTAACGTGGTAGAGCCACGCTGCTGCTATATTAGTAGTATAGTTGTAGCACGAATGGGTCGGCTCGACCGGGGAAGGACCACACTCTCACAGAAAACCAGCGTAAAATAGCAGCTTAACGCTGCTGTGTTTCGTATGCTGAGTGTAGAGAACCGGAGACCCTTTTTACTGGCATAGAGGCATTCCATCTTAGTCCTCACGGGTGACAACGCATCTGCATCTTGAGTCTTTATTGATGATAGATATAGATGTCTATGGGTCTCAGTAACCACTTACCATCAGGTGGACTGTGTGCTCGTTTGTCACCCTATCCTATAAAAAAAAATACGTGGCTGCAGAATATACCGAAAATTTCGCCATTTCGCAGCCGAAAAAAATTATTATAACTAAATGTTACAAAATTAAACTGCCATTTACATTCAATGGCTTCCCACATGACAGGTGAAGAGTTTTAAAAATATATTGAGTTGAACAATAGATATTTCCAAAAGTTATCGTGCAACAACAAGACATGATAAATCCACACTATAAGCCACTAAAACCCCTTTTTTATTTAAAAATAACAATTAATTAATTTAAATAAAATATTAATAAGTTCAACAGTCATTTATTTTTCTGACAATGTACTTTTTATATCACTTATATGTACAATATTATTGCTAGATAAGATTTTATGCTATTTTTTTATTTATTTAATTGAGATTAGTAAGTATAAATTGCCTAAAGATTTTCAGCTATCTGGAATGCTTGCATTAAAGATGCTATAATCGCCTATAGACATTCTATCTATCTTCGATTAAGAATCAAAATGCAGATACGTTGTCACCCCTGAGGGCTAAGATGAAATACATCGTTTCCGACAAAAAGGATCTCCGGTTCTCTACACTCACCAAACGAAACACGGCAGCATTAAGCTCACACATTCGCATTCCCTCACTAGTATTCTGTGAGAACGTGGTCCTTCACGTGTCGAGCCTACCCATTTGTGCTACAACGTGTGATTACCATGTATACCGTTGTCATAACAAACATGAATATATTGTGTTCCACATTAAATACAAAAATTAACAACAACTCTTTTTATAGTATAACGGTGAAAAACAAGCACACAGTCCACTTGATGTAAAGTAGATGCAGTGGCCCATAGACATCCATTCTCAATTAAAAATCAAAATGCAGATGCGCTGTAACCCTAAGACTATGATGGTTTGTCTCCATACTTGAATAGAATAGAACAATTTTTATTCAATATAGATCACATGTGTAATTCTTATTGAAAGTCATTTTTTACTTTACCACTGGTTCGAAAAAAAACCTCTGTCCTGGGAAGAACCAACAAGAAACCCAGCGGGACTTTTTTTTAAAGCATATTTTACATTAATGATTGGTAGATACAAAATTTATTTTAGAAACAGCTTGGAAGCGACCACCTCATTCCCAGGGGTTATTATCAACCATGTATTCATTTATACTATAATAACCCTTTTTATACAGTTTCAACTTAACAAAACATTTAAACTTGGTAATAGAGAGAGCCTATACACTATCCGGGACCCAGATGTAATAGCGTATATATTGCCCCATTAATGAATTACTGACTCTGTGGAGTCGAGAAACTGGTATCACTAGCTTGTGTTTGTTCCTAGTGTTTACAGGATCTACATCATTTTTTTTTACCAAAACTACCTTTCTTTTTGTGAACATACATTAAATTTTCTTAAATATACTGAGAGGCCAAAGTTAATATATTTATTTCTTTAAATTTATCTCTAAGAGACTCTCGGTTTTAGGTTGTAAATAGCTCTAATGGCCTTCTTCTGTAAAACAAAAATAGTTTCAGAATCAGTCGCATTTCCCCATAGCAAAATCCCATAAGACATTATGCTATGGAAATAACTGAAATAAACTAATCTAGCTGTCTCGACACTAGTGAGACCTCTAATTTTTTTTACAGCTTAGGCTGCAGAACTTAGTCTGCTTGCTAGTTTGGACATATGGGGGCCCCACTGAAGCTTTGCGTCGAGAGTGATGAACCAAGAAAAACAGTGAATTCAACCGGGTTCAGTTCTTTCCCATTTAAAAACACATTGGTACTCAGATTTTTTACATTCATTGTTATAAATTTAATACATATAGTTTTAGTTCCGTTTAAATGTAGATTATTAACGTTAAACCAATGCAATAATTTTGATATAGCATTATTCACTTCGTCACATTTAAACAATTGACGTTTAAGTTTAAAAATCAAGGAAGTATCATCAGCAAATTTTATCATGATTATTCCCTACAAGAGAAGGTAAGTCATTAATATACACTAGAAATAGGAATGGTCCGAGAATGGAGCCCTGAGGGACACCCATTCGTACAGGTGACCCGGAAGAACTTTTACCATTGATAATAACTTTCTGCATTCTATTACTTAAATATGAAATAATGAGTTTAAGCGCTGTGTCCTTGACACCATAGTACTGTAGTTTCCTGATTAATGTCTCATGGTGAACGCAGTCGAAGGCCATGGAAAGTTCACAAAATATACCTAAAGCATCCTCTGAATTATCCCATGCACAAAAAATATGTTTAATAAGCTCAACTCCAGCGTCAGTTGTCGAGCGCCCCTTGTAAAACCGAATTGATTTCTATGTAGCAATTTATTAATATTACAGAAACTTAACATCTGATCCAAAATTTTTTTCAAAAATTTTTCTAAACGTTGGTAGTACAGAAAATGGTCTAAAATTGGCGGGGTCTAATGTACTACCTGTAATGTACTGACTTTAGTATGTTTCATTAAATCAGGAAACACACCAGATTCGACGCTTGTATTAAATATAGTGGCTAGATACGGTGCTATTGTATCTATTAAATATAAAATAACTTTAACGGAAATCCCCCATAAGTCTGCAGTTTTTTTTAACATCAATAGTTTTAAAATATTTAACGATATCTTTTGGCAGTACTCTATGGAATTTAAAAGTATTTGAACAAGCCTTTACATTTTGTTTGAGTAATGATTCGGCGCCAGTAGGAGAAGAATTTAATGATTTTGTTGTCAAAAAAGGAACATCAGTAAAATATTTCTCAAAAGTAATAGCAACTTCTTGATCAGATCGCGTTAAATTATTGTTAATATTCAATTGAAAATCTGAGTTGCGCGGTTCGATCTTGCCCGTTTCACTATTTATTATTCTCCGGGTCATTTTAATTTTGTTGGATGCAGTTTTAATTTTGTTGCTTAAATATAAAGTCTAAGCAGTGGAGCACACTTTTTATATATTTAAGAATATGTTTTTACATAATAGCTTTACATAACACTACTATTATATGATCTTTCATCATATAGCTCGTATAACCTTTGCCTACTTTTATAAATTCCTACTGTCGCCCATTCATTAAATGATTTGCGACTGTTAAAAGAGAAAGTTTTAGAAGTAAATATCCTACTAAATTCACAACTTATAATTTTAAATAATGTACCATACAAATAATTAGCACTATTTTTAAATGAAAGTGATGGAAGTCTTTTATTATATTACTTCTAAACTTAGCCAAGCGATGTTCATTTATTGGAACAAACACAACTTTCTTATTTTTCTGTTTTTTGTGTATGTAAGGTAGTGATATCAACTGTCCACAGTGATCTGAACTTAAATTTTGTATAATTGATTTATGCAAGGGTTTAACATCTGTAAAAATGTTATCTATACAGATCGCACTAGGCCCAGCAATACGTGTTGTTTCTAAGAATAAATTAACAAGATTATACGATTTAAACAATGAGCTAACCTTAATACTAATAGCAGAAGTTTCAAGGAGATTGATGTTAAAGTCTCCACATATTACAACAGACTTGTTCTGTTTACTAAGTTTGAGCAAAACTTCTTCCACAATCCTTTAAAAATAGTCATAAGTAGCACATGAGGGTTTGTAAACACTTACAACAATGAGGTGCTCGAGCTCGACACAAGCCATTCCTACAGTTCGCTCAACAAAAAGGCTTATTACATCCTTACGTTCTTTATATAATAATGATTTATCTGCTAGTATTAAGGAGCCACCACATAAACTTTGAAGGAACTGACCACCTGGTGAGTTCTGAAATTAAACATGAAATTATAATCTTAAAAATAATTCAACTTCTAATTCTTTGCCCATCATGCCTTGTATATTTTGATGTACCAGGTATAAACAGTTTTTATTACTTATTTGTGGGCTTTATTCAAAGTTAACTAAACTATTATTATTGCTAGAGATTGCCTCTATTGTCGCATTTACTAATTTAAATTAGTTGGAACCGATTTCAAATTAAATATTAAGTTATTATGCTCAATAAAAGCAGTCTTGGTAGCCAAAAACTTGGCTCAGTTAAAAAGTAAATAATAAGATAGCACATTTGCTACCAGTCTTAAATTATATTTGGATAGGTTATACCTATGTTTTGTCCAAAACTTTTTTATTATATTATTTATATCAACTAAATGAAATTTGTCATTATTATAATTACAATTATATGCCAATATTAAATTATTGTTACATATAAAATTATTCATTTGTATATTTAAATTATGTCTTAGATTATTTTCCTGTGGCAATCCCTGTATGTAAGGCAGTGTGAACAAGACAATTTTGTGTACATTTAAGTTATTAAGTTGCTCAATATATCTTAACAACTGTTTGTTGTTTACACTGCCTCCTCTACCAACAAAAATTATTATTGTACTATTTGGGCAAAATTGAGTTACTTTAATTTTATTTAGGATGTCACTAAAAGATGCTCCAGGCATGCAGCAATTTTAAATTTTTCGTCCCTTTAAAGAGTAATTTAAAGTTATGCCTAGATTTTTTCCTATGTCATCGCTATACACAATTATATTATTTTTGTTAATATATGAGTTATTTTTTTATTTTAAGCTCCTCTGCTATGGCACTGTCATAGAGTTTTGGTGGTGGTATAATATTATTAGCACACACCGACTCTGAAGAAGCTGGTAATTAATGCTGACACTCACATTGATGTTTAACTAAGGAGTCAAAACGCTCCTCATTATATTTACATGTCTTTAGCAGATTATCCATTGGCAGTATGTGTTCTTTTATTTCGTTTTCGGCTGATTTATATTTATTGAATACAGTTTGAACGGAATTTGTAAGAGATAATATTTCTGATTTAAGACACTCTACGTCAGTTTCATAACATTTTTTTATGTTATCCACCTCAATTGAATACAATTTAATTTCATATATCAATGCTTGCTTTTCTTTACATAAATTAACATAATTTTTGGTATTAATCTTGTTTTTTATTATTTTTTGTACTTTCCTTATGTATTTATTAACTTTTATATACTTCTTCAATTTGGTTTTACTGCAATTAATCCTCACTGAGTTTCCTGAAGTGGAAGAGTCGTCACCAGTCAAATCTATTGTTGCAGATTGCTGTAAAATTCTTGAAGTATTACATTGCACAAGCTCATAGAACAGGCTTTGAGTCTGGGAGGTGTTAAGATTATCTATATATGTTTTAAATTGTATTATTTGCTCATTAGCCTTATTCAACTGTAACTTCAATGCAGCAATGAACCTGAGCACTTCCTCATATTCCTTGCTGCATCGGTTAAACTCATTAACCGTTCCATGTAGCTGATCTCTTTCTTTTATAACACTTGTGTATTCTGTATCTAACTTAACCATATCACATTTCAATTGTGTGTTTTTGGCAATTATGCTATTTCTTTTTCATTATCATCCCTTTCCTTAAGCAACAGTTCACACTGCTCCCTGGACGCCTTAAGTTCTTGGAGCGCAAGCTGGAGTTGGTTCTCCATCTGACGCGTCTTGGCGTTGTGAGTATTCATTTTACTATTTATTATAAATAATAAAAGAAAACAAAGATCGAAAACAGAAGGAGCAGAGTAAGCTAATATCGAGTTGTTGTTATTTATTTTCTATTTACATGTAATCAAATTATTCTTAAAACAATTCGAAAAGAAAACCGCAAAGAATGTAAAAATCCGAGTAACAGAATAGGTCTTTAAATTATAAAAGGAATGATATTAAATAAGAATTACAATAATTTTAAAACCTTTCACTTCGTTACCTGTCACTTTTTGTTCCAACACCAAAATGTTGTTATAACATTTATGTACCGACTTTCTTAAATATTAAATACAAAGCGGCAGTAATTGTTAACTATAACATAAAATTGAGGTGGATATGGTGCATTTACAATATTGAAATTATAAAAATTTATCGGGACCAATTACTTTTACAACTTATCACTAGGGTTGCCACAGCAAAAAAAGCAGTCAAAATAGTTTCTGGTTCTTTCGCACTACAACAATATTATAGCTGCAGCGTGGCTCTACTAAGTAAAATACTTCATCTCACGATTGAATTAAAACTTCAAGCGTACCTTATCAAGGACTTTTGTGAAATACTTAAAAGCCTTTTCATTTCCTGAGGCATTTCATTTGAATAAATATTTTGAAGCTTTGAAACTTTTCCTCCGCGTAGTTATGGGACTCGTTTTAATTTAATGAAAGCATAGTGAATATTCACGCGTATGTTCAGGAACTAAGTAAATACTTAATATATTCGTAAAGTATTTAATACAGTAAATATTAGAATCGGAAACACAAAACATCAGAATCCGTCGACGTAAACTATCTTTATTGTGTTTCCCATATTCATATATTACGATGGCCATGGGACGAAATAGGTTAATGGATATTAACCTATTTCGTCCCATGGCCATCGTAATGGAATTAAGGCACCCAGAACAACCATGATTATCTAAGCAATATAACCTGAGTAAGAAAATCCGTTCAGTACTGTGACCAAATCAGGTGCTTAATATTAATTTCATCAATTTGCTTTTTAAAGGGAGATAGATATTTACAAATCATCCTTTCTCATTATTCATGGTTAAATATGAAATTATTAACTAATAAATTCATACAAATATTATAAAGTGATAACCTTTCCAAGGCTTTATGATGTCAAGAACTCAAAGCTTAAATTTACTATTTCATATTTAAGTGATCGAACATGATATAAATAATGACTTACCTTTCCTTAGAAATCTGAACACAAATGTGTTTTTAAATGGCTAAGAACTTAGCTCTGTTGAAACCACCGTTTATGTTGGCATCACTCTCGATAAAAAACTTCAGTAGGGCCTCCATATATCCAAACTAACAAGCAGACTAAGCTCTGCAGCTTGTGCTGTAAAAAAGGTTAGAGGTCTCATTAGTGTCGAGCCAGCTAGATTAATTTATTTTAGTTATTTCCATAGCATAATGTCTTACGTGATTTTTAAACCTTTAATTAATTTAGAAACAATTTTTGTTTTGCATAAGCGAGCCATAAGATCTATTTACATCCTAAACATCAGAATGTCTCTCAGAAAAAATTTAAATAAATAAATTTATAAACTTTGGCCTCTCAGTATATTTACTATTATTTTATGTATGTTTACAAAAACAAAAGCAGTTTTAGTAAAAAAGCGATATTCATTTTGTAAATACTAGGTACAAACGCAAGCTATTGATACCAGTTTCATTCTTGGGGCAATGCTATATGCAATGCCCCAAGAATGAAACTGCAATACGCTATTATAACAAAGTCCCAGAAAATACACAAAGTCTCTCTATTACCAAGTTTAAATATTTTATTAAAGAAAAACTGTATAAAAAGGGTTATCTTATATAAGGGATAATAACTACTTGGAAAGAGGTGGACGCTTGGAAACTGTTTCTAAATATTTTTTTAAACATTTAAACAAATGTCCCGCTGGGTTTCTTGCTGGTTCTTCCCAGGACAGAAATTTTTGTCCGAAACACTGGTAAATGAAAAAATGACTTTCAATAAGAATGACATGTAATCTATATTGAATAAAAATTATTATATTGTATTCAAGTATCGTAGAAACGACTTTGGAAAATGCAAGAAGATGGCTGTATACTTTCTCGTATATAATATGATGTATGCAAATTTTCCTTTATCAAGCGGATTAACGATTGCAGAACAAAACGTGTCACAGCGCTGCATCTGTGTCTATGCAGATCTAGAATATTATATTGGAAACGGCACATT
Organism: Parnassius mnemosyne; assembly: GCA_963668995.1. Classification (NCBI taxonomy): domain Eukaryota; kingdom Metazoa; phylum Arthropoda; class Insecta; order Lepidoptera; family Papilionidae; genus Parnassius; species Parnassius mnemosyne. Next base: position 152,233 of record CAVLGL010000098.1, on the reverse strand, counting down.
TTCAGCTGCCTAGTTTTAAGGGGTGATAACAAAGACTAAAAAGAAAAAACAGATAAACGGAGTGCTGCGGATATTTTAAGGGACGCCGAAAGCAAACTAAAACAATGATTAACTAACGATCATAAATTAATATGTAGATAATGCATGCACACACACATATACGTCATAAATAATTAGCAGTTAACATCATGGTTTTAGTTGCAAATGTCTATTAACATCTCGTGAAATTTTACAAGATATTAACGAGAGTAAAAAGGGTTTGTTAGAGAGTTGAAGAAGTTGAGATTAATTTCAGCACCACTAGAAATGTACGCAGTTCTTTGTCTATCTTTATTTGTTAAATAAATGGTGATAAAGAAAAGAAAAGAAAAAACACCGTCATAGGGTAAAACTATGTATTAATTAATAAAATAATATATATATATATATATCTATTAGTACATGGACCGCCTGCAAACGACGGAAATTAAAAATAATAATATACGCGACACAATTATTAAATCATTTGTTACATTTAGATTGTCGAAATTTTACAAAACTCTTAACAAGCAATAGTAATAATAAAACACTAAACTATAAGAAGGTTTTTTTTTAAAACTGAATTGACAAGTGGACTTACAGTCCAAAAATAAGTGGTTAATGATGTCCATAGGCACCTGCAGTCAACTTTATACAAAGGAAAACATATGGAACAATTCTGTATAGCTCATATAAATACTTGTTCCGTGAGGGATTCAAACCCGCAGCCCTCAGCGCTGCAACTCAATCGTAAATCCACTACGCCATAAATCTCTCATTATTGCTTTATTATTGTTTAAATAATACACATAAACTAAAGAATACTTAATAATTTCAAATTTATAAAACATTTGTGAAAAAAAACCATTACACCACTATACAGGTTAACGTGCACGGATAGTTTGTATTTATTATGAAGGCATAGAAGTCATAAAACTCGAAAATGTAAATTGTCGTTATCACCGTTAATTAAGTGTGTTTATAAATAAAACCTTTTAATTAAACCTACCAGCTATATTGCACTAGAATGATGCATTAGGAATGCAGTTATAAATTTAATTCTCATCGAGTCATCTTTTAATTTAATAAATAGCTTTGAAATGGTTCCAGCTTCCTGTAGTAAAAATTGAAATCGTGCTTGTTATATAAAAGCCTTTGAAGAAGTTAAAAGGTTTATCCAATGAATATTATTCGGTTCAATAAAAACTGTAGATTAATTACAATATTTTTTTTAAAGAAAGAGTAAATGAACATGCGGCTCTGGTGGTAAGAGACTACCACGGTCCATGAACAACTGCAACACCAGGAGAATCGGAGGTACGTTGCCGACCTTTTAATAAACAGTAAAATATTTTTGCAATTGAAGTGGCAAATGAACTTGCAGTCCAATTAATGGTGAGTAGCTACTGCAGTCCATGAACACTTAACGCTTATGTTGAAGCTAAGTTATATCGCTTCAGAAAAATCGCTAGTCGTCGGTCGTGGTGGGTGGAAAATTACACAAAAAATTAAATTTTCTGTAACAACGTAGAAGACCTTTGTACTCACGCAATTTATGTTTGTGAACTGCCTCCACGATACAGGAGAAAATCCTAGTGTGGTGGTAAAGTTTGAAAAAAAAAGAAAGAAAAAAGAAAAGAAAAAAAGATAAGAAATAATTCTACTTCATAGCTATTGCGGACTTAACATTATTTTAGAGAAACTGAAGTGACAAACGAACGTGCAGGCCACACGATGGTAAGCAGCACGGCTATAGCAGTCCATGGTATTGTTAACCCTGAGAACTTAGATGAAATGCCTCACAGTCTGTAATTTATACTAAATCCTAACCCTTAAGACCGAAAAATTATAATGTTTTACTATGTTTTCTTTCTTCATCGAAAAAAATTAACCATCTTTTTATCTTGAAATTATGAGTGATACCCTATGTTGTCAATAACACAGGGAGGCAAATCAGGAAATGGGCAGCAGCGTCTTCCTATTAACGACTAAAATGAAATAAAACTGTGGTTCCAACCTGCTTTCTAAGCGTAGCAACTATGTCAAATATTCTCCCTATGAGCAAATCTATGGGTGAGGCCTATGGTCAGCAGAGGACCGAAAGTCGTAAAAAAGTACGCTATAACGGTAAAGAATAATAAAAATGCGTTATCATAATTAACGTAATAATATCAGATATAAATTTTATGAAAGCAAAAGAAATAATAGTGAACGCGATAAAACGCTTTATATAAGACAAAAAGTCAGTGAAGACAAAATATTTTCTTGAAAAGAAGCAACATTTTATTAAATACTTTCATTCTGAGTCAGGTCTTAAAAACGGTAAGTCCCCGGGCAAATATGGAATTACAGCGCAGCTTCTGAAATCGGGTGGAAAACCGGTACTTGAAGTTCTACAGAAGCTCTTTAATACCTTCTTTCGTGGTGGCACTACTCTGGAGGCGTGGAGCAGACGTGCAGTGGTCTTGTTCTTCAAGAAAGGTGACAACACTCTCTTGAAGAACTACTGACCGAATTCCCTTCTGAGCCGCGACATCGTGAGGTTTTCGAGAGTATTTTCGAATCTTCTCGCATGCAGACTCAATGACTTCCAGTCTTCTGAACAAGCCGGTTTCCGAAAAGGTTTTAGCACCATAGAACACATTTTTTTTATAAGGGAGGGGGCAAACGAGCATGCAGCTCACCTGGTGGTAAGTGACTACCGCCGTCCATGAACAACTGCAACACCAGGAAGGGAATTGCAGATGCGTTGCCGGCCTTTTAAAAAGGAGTACGCTCTTTTATTGAAGGTCCCAAAGTCGTATCGGTCCGGAAAAATTGCTGATGGTAATCGATTCCACAAGGAAGTCGTGCGAGGAAGAAAACATCTTCTAAATCGCACAGTGGTGGACCGCCAATCATCCAGATGGTGTGGATGGTATCGGGAGTTCTGCCGCGATGTGCGTTCGTGAAATTTGGCGGCTGGGATTAATCCGAACAATTCCTCAGAGCACTCCCCATGGTAGATGCGAAAGAAAATGCAAAGGGATGCAACATCTCTTCGCAGTGCCAATGAATCGAGCCGATCGGATAGGGCTCGGTCGTCGACGATTCGAGCCGCTCTGCGCTGGATGCGGTCAAGTGGAAGGAGCTGGCACTGGGGAGCCCCTGCCCAGAGATGGGAACAGTATTCCATGTGAGGCCGAACCTGCACCTTGTAAAGTTGCAGGCGGTGTGCCGGCATGAAATACTGTCCCGCTCTGCTGAGCACACCAAGCTTTTTAGAGGCCAATTTGGCCTTCTCTTCCAAGTGACCACGAAACTGCACGTCACTCGATATGTCGACTCCGAGGATACCGATACTGGCTGAGGCAAGAAGGGGAGTGCCTTGAAACTGAGGAGATACGACAAAGGGGTTCTTTTTAGCGGTAAACGCGCAAACTTGTGTCTTTTGAGGATTAAACTGGACTAGATTTAGTTGCCCCCAATCCGAGACTTTTTTCAGCAAAGACTCGACTTCAGACACAAGTTTGTTCCGGTACTCGGCGACGTTTTCCTGAGAAATACTGGCACGGCCGGTGTATAGAGCATCACCAGTGCTGTCATCCGCATAGCAATGAATGTTACCAGTTAGCGACATATCATTGATGTGCAGAAGAAACAGCGTTGGTGATAGCACACAGCCTTGTGGAACACCAGCGTTAATAGGCTTGTAGTCACCCATACTACATACATACCCTCAATAATTTCTCCCAACGGATAATCTTTAGATGAACATGGACAATATGCCAGTAGTTGTTTGGAGCACTAAGCTCGAAGTTGTTGACAAATATGTTTACCTGGGACAAATAGTCAGACTAGGTAATTCCAACTTCGACTGAGAGTTCAATCGACGAATTCAAATCGGCTGTTCAACGTTCGGAAGATTACGACACATTTTCTCGTCAGGCATACCTCAAAACTTGAAAACGAGACTATTCAACTAGTGCGTGTTGCCAGTGATGACCTATGAAACTGAGATGTGGTCCTTCACTGCTGGCCGGATGAAGAAGCTCAAGTTCGCTCAGCGGGCTATGGAGAGGGCTATGCTCAGGATTTCTCTGCGTGATAAAGTTAGAAATGAGGATATCCGTAGTAGAACCAGAGTAAACACAGCCCAAAGGATTAGAAAACTGAAGTGGCAATGGGCCGGCCATATAGCTCGAAGAACCGACAACCGATGGGGAAGAAAGGTTCCCGAGTAGCAGTCCCGTACTGGCAGGCGTCCCCCCACTAGAAGGAGTCACGACCTGATAAGGCATGTATAAAATCAATGGACGCAGGTGTCTTGAAACCGTGCTTTGTGTCATTCTTTGTGGAAGGCCTATAATAGCAGTGGACTTGTGAAGGACTGTGATGATGATGATTCCGAGCACTATGTTCAGTTTTGGGCTTGTAATATGTACTAAATGATGAAATAAACATTTAAATCGCCTTCAAAAACTAACAGTTTTAAAAAAATATTTCCCTACAGATTAGCTTTTGAAGTCGTTGCTAAGATATTATGTATCAAAGCCCCGACTTCAGAAGTGCTTGCTTTTGAGTAGATTAATAAATATCATAACCTCAATGACCAAATAGAATGTTGTTTTCTTCATTAAAATTCACTAAAATATTTATCCCCTATTTTCTAACGCCTAAACAACTCCTGAACTATAATTTATTTATATAAATATACAATAATACAATTGACTGTCTGCCCTTATTTAAAATCGTTTAGTAAAATATTATGCCTAGTGCATTGGATAAATGCTTCTAGCACTTTGTTATTCATTCTAGCTATATTTTCTCTAATGAGTGCTTCATATAAACGCCACTTTCAACATAATGAGCGGGTTAGGTTACATTGCACGTCGCTGCAAAATACTAAAGCTCTTTATAAGCGTAATGCAAGCAGTCTTGTAAAATTTATTCGTTGCACTTGTTATAGTCCGTATAATTTTAAGTACTACCCAGAAAAACACTTCTGTTTATTGAATTTTCAAGTTCTTCGCGTCTTTTGGGCGTGGTACACACTATAGCTATAATAAGAGCTCTGGCAAGAGAGTCTAAGAATTTCCCCTAAATTTCACGGTACGTAAAGACAAAGATAAAATAATGATACTTTATTTTGCAAATATGGGTACACAACAAGTAACCAGAGTTCGGTCCCAGCCGGCATCACTGCGGTCTGTTTCTCTGTATGACATATTTCGTAATGAGGATCACCGCTATATGGATATAAATCCTAAAAATCCTAATGGATCAGTCAACTGAAGTGGCAATGAACCTGGAAAGGGTGACGGTCTGGTAAAATATTTAGAGAGTAAGCGTGGCCAAGTACCGTGTGTTTGTGGCGTTCTTTAAGGTAATGATGAAACAATTAATAAGTGCACTCGGGAAGAAGGAATATCTTTTGTTATATGAAACAAATTTTGACGGCTTCTATCGCGTTTAATTTTAACTTTTTTAATTCCCGACGTTTTAGGTGCTTTACAGCACTTATGGTCACGGGGGGGGACTGAAGTGTTTGACGTTCCGATGTCATAGTTAGCCCGGCTACTTTCAGTTTTTTAATATTAATTTTTGGTTCGATTTACGCAAAATGAGCTTACAGTATCTTAGAGTCTAGCAGTGGTATACTTGGGTTTGGATTTAATTTTATTTATTATAGGATGCCAAGCAGATGGCAGCACCCATCCATCTTCTCTATTGAAATTGGGATGTTTTTTTTTTTTATTTCAATAGCCTCGCGAATCGTCCTTGGTAGAAATCGGTGTTCTTTTGAGAGGATTTTTGTTCTATCAAATCTAATGTAATGGCGGGGACGATCTTGCACATTCACAAACTGCAGACTCCCTGATACATCGATGCTTCACGTTAGCTATATGTTATTTAACGCGGGTTTTTATAGATTTTTTTGTTTGTCGTATGTAAGAGAGACCACATTCACAATCCAGCTTTTACACTCCTGCATCTTGTAGAGGGATATGACACTTGACGAATGGTAAAAAAAACACCAATCTTCTTCGGCGGCTTAAAGTATGTTTTAATGGAAGCCCGCTTTAAGATATAGCCAACCTCGTCTGTGACTCCTCTGACATAGGGTAGTACAGCAGGCATACGCTCGACTGTGGCCGGCTTCACTCGGTCACTGTGACATAAGCGCGGGACCTGAAGCTTGTTGTCTTGCAGTACTTGCTCGACGTGCTGAAGCTCGGTGGCCAGATGTTTTGATTTATAATGAATTTTTTTCATTATATTTAGATACTTCGCGTTTGTTTAAATTCTCAATGCAATTATTAAAATTAAATGTCGTTAATACTGTCTTTAACTTACTGGACAAAGTGTCTATGGTATTATTTATGAATTGTAAGTCGAACCGTTTTTTGCTAAATCACCGTTCGTAACAACTTTTTACTTGCCTGATTTAAGATCATAGCACTTCCTCGAATGTCCTTTTTTGTTGATATTTTGACACACGTAGGAATAAGATTATGGTCTTTGCATCTCTTCAAGAAATTTAAAGATATTATATATCTTGCGCGCTTGGTCTTGAGATCTTCTAATCGGCGAATTTTATTATTATTTATTTTATTCCCAACGTTTCGGGTGCTTTACAGCCTTTTGCTTTATAATTAATAAAATTAAATCCAAACCCAAGTATACCACTGCTAGACTTCAAGATACTGTAAGTTCAGTCTGCGGAAATCGAACCAAAAATTAATATTAACAGTTTTATTCAAAATTATTTTGGCTTCGACTTTGAGTTATTGAGTTTTAAGTGCGTATTTTTTAAGAATTGTGTGCCACTAACAATCACATTAATAGCATTTCTGATAAATGAGGTTATTCCAGACATATTTCCTTTAAGAAAACCTTTAATAAAAGCCCACGGGTCTTGGCTGGTCTTCTACAATGGTCCGCTTTCTAGGTGTTACGTCTCGAGCCCCTTTTTGACTCTTTTGCCCGGGTAATCCCCTCTGATAAACACTGATCACATGGTCATGTGTAACTTCCTAGTTTGAAAGTGGTTACAGGTGTCCATGAGCTAATGTAGTCGTTTACGATAGGTGGACTCTCAATTCATTTGTCACTTATGTTTAATTTAAAAAAAACGTGGGATCGTCGCCCGCAAGCATCTAGCGGGGCGTACCCGGCAAGACAATCGTGTGGTCAGTTGTCCGCACAATCGTCTTCGAGTGGTGGTGGGAATTGCAAGGCAAGAGCATAAGTTACTCACCTTAAAGTGAGGTGCAAGCTCGTTTGCCCCCTCTTCTATAGAAAAAAACTATATATTTACTTTTTAATCAAAATTAATAATATTTTCGTGTTTTGTATAATCTGTGTTTAAAAAGGAATGTAAATGGATTTCCCTGAAATAAAATAAAAAACTCCTCTCGAATAATCTAATATTACAGATCCTGATTCAATTTCATCAGCGCAAAGTAGTTTTAGCAGTAGTTGAATTCCAACTTAAACATAAATTCTCACTGCCTTGGCGTAGTTTAACGAGTATAAAGCTGCGGAACGTGACCATTTAGGCGGTACCCCCTTTATTGCATTTCTTAATCGTTGATCGTTTCAACTAGTATTTATAAACATTTTAATATTTGTTTGGTTGTACGTCTTTATCGCACATCTCAAATTCATATCACATTAGAAGAAAATGGAAATAGGAGATGGACAGCAATATCCTCCTGACAGGCGTGTTAACTCTTGTTCCCCCTGTGAACTTCTTTCCCCTATGAAGCAATCTAAGAGACTAGCTATGTTAAAGAGTGAAATCTGATAGATTGTTACGATGATTTGTGATGATTATGATTTTTTTTAGGATAAGGGTGAGAAACGAGCACACAGTCCACCTGATGGTAAGTGGTTACTTTGGTCCATAGACAACTACATCTATCCACAACTACGAATCAAAATGCAGATGCGTTGTCACCCGTGAGGACTAATATGGAATGCCTTGTTTCCAGTAAAAAGAGTCTCCGGTTCTCTACACTCACTATACGAAACACAGCAGTGTTAAGCTGCCATTTCACGCTGGTATTCTGTGAGAGCGTGGTCCCTCCCAGGTCGAGCCGATCCATTCTTGCTACAACTACATCGGTAATATAGCTGCAGCATGGCTCTACCTCTTAACAAATTTACCACGTCATAATTGTATCATAATCATCACACATCATCGTAACAACATATTAAGGTTTTACAACTAGTGTAATGTTTAGTATCAACTTAAACTAATATATTAAATATTATAATTATAATATTCTGTTCATATAAAGTTCGGCTGTTTCTAAGTAGCGCATAAGGTGCAGTAATTTATCTCCAAATAAAAACTTAATTTTCTACTGAGGCGTCTAAATGCAAATGACACAACTTATAGTTTTGTAAGTAAAATTTTATAAATTAAGGTGCTGGAGTGGCCAGAATTACTTTGCGTTAATTTTAAAAAAACATTGTGACTTATTTTTAAGGCAATATTTTTAATATTAATGAAACTGAATAAGAGTACAAAACGATCTGGTTTATTGGCCTACAGATTTCTAATATCTTTGGTTTAACATTTAATACCTACAAAATAATGATTTCTTATATTTATGCGAACACTTCATATTAAATCAAACTAATTTTTACGGATCTATTGTCAAAGGAAGAGTTCTACAAACAAGTAGACGGTGTGATGATAGGCTCACCTGTATCTCCCTTAGTCCAAAACTCCAAGATTCTACGTACGTAGACGACATATTACCACATAGACCACTTTAATTCCATAAACTCTAAAATACAATTCACTTCTCATCACTTGATAAAGATACTGTCACCGATGAGAGGACATACCAGAGCACACATAAAGGATTCTTACCATTTTTTTAAGTGAGATAAAAGACCTACATCTCACTGACAATGAAACTATGGTCAATGTTGATGTTCAGTCACTATTCACATGCTTACCTATTGAAGACTGAATTTTAATTATGAATAGAAAGCTAGAAGATAACGACATGCCTACAGAATATACAGTATTACTCAAACACTGCCTCTGTACTGGTTATCTATTGTGGAAGGAAGAGTTCTACAAGGAAGAAGATGAAGTGGCGATGAGCTCAACTGTATCTACCGTAGTTGCGAGTAAGTTCTCAAAATTCTCCATGTATATGTACATGGAGAATTTCGAGAAGAAAGCCGGTGCTTTATTTATTCAGGTTTTAATATTTCATCAATATCATTACAGCCCTTCACAAGACCACTGCTGAACATAGGCCTCCCCCGAGGAATGCCCAAAGCACGGATTTGGCCCACCTGCATCCATCGACTTCCTACAAGTCTTACAAGGTCATCACTCCATCTAGTGTGGGACACTCTACACTTCGCCTACAAGTAGGAGGTTGCCACTCGAGAACCTTTCTTCCCATCGGCCCATCGGTTGTCAGTTCTTTCGAGTTATATGGCCGACTCATTGCCACTTCGGCTTACTAATTTATAGGGCTTTGACGGTTACTATAGTTTCACTGCGGATATCCTCATTTCTAACTTTATCACGCAGAGAAATGCTGAGTATAGACCTCTCAATAGCTCGCTGAGCGACCTTAAGCATCCTCATACGACCAGCCGTGAAGAACCATGTCTCAGATCCATAGGTCAGCACTGGCAACACGCAATGGTTGTATAATCTAGTTTTGACGTTTTGAGGTATGTCTGACGGGAAGACGTGTCGTAATTTCCCGAACGCTACTCAGCCGAGTTGAATCTGTGATTGACCTCTCGGTCGGAGATGGATTTACCTAGTAACAACTTTGAAGTTAGTCCTTCCAATAATTACCGGAATAGCTAGACCTATCCATTGTGAGACACAATTGAGGTCATTGAGAATAGTGCTTAGGTCCTCCAGCGATTCTGCCATATCGTCGGCAAATCGAAGGTGAGTGATGTACTCGCAATTGACGTTAATACCTTATCCTTTCCAGTCCAGGAGCTTGAAAACGTCTTCCAATGCAGCGATGAATAGTTTCGGCGATATTACGTTACCCTGTCTTACACATCTCTCCAGTTGGGTAGGTTCCGTACTCTGGTTCTTTACTCGGATAGCCATTGTGCAAATACTTCAGCACTTCGATATAGGGACACTTCACTTGCCACCGCTATAGAGACTGCAGCACCGCCCAAATTTCGACGGAATCAAAGGCTTTCTCATAGTCCACATACGCCAGGCATAGTGAGAAATTGTACTCCTCGGACTTCTGTATAATTTGCCGAAGGGTATGTATGTGGTCTATGATACTAAAGCCTTTTTGGAAATATTAATGAGCTATGACACATATTTTAATAGCGGGAACTAGAATTCATACGTTTTTGAACTTGTTGACTAGACTATATCACTATGTGCTCGTTTATCACCCTTATTATATATACAACATTTTTGAAGCGCAATAATATTTGTTATTTTTTTAATCAAATTCACAATGAAGAACATCATTCATGGAACGAATCACGCATCTTACATCGCTACAAATGAGTTTTAATTCTATAAGAGGGAACTTAATATGAATTATAAATATAATCTTGTGAATGCTTGAGGGAAGGAAGCTGGCGTTAAAACACTTACCATGTGCACAGGGGAAAGAAATACGAAAATCTCTTGATTTAAATAGATGATTAAGGAGTATAAAGATTTTTTTTACGAGTAGAAAAATTATGGATGTTGAAATTAAATAATAATTAAAATATGGAAACAAAAGACATTTTCCATGATAGCTATGCGGAAGTTATCGAGTTATTGGCGTTGTAAAAATGTTCAATCCACCACCCCATATCATCCTTGTAGGCATCGTAAAACGCAACAGAGTCTTTGGTGATGATACGGAAGTTATTGTAAATGAATAAATAAATAAATAATACGTTTATTTCGGTAATCTTGTTAACAACATACTACTGAGACTTCCCAGTGAGTAATCAGAGGATACTCGCGTTAACAATGACCTGCTACTTCCCTTAAGGATTACGAAAAAGTAAAATTACAAAAAGTTTAACCCCTAGAAAATTTGTAATTAGTATGTGTATATTAAGCAGTGTGTGAATATGAGTGTAGGAGTGTTGTTGTATGTATGATGTGGGGGTGTGGGTTTATCTGCTGGTTGCTGAAGAAATTATAAGTAAGAAAACTAGTTGCCTGTAAATGTATAAGATGTTGGTAAGATAGATTTCAGATAATTCTATTTAAAAGATTTTCAACGTCGTCCTAAGTCAGTGTATACAACCAATGGATTAGAGTTTTTTTGCATATATTTAATTGCATGGGATATATTTTAAGTATTTTATTTAAGTTATTATATATAAAAGCAGACTGACATGGGTATTGTCTAATAGCAAAGACAGTACGTACAAGAGGTATAGGCGCCACAATATCAGTTCTTCTCTTTTATTAAGGGATTCTTTAAGCGGTATGGATTTATGACATTTAAAGATGAGGTTAAGAACATAAAGCTTTCTAATTGAGAGAATTTTACTAATTTGGTATAGGGTGTTAGTAGAGAATCTATAAGGTTTGAAATACATGACCTTTATAAGAGACCTCTGTGCTATCTATAAAGTTGGTCTTGGTGGCTCTCTCTATTGTAAATGTTTTAATATTTGAAAGTCCAAATAAATCTACATATCTCTATGTTTTAATATCCACAGCTTTTCATCCCACTTTTCAAAGTATATTCTAACTGTGCGTCCCTTCATATATTTTTATTTTACTAAACTGTGTCGTATCTCAAGAAGAAATAAAGATATCACTTTTTTATAAAACTGCAGTGAAGATATGGAGTAACATACAAATAATATACAAAAAAACGTACAGTTGAACCTATTCTTTTTGAAGTCGGCAAAAAATTTTTGCTGATTCTCACCGTTACTTATAATTACGAACGAAAGTTGGTGAACAACAGCTACCAAAGTGTAGTGTAATAGCACAGCATCAAATATATTCTCTGAGAGAGTCTATTCACAATCCAGTAAACTCATTCATTATGGAGAGTGGCTGAACCAGAAAATATACAGCCTGTGTATAATATCAGAATATGTGTTTTAATTTCTTAATTATAAAATAAATCACTTTGTCTTGCTTCAACATTGTAAAATTTTTAAAATGATTCTATCTACACCGCACACTTCTTAGTGGTAAATTGCACTTAAGACTAACACGGTCTGCAACTAATTTGATTTTCTGTCGTCTGCAGCTAGTAACAGTAACTATAAATAGTGGATGCTTGCTTTCTCAACTAATGACACTTAATAACATACTTTTGTTTGCAAGAAATTTAATAATTAAACTTCTTTGTTTCATTCATAAACTCATTCAGCCATGCTGCAGATATATTACTAGTATAGTTGTAGCACGCATGGGTCGGCTCGACCGGGAAGGAACACGCTCTCGCAGAATACCAGCGTAAAACAGCAGCTTAACGCTTCTGTGTTTCGTATGGTGAGTATAGAGAACCGGAGACCTTTTTTACTGGAAACGAGGCATTCCATCTTAGTACTCACAGGTGAAAACGCATCTGCATTTTGATTCGTAATCAAGTATAGATGAAGATGTCTGTGGGCCACAGCAACCACTTACCATCAGGTTAACAGTGTGCTCGTTTTTCACCCATATTCTATGAAAAATCGGCTAATTTAGGTCCGCTTAAGATTACCTGTGATATTTGCTATATTTGCCATAACTACCACGTTGGGTAGGCGGGTTTACAACTTAAACTTTTTGTATTTAATTTCTTATAAGGAAGATGCTTTATTCACCTATAACGATACCTACGGGCTTATATAAGATAGTGGTTTACGGAAACGGGATTATATGATAAAAAGTAAATAATAATAAATAAATAATAAAAAGTAATTATTTGCCTCAAAACGATACAATGTTAAAATTTAAATGGACATCTTAATAATGAATTGTGACAAAACGGTCTGTGAATCAGTTTTTTTTTATCGGATAAGGGTGACAAACGAGCACACAGTCCACCTGATGGTAAGTGGTTGCTGTGGCCCATAGACTACATTTATCCTCGATTACGAATCAAAATGCGGATGCGTTGTCACCCGTGAGGACTAAGATGGAATGCCTCGTTTCCAGTAAAAAGGGTCTCTGGTTCTCTACACTCACCATACGAAACACAGCTGCATCAAGCTGCTATTTTACGCCGGTATTCTGTGAGAGTGTGGTCCTTCCCCGGTCGAGCCGACCCATTCGTGCTACAACTATACCAGAATATAGCTTCAGCATGGCTCTACCACGTTGTAACGGGAAACCCATTACTTCTGCTATTCTGCCACAGCCTTTGCGCAGTATCCATACAGGGTTTTAGGCAAGTAATGATACACACGTATCAGCAATAAATAAATAAATAAAATTCAAACAATAAATAAATAATAGTTACTAAAATACGAAATACAAAATACAAAAATGTTCACTAATTTGACGGGATATCAGAGCCAGTCAGAGCCAGGGACTGTTGTTGAATCAGCCACTTGCGGCATCTTTGTCGGAAGGTATACGGACATAGGGTAGTCCGGACTGATGGTGGCAAATCGTTCCAGATTTTAGCAGCGGAGAATTTAAAATACCCCCTGGTTCCAGCGAGTCTAATTCTGGGTAGTGGAAGCCGATGACATTTTTTTCTGACTAAGAGAAAACTTTTTTGTCCAACAGCTATCTTATCGCACAAATATCTTCGAGACGTTGCGTGATACAGTTTATGTAGAAAGCAAGCATATTTTAACTTGGTGCAATTGGTCATATTTTAAGGCCTTAACAGTGGTTGAAAGGCCTAAATCTAGGATATTTAAGTAAAAAAATCTCAATAACTGTTCATTTAATCCACAAAGAAAAAATACAAGATAACAAACAAAAATAAAGATTAACAGAAGAAGATTTGGTTAATGTTTTTAATTTAACAAAATTGTATTTTTGTCAACCCCTTATTAGAAAAAAAATCCCCAAAGAGTACCTATCTTTGTCATATTTTGCAAAATTTCTCCAAAACGGCACAAGCTTTTTAAATAGTTCTTACACTAAAAAAAGGTCTTAAAAATATTAATATTTTTAATTGAGAGTTTTATTTTTATTACCCGTTTAATAAGAGAATATATCATTTTTCCCTGAAATTGAATATATTTACGCGAGCGCGCATGCTCCGTCGCCATGTAAGCTCTGTCACAGTCCGTTTTCGGACATCGTCGAGGGTGGACCGCACGTCGGTGTTGGAGCGACTTCGTTCAAATATATATTAGTTTTTTAAAAGTTTATACTCAATTATAAATATTTTTATGACTAAAAACACTTAATTTAGTTAATATCTGTACACTGGTAACTGTAAATATTATTTTCTAAATAAATGAATTTTTAAAGTGCCCAAAGAAGAAGAAATTTTTGCGGCGACGTTGATTAGTGAAATTGAAAAATGCATTTTTATATAATTTAGATGTGGAACGACGAACATGCTCTCGTTACTTAGATTTCGATCGTTTTTAATACCTATGTAATTTTATTGTTGCATATTTTTATTAATTAGTTGGTAATGAATTTTATAATTATGTATTACAATAATAAAAAAGTATGACCTTATAAAATATTATTGGGGAGAGAAATAAAGATACAGATACTTACATTTAGGTACACTGTTATCAAATTAAATCAAACAATTTAAATAAATAAAAGAATGGTGCTTACCTAAGTATAAATAACTAAATAAAGACATTCTTGGGTTTATGGTTTTTTTTATGTTAGACAAACTATCATCTAAAAAATGTAAAAATTTTAAATTGGAGAGGGGTTTCTCTACGTGATAAAGTTAGAAGTGAAGGTATTTGCATTAGAATCAGAGTAACTGACATAGCTCAACGGAATATTACAGTGAAATGGCAATGGGCTAGCTATATAACTTGGAAAACATATAAAAAATAGGAAGAAAGGTCCTCGAGTGGCAACCTCGTACAGGTAAGCGAATTAGTACTCAACCTTTATTCCTCTTCACGTATTCTCATACACATTTCTTCACACATACACACACACACACACACACACGCACACGCGCGCATGCACGCACGCGCGCACACACACACATACACACACACACAAATAGGTCGCAAATAATACTTACCTAATACTATTAGGCAAGAGTGAATAGGTTTTTGTTAAGTCAGTGCAATTCACTATCTTAGACTACATAACCACTTACCGATGGGATTGTAGTTGCTTTACTACTTGCTGGGTAAAAATAGTAAAAAAAATTGACCCTGTGAAAGTTTGCATTTAGATATAATTTTTCTAACCAACCATAAAAATATGATGAGAATATGTATATAAGTATAAAGGTTGCCTCACACGGAACAGTAATAATATAATATTATATCTTCCATTATCTCTGAAATCCGAGGTATGTTCATATTAAGAGGTTAAATAGAGCCACATTGAAATGCATGGGGATCGTTTTGTAATTTCACGTCATTATCGAAAAAAATTGTACGTATTTTAGGTGGCGGTTTGCAAAACACGATTCCACAAAAATTAACTCAATAGAAAATAATTGCAAAGTTGCTTCTAAAAATACTTCAATTTTCAACGTCAATTTTTTTTACGTGGTAGAGCCATGCTACAGCTATATTTATTAGGTATAGTTGTAGCACGAATGGGTCGGCTCGACCGGGGAAGGGCCACGCTCTCACGGAATAACATGTAAAATAGCAGTTTAACCCTGCTGTGTTTCGTATGGTGAGTGTAGAGAACCGGAGAACCTTTTTACTGGAAACGAGGCATTACATCTTAGTCCTCACGGGAGACAACGCATCTACATTTTGATACGTAATCAAGAATAAATGTAGATGTGTATGGGCCGTAGCAACCACTTACCATCAGGTGGACTGTGTGCTCGTTTGTCACCCTTATTCTATTTAAAAAAAAACTTTCTGAGATTTCAGTAAAATAATGTTAAGCACTCGTACAATTTTGTCTCATGTTAATAAAGCTATTGGGCTATTTTGATTTGTAATAAAGTGATTTTACTTTATAGGTTAAATAATTTATTTACCTTTCTATATCAAGAACAGTTTTTCTGTCACTTCTATTGAATTTGACAGTGCTTGCTGAAATTTAGCATCTTTAGATGGATCAGAATCGCCCGCTGATCCGGCTGTTAGATATTGCAAAAATAATCGAAAATATTTATTTTTACTTTCATGCCCAAGACTACCTTGTCTTATTTTATTACGGTCAAATAATATTTATTAGGTTATTAAGCAAGTATTTTTGTAAATGTATTGTATGTAAATGTAAATGTTTTCATTATTTTGTTATTCTATTGTTTACAGTTATTATCACGTCTTAGCTTTACACCAAGAATTACATTAGAAATTATTGATGGGATGCGATGTAACGCGCATATATTATTTTTATCAAGAACTATTATATATATATATATATATATTTGTTTTTTTATAATGTATATATTTGTTTTTTTTACCAGTAGAGTTTCAACAAAATCTTAAAAAAGTTCAATGAATTTAAAAAAATATTATTTTCATTTTGATTAATTTAATTCGACACTAAAATAAATGTGAAAGGGCTTTTATCTGCAATAATCATTTTCATCAAAAATAACATAGACTTATAAAAGTCATATACACGGTCAATCATACTGAAGATTATCAATTGTACTACAAAATATTTAAAAGACTATTTCCAGTATAATGACCCGAATATCATCATTAATGTTTGACTGACACACTTAAAAGTTTTATCACATGGCTAAATGATTGACTTTTATATTATGATAAGGTCATGCTTTTCTATAAAAAATTGCAAGAAATTTTAATTCCCGGCCCTATTGGTTTGTTTTAGTTTTTACTTAATTAGTGAAAAACAAAATGGACTGATCTAAAAGTTTACTTTCTTGTGTAAAAATTGCTATTTAGAATTTTATGCAAATGGTAATTAAAGTTTCTATGTAAATAAGTGTAACATAGCGGGTATTATATTCAATGGTAGCGGCCATCCGTATTGGCAAAGCCGGCATCATTTTCTGTACAGAAACCGGTAAAGTGTTGCTCAAGGCACTATAAACAAAGCAGCTGATAAAATGTTACACTCTTAACTGTTAACAAAAACTGTTTTCGCAAATGGTCTTATAGATAATAATAACTATTCCGCCGTGTTAGGTGCAGGAGCTACTATAAGAAGGAGAAGAGGTAAAATTTTGTTTTAGAAATGCGCAATCAATACTGTTTTGTCTGCAATTGAGCATAAAATAAAAAATAACTTCAGCCAAAGAGCATAACTGGCATTATACTCAGGCCCATCAATTGGTATGGAAAAAAATAATTTTACCAGGTCTCAAATAAAATCAACCACAATTCAAAAAACATAAATATTAAAATCAAAAAATGTATATATGTATGTCTATACATACATATAATGATTTATGGCCGCTTAGTAACTGACGGTGACTCACTATAACATCCTACAGTCACGCCGAAACTAAGAGGAGAGAATCACTGTAGAAAAGGTAATAATTTATTGCGGAAATTTTGTGATAAAATTAAAAAAAATATTAACTTGTCCAAGTTAATCTAACTTAGTCTAACTTATCCTTATGCGTACAAAAAAAAACAAATAATATAATAGTGAGATGGCGTCAGTTTTTAAGAAGATATAACAAAAATAAACAAAAAAATAAATTACAATAAAGTTCAGTGTTTAATTGATTATATACCGCTGAAACTTAATCACGCTTTTTGAAACCACGCCAGTTGTAAACAATACTTGTGTGAAAAGACATAATTTCTTTTCAAATTTCCGCCGAGTTGTAAGTAGAAGGCCAAATAGGTCACGTGTCAATTTTAATTGAATATATTTTATATGAAGTGATCTGGACTACGTTTCATCAATTAACCATTGGTAAAAATTAAAACAGGAATTTTACGATTGTGTTTACAAAAAACATTATTAGTTGAACCTTGCAGCTTGTTCATTATTTTTATTATAAATACCTATAAATGTATATATTATTAATAAATAGTTCCCATAATATATTGGATTATTTTTTATTTTGCCCTATCTGCAATGTTCTACGCTCTATAGAAAATGTGGCGTATGACATGACTGACAATCTTTCGAACGTTTTATCTAGGTACAAAGATGTTTTACGTTTTCGTCGCCTCCACATGATATTTTTGTCAGCATAAGGTACCGTTCTATATCTGAAACGAATATAAATATTGCTACAAAGTAAAGTAATAGGCTATACAAGTCCCTCTACTGGGCACAGGGCTCTTTTTTTATTTCTGAGTGGGTTTTAGGGCAAGGAAATGCCCGCCGTGCTTCCCCAATGCGTGTTGACGAAAATTGCAATTACGAGTACAAATTTCATTCGTGCTGTCGGGGATCAAACCCGGGAAAATATTTACAGCGAACGCTTTGACCCAGATCTACTAATACGATACAAATAAATACGATTTAACATATATAATAAAAATTCTTACGTACTTGAAACTTGAACACTTGATAGCTCGTGATGCCTACCGGACAAAGCTACAGCACAACACCGTGCAATGTAATTGAAGATGCGTAACAGCTACATAATTCTCAGTGATGCGCAAGCATAACAGGCAGTATGTCACTTATATAATTGTCATCTCTGCAGTCTATTAATCTTTGCACTTTTATAAGTAATACAGAACGTAGTTGCTAGACGGTGTTGACATCGGCTAAAATCTCTGCGATCGCCGTTTCGTCAAGGTCATTCAGGCTAGTTAAAGCCTTAAATGTCATTGCTGACTAAACAAAAACGCATGCATGCGTTCTGCACTGTGTGTACATTCTTTGCAGTTTTTATAAATAAGCAAAGGACTATAAAAAATCACAATAATGAAGGTGGCATAGTACTAAACTGTTACAAAGCAGCAGTCTAATGTCACGTTTAAGAAATTTGCGAATTTTATAAATTTTTTTTAAAGAACCATAGTATTTGCCGAGTTTTGTCTGAAATTGTTGCTCAAATTTTAAATTCTCATCCATGAGGAACTTAAATTGCGGACACAACCCTCGTAAGGAATGATGTTGTCAAAGATCTTAACAGTAGGCTTCCGTTCATTAATCATTTTTACCTGGTTTTTGTTCCAAGTGTTCTGATAACACTCTTTGAGGGGTTGAGTACCAGACCATGTCTCAAGGATCACTCCGAAATAGAATCTAGATCTTTTTTTAGCTTGGAAATAGCAACAGCAACCTCCTCATCGATTGGCATTGTGTGAACATATACTTGGCTGTCATCTGCATATAATTGAATATAATTGAATTTTGAGTTATTGCTTTTGTAACGTTGGCCATGTATATTGCGAATAATGTGGGACCAAGTATCTAACCCATCCATCCATCTAGTGTGGGACACTCTACACTTCGCCTACAAGTAGGAGGTTGCCACTCGAGAACCTTTCTTCCCATCGGCCCATCGGTTGTCAGTTCTTTCGAGTTATATGGCCGACTCATTGCCACTTCGGCTTACTAATTTATAGGGCTTTGACGGTTACTATAGTTTCACTGCGGATATCCTCATTTCTAACTTTATCACGCAGAGAAATGCTGAGTATAGACCTCTCAATAGCTCGCTGAGCGACCTTAAGCATCCTCATACGACCAGCCGTGAAGAACCATGTCTCAGATCCATAGGTCAGCACTGGCAACACGCAATGGTTGTATAATCTAGTTTTGACGTTTTGAGGTATGTCTGACGGGAAGACGTGTCGTAATTTCCCGAACGCTACTCAGCCGAGTTGAATCTGTGATTGACCTCTCGGTCGGAGATGGATTTACCTAGTAACAACTTTGAAGTTAGTCCTTCCAATAATTACCGGAATAGCTAGACCTATCCATTGTGAGACACAATTGAGGTCATTGAGAATAGTGCTTAGGTCCTCCAGCGATTCTGCCATATCGTCGGCAAATCGAAGGTGAGTGATGTACTCGCAATTGACGTTAATACCTTATCCTTTCCAGTCCAGGAGCTTGAAAACGTCTTCCAATGCAGCGATGAATAGTTTCGGCGATATTACGTTACCCTGTCTTACACATCTCTCCAGTTGGGTAGGTTCCGTACTCTGGTTCTTTACTCGGATAGCCATTGTGCAAATACTTCAGCACTTCGATATAGGGACACTTCACTTGCCACCGCTATAGAGACTGCAGCACCGCCCAAATTTCGACGGAATCAAAGGCTTTCTCATAGTCCACATACGCCAGGCATAGTGAGAAATTGTACTCCTCGGACTTCTGTATAATTTGCCGAAGGGTATGTATGTGGTCTATGATACTAAAGCCTTTTTGGAAATATTAATGAGCTATGACACATATTTTAATAGCGGGAACTAGAATTCATACGTTTTTGAACTTGTTGACTAGACTATATCACTATGTGCTCGTTTATCACCCTTATTATATATACAACATTTTTGAAGCGCAATAATATTTGTTATTTTTTTAATCAAATTCACAATGAAGAACATCATTCATGGAACGAATCACGCATCTTACATCGCTACAAATGAGTTTTAATTCTATAAGAGGGAACTTAATATGAATTATAAATATAATCTTGTGAATGCTTGAGGGAAGGAAGCTGGCGTTAAAACACTTACCATGTGCACAGGGGAAAGAAATACGAAAATCTCTTGATTTAAATAGATGATTAAGGAGTATAAAGATTTTTTTTACGAGTAGAAAAATTATGGATGTTGAAATTAAATAATAATTAAAATATGGAAACAAAAGACATTTTCCATGATAGCTATGCGGAAGTTATCGAGTTATTGGCGTTGTAAAAATGTTCAATCCACCACCCCATATCATCCTTGTAGGCATCGTAAAACGCAACAGAGTCTTTGGTGATGATACGGAAGTTATTGTAAATGAATAAATAAATAAATAATACGTTTATTTCGGTGATCTTGTTAACAACATACTACTGAGACTTCCCAGTGAGTAATCAGAGGATACTCGCGTTAACAATGACCTGCTACTTCCCTTAAGGATTACGAAAAAGTAAAATTACAAAAAGTTTAACCCCTAGAAAATTTGTAATTAGTATGTGTATATTAAGCAGTGTGTGAATATGAGTGTAGGAGTGTTGTTGTATGTATGATGTGGGGGTGTGGGTTTATCTGCTGGTTGCTGAAGAAATTATAAGTAAGAAAACTAGTTGCCTGTAAATGTATAAGATGTTGGTAAGATAGATTTCAGATAATTCTATTTAAAAGATTTTCAACGTCGTCCTAAGTCAGTGTATACAACCAATGGATTAGAGTTTTTTTGCATATATTTAATTGCATGGGATATATTTTAAGTATTTTATTTAAGTTATTATATATAAAAGCAGACTGACACGGGTATTGTCTAATAGCAAAGACAGTACGTACAAGAGGTATAGGCGCCACAATATCAGTTCTTCTCTTTTATTAAGGGATTCTTTAAGCGGTATGGATTTATGACATTTAAAGATGAGGTTAAGAACATAAAGCTTTCTAATTGAGAGAATTTTACTAATTTGGTATAGGGTGTTAGTAGAGAATCTATAAGGTTTGAAATACATGACCTTTATAAGAGACCTCTGTGCTATCTATAAAGTTGGTCTTGGTGGCTCTCTCTATTGTAAATGTTTTAATATTTGAAAGTCCAAATAAATCTACATATCTCTATGTTTTAATATCCACAGCTTTTCATCCCACTTTTCAAAGTATATTCTAACTGTGCGTCCCTTCATATATTTTTATTTTACTAAACTGTGTCGTATCTCAAGAAGAAATAAAGATATCACTTTTTTATAAAACTGCAGTGAAGATATGGAGTAACATACAAATAATATACAAAAAAACGTACAGTTGAACCTATTCTTTTTGAAGTCGGCAAAAAATTTTTGCTGATTCTCACCGTTACTTATAATTACGAACGAAAGTTGGTGAACAACAGCTACCAAAGTGTAGTGTAATAGCACAGCATCAAATATATTCTCTGAGAGAGTCTATTCACAATCCAGTAAACTCATTCATTATGGAGAGTGGCTGAACCAGAAAATATACAGCCTGTGTATAATATCAGAATATGTGTTTTAATTTCTTAATTATAAAATAAATCACTTTGTCTTGCTTCAACATTGTAAAATTTTTAAAATGATTCTATCTACACCGCACACTTCTTAGTGGTAAATTGCACTTAAGACTAACACGGTCTGCAACTAATTTGATTTTCTGTCGTCTGCAGCTAGTAACAGTAACTATAAATAGTGGATGCTTGCTTTCTCAACTAATGACACTTAATAACATACTTTTGTTTGCAAGAAATTTAATAATTAAACTTCTTTGTTTCATTCATAAACTCATTCAGCCATGCTGCAGATATATTACTAGTATAGTTGTAGCACGCATGGGTCGGCTCGACCGGGAAGGAACACGCTCTCGCAGAATACCAGCGTAAAACAGCAGCTTAACGCTTCTGTGTTTCGTATGGTGAGTATAGAGAACCGGAGACCTTTTTTACTGGAAACGAGGCATTCCATCTTAGTACTCACAGGTGAAAACGTATCTGCATTTTGATTCGTAATCAAGTATAGATGAAGATGTCTGTGGGCCACAGCAACCACTTACCATCAGGTTAACAGTGTGCTCGTTTTTCACCCATATTCTATGAAAAATCGGCTAATTTAGGTCCGCTTAAGATTACCTGTGATATTTGCTATATTTGCCATAACTACCACGTTGGGTAGGCGGGTTTACAACTTAAACTTTTTGTATTTAATTTCTTATAAGGAAGATGCTTTATTCACCTATAACGATACCTACGGGCTTATATAAGATAGTGGTTTACGGAAACGGGATTATATGATAAAAAGTAAATAATAATAAATAAATAATAAAAAGTAATTATTTGCCTCAAAACGATACAATGTTAAAATTTAAATGGACATCTTAATAATGAATTGTGACAAAACGGTCTGTGAATCAGTTTTTTTTTATCGGATAAGGGTGACAAACGAGCACACAGTCCACCTGATGGTAAGTGGTTGCTGTGGCCCATAGACTACATTTATCCTCGATTACGAATCAAAATGCGGATGCGTTGTCACCCGTGAGGACTAAGATGGAATGCCTCGTTTCCAGTAAAAAGGGTCTCTGGTTCTCTACACTCACCATACGAAACACAGCTGCATCAAGCTGCTATTTTACGCCGGTATTCTGTGAGAGTGTGGTCCTTCCCCGGTCGAGCCGACCCATTCGTGCTACAACTATACCAGAATATAGCTTCAGCATGGCTCTACCAAGTTGTAACGGGAAACCCATTACTTCTGCTATTCTGCCACAGCCTTTGCGCAGTATCCATACAGGGTTTTAGGCAAGTAATGATACACACGTATCAGCAATAAATAAATAAATAAAATTCAAACAATAAATAAATAATAGTTACTAAAATACGAAATACAAAATACAAAAATGTTCACTAATTTGACGGGATATCAGAGCCAGTCAGAGCCAGGGACTGTTGTTGAATCAGCCACTTGCGGCATCTTTGTCGGAAGGTATACGGACATAGGGTAGTCCGGACTGATGGTGGCAAATCGTTCCAGATTTTAGCAGCGGAGAATTTAAAATACCCCCTGGTTCCAGCGAGTCTAATTCTGGGTAGTGGAAGCCGATGACATTTTTTTCTGACTAAGAGAAAACTTTTTTGTCCAACAGCTATCTTATCGCACAAATATCTTCGAGACGTTGCGTGATACAGTTTATGTAGAAAGCAAGCATATTTTAACTTGGTGCAATTGGTCATATTTTAAGGCCTTAACAGTGGTTGAAAGGCCTAAATCTAGGATATTTAAGTAAAAAAATCTCAATAACTGTTCATTTAATCCACAAAGAAAAAATACAAGATAACAAACAAAAATAAAGATTAACAGAAGAAGATTTGGTTAATGTTTTTAATTTAACAAAATTGTATTTTTGTCAACCCCTTATTAGAAAAAAAATCCCCAAAGAGTACCTATCTTTGTCATATTTTGCAAAATTTCTCCAAAACGGCACAAGCTTTTTAAATAGTTCTTACACTAAAAAAAGGTCTTAAAAATATTAATATTTTTAATTGAGAGTTTTATTTTTATTACCCGTTTAATAAGAGAATATATCATTTTTCCCTGAAATTGAATATATTTACGCGAGCGCGCATGCTCCGTCGCCATGTAAGCTCTGTCACAGTCCGTTTTCGGACATCGTCGAGGGTGGACCGCACGTCGGTGTTGGAGCGACTTCGTTCAAATATATATTAGTTTTTTAAAAGTTTATACTCAATTATAAATATTTTTATGACTAAAAACACTTAATTTAGTTAATATCTGTACACTGGTAACTGTAAATATTATTTTCTAAATAAATGAATTTTTAAAGTGCCCAAAGAAGAAGAAATTTTTGCGGCGACGTTGATTAGTGAAATTGAAAAATGCATTTTTATATAATTTAGATGTGGAACGACGAACATGCTCTCGTTACTTAGATTTCGATCGTTTTTAATACCTATGTAATTTTATTGTTGCATATTTTTATTAATTAGTTGGTAATGAATTTTATAATTATGTATTACAATAATAAAAAAGTATGACTTTATAAAATATTATTGGGGAGAGAAATAAAGA
This sequence comes from Parnassius mnemosyne, assembly GCA_963668995.1. Lineage (NCBI taxonomy): Eukaryota > Metazoa > Arthropoda > Insecta > Lepidoptera > Papilionidae > Parnassius > Parnassius mnemosyne. Next base: position 127,508 of record CAVLGL010000098.1, on the reverse strand, counting down.
TACAGATACTTACATTTAGGTACACTGTTATCAAATTAAATCAAACAATTTAAATAAATAAAAGAATGGTGCTTACCTAAGTATAAATAACTAAATAAAGACATTCTTGGGTTTATGGTTTTTTTTATGTTAGACAAACTATCATCTAAAAAATGTAAAAATTTTAAATTGGAGAGGGGTTTCTCTACGTGATAAAGTTAGAAGTGAAGGTATTTGCATTAGAATCAGAGTAACTGACATAGCTCAACGGAATATTACAGTGAAATGGCAATGGGCTAGCTATATAACTTGGAAAACATATAAAAAATAGGAAGAAAGGTCCTCGAGTGGCAACCTCGTACAGGTAAGCGAATTAGTACTCAACCTTTATTCCTCTTCACGTATTCTCATACACATTTCTTCACACATACACACACACACACACACACGCACACGCGCGCATGCACGCACGCGCGCACACACACACATACACACACACACAAATAGGTCGCAAATAATACTTACCTAATACTATTAGGCAAGAGTGAATAGGTTTTTGTTAAGTCAGTGCAATTCACTATCTTAGACTACATAACCACTTACCGATGGGATTGTAGTTGCTTTACTACTTGCTGGGTAAAAATAGTAAAAAAAAATGACCCTGTGAAAGTTTGCATTTAGATATAATTTTTCTAACCAACCATAAAAATATGATGAGAATATGTATATAAGTATAAAGGTTGCCTCACACGGAACAGTAATAATATAATATTATATCTTCCATTATCTCTGAAATCCGAGGTATGTTCATATTAAGAGGTTAAATAGAGCCACATTGAAATGCATGGGGATCGTTTTGTAATTTCACGTCATTATCGAAAAAAATTGTACGTATTTTAGGTGGCGGTTTGCAAAACACGATTCCACAAAAATTAACTCAATAGAAAATAATTGCAAAGTTGCTTCTAAAAATACTTCAATTTTCAACGTCAATTTTTTTTACGTGGTAGAGCCATGCTACAGCTATATTTATTAGGTATAGTTGTAGCACGAATGGGTCGGCTCGACCGGGGAAGGGCCACGCTCTCACGGAATAACATGTAAAATAGCAGTTTAACCCTGCTGTGTTTCGTATGGTGAGTGTAGAGAACCGGAGAACCTTTTTACTGGAAACGAGGCATTACATCTTAGTCCTCACGGGAGACAACGCATCTACATTTTGATACGTAATCAAGAATAAATGTAGATGTGTATGGGCCGTAGCAACCACTTACCATCAGGTGGACTGTGTGCTCGTTTGTCACCCTTATTCTATTTAAAAAAAAACTTTCTGAGATTTCAGTAAAATAATGTTAAGCACTCGTACAATTTTGTCTCATGTTAATAAAGCTATTGGGCTATTTTGATTTGTAATAAAGTGATTTTACTTTATAGGTTAAATAATTTATTTACCTTTCTATATCAAGAACAGTTTTTCTGTCACTTCTATTGAATTTGACAGTGCTTGCTGAAATTTAGCATCTTTAGATGGATCAGAATCGCCCGCTGATCCGGCTGTTAGATATTGCAAAAATAATCGAAAATATTTATTTTTACTTTCATGCCCAAGACTACCTTGTCTTATTTTATTACGGTCAAATAATATTTATTAGGTTATTAAGCAAGTATTTTTGTAAATGTATTGTATGTAAATGTAAATGTTTTCATTATTTTGTTATTCTATTGTTTACAGTTATTATCACGTCTTAGCTTTACACCAAGAATTACATTAGAAATTATTGATGGGATGCGATGTAACGCGCATATATTATTTTTATCAAGAACTATTATATATATATATATATATATATATATATATATATATATATTTGTTTTTTTATAATGTATATATTTGTTTTTTTTACCAGTAGAGTTTCAACAAAATCTTAAAAAAGTTCAATGAATTTAAAAAAATATTATTTTCATTTTGATTAATTTAATTCGACACTAAAATAAATGTGAAAGGGCTTTTATCTGCAATAATCATTTTCATCAAAAATAACATAGACTTATAAAAGTCATATACACGGTCAATCATACTGAAGATTATCAATTGTACTACAAAATATTTAAAAGACTATTTCCAGTATAATGACCCGAATATCATCATTAATGTTTGACTGACACACTTAAAAGTTTTATCACATGGCTAAATGATTGACTTTTATATTATGATAAGGTCATGCTTTTCTATAAAAAATTGCAAGAAATTTTAATTCCCGGCCCTATTGGTTTGTTTTAGTTTTTACTTAATTAGTGAAAAACAAAATGGACTGATCTAAAAGTTTACTTTCTTGTGTAAAAATTGCTATTTAGAATTTTATGCAAATGGTAATTAAAGTTTCTATGTAAATAAGTGTAACATAGCGGGTATTATATTCAATGGTAGCGGCCATCCGTATTGGCAAAGCCGGCATCATTTTCTGTACAGAAACCGGTAAAGTGTTGCTCAAGGCACTATAAACAAAGCAGCTGATAAAATGTTACACTCTTAACTGTTAACAAAAACTGTTTTCGCAAATGGTCTTATAGATAATAATAACTATTCCGCCGTGTTAGGTGCAGGAGCTACTATAAGAAGGAGAAGAGGTAAAATTTTGTTTTAGAAATGCGCAATCAATACTGTTTTGTCTGCAATTGAGCATAAAATAAAAAATAACTTCAGCCAAAGAGCATAACTGGCATTATACTCAGGCCCATCAATTGGTATGGAAAAAAATAATTTTACCAGGTCTCAAATAAAATCAACCACAATTCAAAAAACATAAATATTAAAATCAAAAAATGTATATATGTATGTCTATACATACATATAATGATTTATGGCCGCTTAGTAACTGACGGTGACTCACTATAACATCCTACAGTCACGCCGAAACTAAGAGGAGAGAATCACTGTAGAAAAGGTAATAATTTATTGCGGAAATTTTGTGATAAAATTAAAAAAAATATTAACTTGTCCAAGTTAATCTAACTTAGTCTAACTTATCCTTATGCGTACAAAAAAAAACAAATAATATAATAGTGAGATGGCGTCAGTTTTTAAGAAGATATAACAAAAATAAACAAAAAAATAAATTACAATAAAGTTCAGTGTTTAATTGATTATATACCGCTGAAACTTAATCACGCTTTTTGAAACCACGCCAGTTGTAAACAATACTTGTGTGAAAAGACATAATTTCTTTTCAAATTTCCGCCGAGTTGTAAGTAGAAGGCCAAATAGGTCACGTGTCAATTTTAATTGAATATATTTTATATGAAGTGATCTGGACTACGTTTCATCAATTAACCATTGGTAAAAATTAAAACAGGAATTTTACGATTGTGTTTACAAAAAACATTATTAGTTGAACCTTGCAGCTTGTTCATTATTTTTATTATAAATACCTATAAATGTATATATTATTAATAAATAGTTCCCATAATATATTGGATTATTTTTTATTTTGCCCTATCTGCAATGTTCTACGCTCTATAGAAAATGTGGCGTATGACATGACTGACAATCTTTCGAACGTTTTATCTAGGTACAAAGATGTTTTACGTTTTCGTCGCCTCCACATGATATTTTTGTCAGCATAAGGTACCGTTCTATATCTGAAACGAATATAAATATTGCTACAAAGTAAAGTAATAGGCTATACAAGTCCCTCTACTGGGCACAGGGCTCTTTTTTTATTTCTGAGTGGGTTTTAGGGCAAGGAAATGCCCGCCGTGCTTCCCCAATGCGTGTTGACGAAAATTGCAATTACGAGTACAAATTTCATTCGTGCTGTCGGGGATCAAACCCGGGAAAATATTTACAGCGAACGCTTTGACCCAGATCTACTAATACGATACAAATAAATACGATTTAACATATATAATAAAAATTCTTACGTACTTGAAACTTGAACACTTGATAGCTCGTGATGCCTACCGGACAAAGCTACAGCACAACACCGTGCAATGTAATTGAAGATGCGTAACAGCTACATAATTCTCAGTGATGCGCAAGCATAACAGGCAGTATGTCACTTATATAATTGTCATCTCTGCAGTCTATTAATCTTTGCACTTTTATAAGTAATACAGAACGTAGTTGCTAGACGGTGTTGACATCGGCTAAAATCTCTGCGATCGCCGTTTCGTCAAGGTCATTCAGGCTAGTTAAAGCCTTAAATGTCATTGCTGACTAAACAAAAACGCATGCATGCGTTCTGCACTGTGTGTACATTCTTTGCAGTTTTTATAAATAAGCAAAGGACTATAAAAAATCACAATAATGAAGGTGGCATAGTACTAAACTGTTACAAAGCAGCAGTCTAATGTCACGTTTAAGAAATTTGCGAATTTTATAAATTTTTTTTAAAGAACCATAGTATTTGCCGAGTTTTGTCTGAAATTGTTGCTCAAATTTTAAATTCTCATCCATGAGGAACTTAAATTGCGGACACAACCCTCGTAAGGAATGATGTTGTCAAAGATCTTAACAGTAGGCTTCCGTTCATTAATCATTTTTACCTGGTTTTTGTTCCAAGTGTTCTGATAACACTCTTTGAGGGGTTGAGTACCAGACCATGTCTCAAGGATCACTCCGAAATAGAATCTAGATCTTTTTTTAGCTTGGAAATAGCAACAGCAACCTCCTCATCGATTGGCATTGTGTGAACATATACTTGGCTGTCATCTGCATATAATTGAATATAATTGAATTTTGAGTTATTGCTTTTGTAACGTTGGCCATGTATATTGCGAATAATGTGGGACCAAGTATCTAACCCTTCTAGACCCTTCGTAGTCCTCGATTATCCAAACATTGCACTTTTTGGTAACGATTACGGAAGTAAGACTGAAACCAGGTGCAGGCCAAATCTGTGAATCCATAGTATTTTAATCCAATAGGACAGATATATCAACGCAATCGAAGGCGCGGCTGAAATCTAATAAGACCATAATTGTTCATTTATCCTCATTGAACGCAGCAAGAATATCATCAGTAATATTTAAGAGAGCTGATACTGTACTGTGATTTTTTCGGAAACCAGACTGAATCACAGGTAGTACTTGATTACGTTCTAGATATGGTGAAATTTGAGAATGAACGCATCTTTGAACTATTTTAGATAGTGCAGGGAGAATTCTTATTTGTCTTATATCAGAAAGATTATCGACCGTTGATTTTTTAGGAATGGGAGTGACGATGGCACATTTCCACGATTCTGAAAATACTCCTTCCTATATAGATTTATTAACTATCGACTCTATCGTTGATAAGGAATATAGAAGCGTAAGTTTTAACATCAACATGGAGATGCCTTCAGTTCCGGTCGTATTAGTAGCTGTAGAAGCAATTATATTATCCACTAAAATTTTATTTAAGGCTACGAATCAAAATTTCATTTCAGAGTGGTCAAGTGATTCAATTTCTTGAATGACACTTTTAGCGGGATGTGTACTTGATATGCTGTTTATAAAGTGGTTATTAAGTGAATCAGGATCAAAAAGATGATCCGGTATAGAACGGCTGTTAACGCCTGGTGAAATTATTCGTTTTATATGACACCACATCTGGAAAGGATTTGTTTTATTATTGTTGACAAGTCTAGTAAAATATGCTTACTTTTCTAGAGTAACTGCTTGATTATATAAAATAAAATTTTTGAATTAAAGCAAAGCAAAAGAAACAAATAATAGTTGCGCATATCGCGGTAAAATTGCATACTACCTTCCGATTTCACAGCTTTGGCCCAGTGAAAAGCCTTATCACGAGTTGACTTAATTTCTCAAAGAGTGTCAGTCATCCATGGAGCGGGGGGTGATTTAAAAGTGCGTTTACAAATAGGGGCAAATGTATTCATCAAGTAAATGATGAGATTGTTAAAGTAGTAGTGAGTTGCAATAGCTAGTATTATCAGATCAAAGAGATTGAAGCTGCTTTACTTGCAGTGGTAAATGGTGATAAAGCACTAAATGGCAAATCTAAAGTCTATTCACTCTTGCCTTGAAGAGGTCCAGATTGTATTTTGACGGACAGACGGAAGACAGACGTTGGCAGATTATTGCACTCCTTTGCTTGTACGCAAGAAGCTAACGAAAGATGACGCAAACGTTTGGTATGAGTGCATTTAATATTGACAACAACAGGCCCGCCGACGGACTGGTTGTCCGATGTTAGAAAGGAAGGGAGGAATTAAAACAGTTTTCTTGACCTAGACTCTACAAATCACCCACCACTAACAACTGAAGACGATCAGTGTACTCCAAATTAGGCTTTTGTTACGCTAAGATAAAGCAATTTGCCATTTAGTACTTTATCACCACTTACCACTGCAAGCCACACACCTTTGTAAAGTATGTAGTTTGACAGCAAATGACAAATTTTGTCAAAGATTGGCATCGCGTCTAAGGCATTTTTTTTCGTTAAAAGGACTCGTTTTTAAGCCATAGTTGATGCCTTACTATGCCATAGTAGTTTGGTATATGTAGCTCGAATAGTTAGCTCATATCAAGGTAACTTGATATAAGCTAACTTGATATGAGCTAACTATTCGAACTATCGATCATGTATATACAGCATTATTATTTATTTCTGTACTTAGATTAAGTTTCTGTACCTTTTTGTCATGCACGTACAAATTTTATTACTCAATCTATTTATAAATAAGTGATTATTAGCACTCAACGTGGTCGGTTTTATTTATTATATTAGGATTAACTAGCCATATTTTAGAATTATTATAAAGTGTCAGGGAAACACCCAAAATTATCAAAAACCCACCTTTCATAATAAGATGGTATAGGTTTTATTTATATACAAAAACAAGAAACACGATAGCAGTTTCGAAACTAAAGTGTCACTCGAAAGTTACTTTTTGGACGCAAATAACCATTTCTTGAAGAGGTATAAAGTTTGCTGGGAAAGCATCTCAAAAGTATTTGTACAACTTTTTCCTTAAAGATTTTCTCTTGCAGGTTGTGACTTCCCACGGAGCTATGTTTCCGACATCCTTAATTGTTGAAAGATAATATATCATATAATGGAATAAATAAAATAATAGAAAAGAATTAAATATATATAATTGTTATAAAAATATGAGAAAATATAAGCACAAAATGTTTCATTTAAAGACTAGCGACCAGCTCTGGCTTCGACTGGATATATCTATCTGTTAATGTAGCGTTATTTAGATTTAAGACAATGAAAGGCCATGTCACTAAATTTCCGTCTTTTCAAAAAAAAATACCTTCAAAAGTTTCGTATAAAATATACCTTCTGGCATTGATCTCTATTTGTTTATTAAATTACATCACAATCGGACATACAAAAAATTTAAAATGGTCAATCATGTCTTAATGACATGCAATTAACCCCCGCAGGTCATTGTAATAATAATAATAATAAAAAATACGCTCTGGACAGAAAAGTCCGCACTATAATGACGTCCCACAGAGTGCATCATCCGAGATCGTCGGTAATGAGGCTGTACTTGCCGCGGAAGCATGGTGGGCGCGGCTTTTTAAGCGCGCTTACCCTGCATAATCGCGAAGTGTGCAGCCTCCGTAATTATTTTCTGTCGAGAGCGGATGATCCATTCTATAGGGACGTTATTTTTTGTGATAAAGGACTTACCCCTCTATCCTTAGCCAACGAGCAATGGCAAGACCCGGCAGTACAGAGCATTTCCGACCGGGAGACCGTATGGAAGGAGAAGGAGCTCCACGGGAGGTTCTACAAGGCTCTACATGAGCCTTTCGTAGATACAGTTGCCTCCCTCCACTGGCTACGTTTTGGTGACCTCTTCGGGGAAACTGAGGGTTTTGTCTGTGCAATACAGGATCAGGTTATAAAGACCAACAACTATCGGAGATACATCCTAAGGGATGGCACCGTCGACATCTGTCGAGCTTGTCGCCATCCTGGTGAATCACTTAGGCATGCCATCTCCCGTTGTTCGGCGCTTTCTTACTCTGAGTACTTGCATAGGCACACCCTAGTAGCCAGGATTCTACACCAGGAGCTCGCTCTGAAATACGGTCTCGTGGATCGGAAACTGCCTTATTATAAGTACATGCCGGAAGCCGTGCTCAAAAATGACCGCACCAGGCTCTACTGGGACCGGGCCATCATCACAGACAGGACCATTCTTGCGAATAAGCCTGATATTGTGCTGATGGACCAGGCACAGTCAAGGATATTTTTGGCCGACATTACCATTCCGTATGACGAGAACCTCGTGAAAGCCGAAACAGATAAGTGAACAAAATATCTGGACCTGGCTCACGAGGTGACCGACATGTGGGGTGGACTGCCGGCCGAAATTATACCTGTAGTCGTTTCTGCGAACGGGTTAATCCCAGTCAGCCTCTCGGGTCATCTGAGGCGACTGGGACTCCGTGACGGACCGCTCCAAGCTCAAATGCAGAAGGCGGTGCTCCTCGATACCGCCCGCATCGTCCGCCGGTTTCTTTCCCTTTCCCCCTAACCCTCGGCCGTTTGGTCTCCCCTGCCGAGGGCTTCCATCTGGTTGGGTTTTTATTTATTTATGTATTTTTTATGCATTTATTTTATTTTGTTGATATTTATGTATGTTTATCATTTTCATTTACAATTATATATTTATACAGCCCAACCAGATGAGTAAACTATATAGATGCCCCAAATAATAATAAACGGACCACTCCAAGCTCAAATGCAGAAGGCGGTGCTCCTCGATACCGCCCGCATCGTCCGCCGGTTTCTTTCCCTTTCCCCCTAACCCTCGGCCGTTTGGTCTCCCATGCCGAGGGCTTCCATCTGGTTGGGTTTTTATTTATTTATTTTTTATGTGTTTATTTTATTTTGTTGATATTTATGTATGTTTATCATTTTAATTTACAATTATATATATATATATATATATATAGCCCAACCAGATGATTAAATTATATAATAATAATAATATTTCTTTTATTTCAGACCTTGATCCATAATTTGCTGCGACGCATTCTACTCAACAGGGAGTACACTCGTTTACGCGTTATTGCAAAGAAGTAATCTGTTCTTGCTTCTGCGAACATACCTGATTCGCTATAAAAGCGAGGCAACCCCATCAGGGCTCTGAAAATGTAATGTAGTTATTTCGCTATTACAAACACACATTTGACATTTGAATTTAATTTATATGTATAGATGGATGCACGATCCACGAAGAATATATGTACATCTGTATATACTTTGTGGCTCATTCGGACCTCATTCAGAGATGCATACAGAGATTCAGAGATACCTCACCTGGTTTTGCAGCCGTTACTGATCAAGAAACAATTTCAAGTGATTCCGAATTTACTTTGTGCGAAACGTTATTAATGCATTCTATGAAAGTAATGTTACCTGAGCAAACTGACTCCGGAATACACAACATGCCTTTATAAGAAACATAACGGAGAGATGGACTTTCATAGGTACCAGAGTCCATATGTAGCTACATAATAACTATGTAGTGTTAATCAATAAATATTATATTTTTGTATAACTTAAAATTTAATATTGTAGATGAAATTAAGTATTACTTCAATATAATAAATGATAACTTAAAATTAATTAGTAATACTAAATGTTTTTTGAGTTATGGCAGATGATTTAATTTTATTGTGTTAAGAGCTAAGAATAATTAGAGTATTTAAGAAAAATTGGTCCTGAGCGCAGAAAAGGCATTTAGGTCGAGGAAAAAGTGTATTCGTATTTTGTTTGTATAAAATTTAAAAAAAATCTCTTTGGTTGTACTGTTTATATCTGGCAGGTTTAAATATCAATATAGAGAAGAGAATAAAATAATTTTTATTCAATATTTATTATTACATAATACTTATTGAAAGTCATTTTTTATTTACCACTGGTTCGGAAAATACCTCAGTCCTGGGAAGAACCAGCAAGAAACCCAGCTGGATTTTTTTAAACATAATTTCACTTAACAATAATTTTGTTCATACAATTTTTAAATGATTTTTCATAGAACCAGCATGGTGGCGATTACCCTATTTCCAGGGGTTATTTTCATTCATGTATTCCTTGATATTATAATAACCCTTTTTGTACAGTTTTTCTTTAATAAAACTTTTAAACTTGTTTATTGACAAACTTTGAATATGTTCTGGGATTTTGTTGTAAAAGCGTATACATTGACCCATAAATGAATTACTGATTCTGTGGAGTCTATTAACTGGCATTACAAGCTTATGTTTTTTCCTAGTATTCAAAGAAAGCACATCCTTATTCTTATTAAAGCTATTTATGTTTTATGCACATACATTAGATTCTCATAAATATATTGCGATGCCAAAGTTAATATGTTTATTTCTTTAAACTTTTCTCTGAGGGACTCTTTACAATTTAGGTTATAAATCGCCTGAACGGCTCTCTTTTGCAAAACAAATATAGCTTCAATATCAGTCGCATTTCCCTATAGCAAAATTCCATAATACATTACGCTATGAAAGTAACTAAAATACACTAATCTAGCTATCTCAACATCTGTGAGACTTCTAATCTTTCTTACAGCTATGCTGCAGAACTAAGTCTGCTTGCTAATTTAGATATATGGGGGCCCCATTGAAGTTTCGCGTCAATAGTGATACCAAGAAAAACAAATGTATCGACAAGACTCAACACCTCCCCATTTAACAGCACATTGGTATTTTAATGTTTTACATTAGGTATAGTAAATTGAATACACTTTGTCTTATTGCCGTGTAAGAGCATATTTTTGGCGTTAAACCAATGTACCAATTTCAATAGAGCATTATTTACATCGTCGTAATTAATTAACTGCCGATTGAATTTGAAAATTAAATAGGTATCGTCAGCAAATAATACTATATCGTGATTGTCCACTACAAGATAAGGTAAGTCATTAATATACATTAAAAACAGGAATGGGCCAAGAATCGAGCCCTGAGGAACACCCATTGATACTACTGATCCGGAGGAACTTTTACCATTGATCACGACTTTTTGAGTTCTGGTACTTAAATATGAAGGAATAAGTCTAAGCGCTAAATTTTTTACACCGTAATATTGTAGTCCCCTGATTAATGTATCACGATGAACACAATCGAAAGCCTTGGAAAGATCACAGAAAATACCTAAGGCAATTATTAGTTATGAGTATTGTGAATTCTCTCAGGCATTCAAAATATATTTCATAAGCTCAACAACAGCGTCAGACGTCGAGCGACCCCTTGTAGAACCAAATTGGTTTTTATGAAGTAATTTATTAGTATTAAAAAAAATTAACAATTGATACAAAATATTTTTTCAAAAATTTTACTGAGAGTTGGTAGTACAGAAATAGGTCTTAAATTAGCGGGGTCCAATGTACTACCAGATTTAAATAAAGGTATTACTTTACTATACTTCATTAAATCAGGAAGCACACCAGAATCGATACAAGTATTAAAAATAATAGCAAGATGAGGTGCAATTAAATCTATTATGGACGCAATAACTGTAACGGAAATCCCCCTCAAATCTGCGGTCTTCTTTACATCAATGGTTTTGAAGTATTTTACAACATCTTGCGATAGTACTTTTTCAAATTTAAATTCTTTTAAACAAGTGTTAACATTCTGTTTGAGTAATGACTCGGCGACAGTTGGAGAAGTATTCAACGACTCGGTTGTCAAGATAGGAATATCAGTGAAATATTTCTCAAACACCGCTGCGACTTCTTGATTTGATTTAGTCAATTCATTGTTAATTTTTAATTGATAGTTTGAGTTACGAGGTTTGTCTTTACCGGTTTCATTGTAAATTATACTCCACGTCATTTTAATTTTATTCTTAGCCGTCTTAATTTTGTTGCTAATATGTAACGATTTGGCTGTGGAGCAAACTCTTTTAAAAAATTTAGAATAATTTTTAACATATTCTTTAAATGCATTGGAAAGATTATATGATCTTTCATGGTAAAGGTCATATAACCTTCGTCTGCTTTTATGAATTCCTACTGTTGCCAAATCAATAAATGGCTTCCAACTGTTTCTGGAGAATGTTTTAGAAGTAAATGTTTTTTTTAAATTCATTGTTTATAAGGGTAAATAATTCTCCATATAAATAGTCAGCATTGTTCTTATAAGAAAGTGATGGAGGGTTTTTTACCATATTACTTCTAAATCTCTCCAGGTGTTTTGTATTAATAGGAACAAACACATTTTACTCAATTACCTGTTTTTTGTGCATATAAGGTAATGAAAACAGTTGTCCAGATCACTATCTGAACTAAGTTTCTGAATTATTGATTTGTTGATTGGTACAACATCTGTAAAAATATTATCAATACAAGTTGCACTACACCCTGCAATACGTGTAGCTTCAAAGAATAATTTATCAAGATTATAGGATTTGAACAAAGAGCAAAATTTAATACTGATGAAAGAAGTTTCCAGGAGACTGATATTAAAGTCTGCACACACTGCAAGAGATTTATTCTGTTTATTAGGCTTAACTAAAAATTCTTTCATAACCTTTTCAAAGGTATCATAATTTGAACATGGGGGTCTGTAAACACTGACAATAATAAGGTGGCCATTTCTACAGTACGCTCAACAGAGAGGCTTACAATGTCTTTACGTTCTTTAAATGATAAGGATTTATTAGCTAATATTAAGGAGCCACCACGTAACTTAGTATCTCTTTTGAACGAACTGACCACCTGGTGATTACTGAAATTAAATATGGAGTTGTAATCTTTCAACCAATATACAGTAATACATAAAATATGTATACTGTTACTATTTAAAATTAATTCAATTTCTAATTCTTTGCCTAACATACCTTGTATATTTTGATGCACCAGGTTGATACAGTTTTTATTATTGTTATTTTTGAAATTACATAATTATGTATTGGTAAGTTTCATTCCAAGCTATTTAAATTATCTTTACTAGAGATTACCTCTATTGTCTTATTATCTAATTTAAATTACTTAGAACTGGTTCCAAATCAAATGTAAAATTATTTTGTTGCTCAAAAGAAGCAGGTGTCAAGGTAGCCAAATCATTGACTGAGTTAAAATATAAATAATAAGATAGCGTATTTGCTTCCAGTTTTAAACTATACTTTGATAGGTAATACCTATTTCTTGTCAAAAACTTCTTAATTAAATTATTTAAATCAATTAAATGAAATTTGTAATTATTATAATTATATGCCAGTTTTACATTATTATTGCATAATAAATTAGTCATTTGGATATTTAAGTCATGTCTTAATTTATTTTCTTGTGGCAGACCCCATAAGTAAGGCAATGTAAACAAAACAATCTTGTGAACATTTAAATTATTTAGAATTTCAATATAATCCAATAATTGTTTTTTATTCATATTGCCCCTTTTCCCAATAAGAAGTATCAATATACTATTAGAACTATGGCTACTTATTAGAATTTTATTTATAATTTGACTAAATGTTGCTTCAGGCATACAATAATTAGTAATTTGGTGTTCTTTAAGACAGTTATTTAATACTAAACCTAAGTTTTTACCGATATCATCACTGTACATAACAATATTATTTTTTCTAACATTTAAATTATTCAAATTATTTATTGTTCTGGAACTGTCATGGAGTTTGTAAGTAGGAGAGGGATTCTTTTTCTCCATATTATTATTACATACTGTCCCTGAAGTAACCGGTAATGAGCGCTGACACTCACACTGATGTTTTACTAATGACCAGTTCGTCCATGGCCAGTATATGTTCCTTTATTTAATTTTGAGCTAATTTATATTTATTTGTCATAACTTGTAGTGCATTATGAAGTGAAGAAATTTCTGAATTATGATACCCCATGTCAGTCTCATAACTTTTCCTAATGCGAAAAGGTAGAGGTGGATACCTCAATTGAATATATTTTGACCTTATTAATTAATTCTTGATTTTCTTTACATAACTTAAGATGATTTTTAATACTTATTTTATTTTTGTTTTTTTGCAATTTATTAATGTATTTATTAATTTTAATGTATTTTTTTAATTTATTGTTACTGCAAGCGATTCTTCCTGCTGTTCCCGATATTAAGGCATCTTCACCTGTCAAATCCACTGTTGATGATGTTTGTAACAATATTGAGGATTTTTCAGACGTTGTGCATTCTACAAGTTCATGGAACAAACTCCGAGTTTTGGAGGCTTTTAAGTTGTCTAAGTTTTTGTTTAGTTGTAAAATTTGCTCTTGGGCTTTATTCAACTGTAATTGCAATGCAGCAATGAATTTGAGAGCTTCCTCATATTCCTTGCTGCACTGATCAAAGTCATTTACCGTTCCCTAAAACTGGTCCCTTTCTTTTAGTATATTAAGACAATCTGTGTGTAACATTGCCATGTCACATTTTAATTGTGTATTCTTTTTAATTATTTCAACTATTTCTTTTTCATTATCATCCCTTTCTTTTAGTAATATTTCACACTGCTCCTTGCATACCTTTAGTTCCTGAAGCGCGAGCTGGAGCTGAGTCTCAAGCTGGCGCGTCTTGGCATTACGAGTATTCATTTTGCTATGTATTTATTAGTTAAAAATGTTAAAATTAGAACTTCTACTTAATACAGAAGTAGCAGTGTAAATAAAGACAAGAAGTTATGGTGTGAGGTTATATTTGTAGATTTTAAATGAAACGATTAAGAAAAGTTATAAATATGTAAAACCGAACTGAAAAATTATGTAATAAGAAGGGATAACAAGAATTACAATATGTAATATTCAAACAATATGTACATTACCTGTAACTTAAAATCCGAACGTTTAATTATTTATATTTAGGTAAGTAACTTACGTTTTACTTAATACTCAGTATAATTTAAACACAATTAATAATTGCAACACAAAATTGAGGTGGATATTAATGATTTATAATAATTAAACTTAAATTTATTTGGGAGCTAATATTTTACAAACTTATTCCTGGGGTTGCCACTTCAAAAAAAATACATAAAGGTAATTATGTATTTTTTTTTGAAGTGGCAACCCCAGGAATAAGTTTGTAAAATATTAGCTCCCAAATAAATTCAAAAGAAAACGAAAAATAAAAAACACTTTCTCGCCTTTTTTTTTCTGCCCGCCAAAATGTGTGAATCTAACGAAGAAAATCGATACATTCTGCAGTTTCATTACTAAAACAGAAATATTTCTCAAGCCGCGAAAAAATTTGTGACTTTTATGGAACCAAAGCAATGTCAATAAGAGCAGCACAAAGTTAGTTCAAGCGTTTACAGTCCGGGAATTTACCATTTTTCAGCTTGTGCTCATTTAGCGTTAAACCAAGAGTGATTTGATGTATAATTTAGATACCCTTTCGTAATGTAACAATCATTTTCTACGTACGTTTAAATCTCAGATCATAGAATTGTATCTATGATCTGAGGTTTGAATGGTAAATGTTATACATCTAAAAAAAGTGCGGGTGTCGTAAAAAGGGACTTATAGAAATATAGTTTTACTTTATAAATAATCAGCCGACTTCAAAAAGGAGAAGGTTTACAATTCGTCGGAATCTGATTTTTTTTGTATGTTCACCGATTACTCAAAGACGCCTGTACCGATTTGGAAAATCTTTTTTTTTTGTTTCAAAGGGTATACTTTTGAGATGGTGTCATTTAAATTTTATAGAAATCAGTCGAGTGGCTTAAAAAAAATTTACAATAAATTATATTTGTATTGAAGTCGGTTGTACAACATTTTTAATTTTACAATTTTACATTTTACACGTTTTACGTTCACTTTTGAGACTTAAATATCTTTAACCTAATTAAAAAAGATTGCAGTTATTGAGACTGCTGATACATATGAAACATAAAGCTTTGAAATTCCAGTGTTTTTTCAAATTAATAGACTCTAGCAAACGTAGCAACTGTGACAAATAACCCCATAGAGTACCTCATAGGAAAAACTATACTTTCATTATCTATTTTATTTTAAGCTATTTGAAGTATGTCGTTGCTCATAGAGGGATATTTGTCCATAGTTGCTACGCTCGGCAGGCGGGTTTAGCTTATTACCGCAGTGTTTAATTTATTATTAGGAAGACGCTGCTGCCTATCTCATGGTTTGTTTATCTCTGTCGACCCTTACGACGCCGTATGGGCAAAGATATATATTAATTTAAAAACACATTTGCCATATTCGTATTGTTATTATACGCATAAAGTCTGATTACTTCTCTCGTTATATTTCTAACGCAGTTTGCAATAAACTATTAGACAGTTAATATGTTGTTTACTTTTCTAAAGTGATATACAAGCAAGTGTGACCCCTACGAATAAAAATATAAAGTTTATGCAGGTTAAAATATTTAAGCTCAATCCCGTGAGAGCGGCTTGCTATACAATGACCACTAATGCAACCGTATTGGTATAAGTAAATCACGCTCTGCGTTTTGCTTCGTTCACTATATTTCAATTGGGAATAATTTCGTATAGCTTTTAGCTGAATGTGGATCAACGAAATGAGGATAGATTTGGTTTTTAACCGAATTTCATAAACGAGAAGTCACTATAATCGACACATAGCACATTTTTTTATAAATATTATGTACTAATAACGCTTACGACTGCAAACTCATATTTGAACTTTTTCTTATATAAATATACTGGTAGAGAACAAACTGCAATAAACTCGATAAGAAAATATGTAAAAATAAAAAAATAAAAAATAACGACTCACGCTAAAACAACGAGATGTATTATAAAATATTATAGACCATTACACATTGCAGCTGATGCCAGTAATCGATCAGCCTTCAGCGTAGTCCGTGGACAAGGTATCTGCAAGTAAGTATCCGTTACATGTGAATCTCATCCAATAAATCGATACCAATTGTAATATTGAACTTGTGATATTTCTTGTTTTCTTAAAAACTTAAAAAAAGCTTTTAAATTCAGGGGTTTAATTATTTGTGACAATTAAATTTGTAACAATTAACTTAGTGTATTTGAAATTCGAAATAAACGTAATTTATGACTTACCCCATGCCTTAGCAACTGCTGATTACTACACGGTTTTACTTTTTACCCGACTACCAAGGAAGGGTTATGTTTATCGCACGTATCTTGTGTGTTTGTTAATTTCTTTATTATCTCGTTTCTTATAAATGGCTGGATGAATTTAGACAGATAAATTATCTTTATGTTCGTCTTAAAAACTCAAATGTTCTTAGATAGCTCTTTGTAAAAAGCAAAATGGCGGGTTTTTGGCATGAAGTAGTTATACGTTAGTAAAAAAATGAACCAAACCTCTCGAGCAGGGTATTATAATAAAGGATATTAAAAGAAAAATTAAAAGAATTACGAAAATATATAACGTTGCTGCCGCATAGCTTAAATGTTTGGAATCCCGATGTCATAGTTAGCCCGGCTACCTTCAGATTTTGAATAATAATTTTTGGTTCGATCTACGCATAGTGACCATGGGTTGCTATGGTGGTTGTATGGCAAAGCACCCAAAACGTCGGGAATTAAAATAAGTAAAATAAACGCGATAAAATCCGTAAATATAGTTTTATTCAATGTATAGTATTCGTATAAATATAAGAAATAATTAAACAAAATTTTTTTAAAAAAAAATTTTGGTCGTCTGTATCAAGCACGCCTAATTGTTGCCGGCACTCATCCAATACTCTGTGTGGTAGAAGTGCGTCGGATAAGTTAAGGATTGCCAACAAATCGAAGATCACGAGTAAGTTGTGTCTCGCAGAAGGTGGAAAATTTTATCGGAGCCCGTAGGACGCGTAACTAGGATCATATAATGTACGTCCTAGTAATTAAATCGTATTTTGGGACCTTCTGGATTTATCTGTCTCCAGCGAAGCGAGATTGGAATACCGAAATGTAAAAAATAAGGCGGCCGTTAAAGACCATCAGCTGGAGTAACAATAATTTAATACGAAATGAAATAAAAATAAAGTATCCTCACAAAGAAATAGAAAAAAGCGAAATTTGGTATTTGATAACACTTTACGATAACATTTAATGAATTTTAACACACTGTTATAGCTAATAAGGTATGATAGTAAGAGTAAAAGCAAATGCGTTTTACAAAACTGGCATACATAATTTACAATTACAAGTTTTAACATATACCGAATATGGTGTGACGATAAAATTAATAATGTATTCTAAAAAAATGTAAAACATAATGTCTATGATAATGACAGTTATATGTACTAGAGCGTACAGTTTCGAATAAGCGAATATGAAAAATAAAGCGTACATATCACACTATTACTAGAGAAATTGATATACGATATTTGGATGCGTCAAATAACAACTCAAAGTTACCAATCCGCCTCCCAAGCGAGGCAACTTTGACAAAAGTCTCCCTATAAGGCAATGTAGGTGTAGCCTTTCTCTAGCAATAGACTCTATAAATAGGAGTAGGCAGGAAGTGGGAGATAGACAGCAGCGTCTTCCTAATATCAACTAAAAAAATAAAAGTTTGCGGTTGCGAACCCGCATACCAAGCATGGCTGCATGGTTTCCTACAACATCATAATAAGACTTCGTTGTTGTAGCCCAGATATTTGTGCATATTAATTTGTTTTGCTTTGTTTGTTGCTTAATTGTTTGTACATTGTGTAGTGTGCAACGATTAAAGACTAAGAAATACTCGGCCATCGGAAGAGGTGCATCAATTGCTTCAAAACTTTAACAACAGACCGTCACTTACACATTTACTATTCGTAAAACTGAATAATTAAGAAACTTTCAGAGCCTTCTAAGCAAATGAGGTTGGATTAAAAATAAAACTGTGAACATTTTCTTACACCTACCTTCTGATAAAACCCTCAACCATTAAATTAATACCATTTTACTATATACATAGCTAAAATTGTTATGTTTAATGAGGACCATTAATGTAAAAGCGAAAAGGAGAATAGTTTTTTCTTGTGTCTTCAAGTGCTACAGCATGTTTAAAAACTTAAAAAAATGGAGCAATTAATAATCCACAAATTGAAAAAAGTGAAACGGTAATCAATTAAGTAACATTGATTGCAGTTAATTATACGATGGGTTTTTGCAAAGGAAATACAGTAAGTATTCTCATACTCGTATAAATTAAGGGCTGCACATGTATAAATATATTATAAAAAAGCTGACTGGATTAAATTCGAATGATATGTTACCAAACTGATGCATAAATCAAGCTTTTACAATTGTGAGGTCAGCAATATTCACACTCTGGATTACAGAACACAATTATTCTCTACCGATAGCTCTGGATTGTCATATATTATGTATATGTTACAGTTTTAATTAATTTTGTAAGATTATTATTGTTTTTTAATCTTTCCCACAACGGGAGTCGGTCTGTGGACTTTTACAAACTGCTTAAGAAAATGAATTTATTAGCTTTAATTTCGGGTCTATATAAAATGAGTTATTTTGAATTATATTTGGCAGAATCAGTTTAAAATTGCAGATTTTCCAGGTCTTTAGGATAATTCTGAATTGCTGATATATGCAGTTTGGACACTTGTAAACTGCCTTATCAGTAAACTCAGCGTTTCAGTACACAACCCTCAATTATTCAGCAAACAATGTTTCAGAGAAGATTGTGTACACAATGTACATCAAGACCTCGGTGGGTATATTAGGGAGGTCAACAATTCTTAAAGAATTCTTTAATATATTCATTTTCTAGATTATTTTATACAAATGGTCGATTTTAATATAATGTATAATATTTTAATAACTTATTATTCTCTAAAGATACCTTTTCTTAAGACACATTCAGTTCGCGCAAAACAACCTGTCTATGACACTTTAATGAATTGTTGTGCGCGCGTCTGCGCTAATATATGCGCCAATTTCAATATAAAATCAGACTGAGATTTATAAAGTCCAATAACTTGTCAAAGTGAATTCTACATAGTTAACTGACCTTAAAAGCACAAAAGTAGAAGAAGAATTTAATGACTTAAGGAACATTCTTTTTCAGGTTAAATTGAACTATATATTACGATGCTCATGACATGAACAGAAACAGAAACAGAAACTTTTTTATTCAATATAGATTATAAATAATACTTATTGAAAGTCACTCTTTTGTTTGATTACCACTGGTTCGGAAAAAGCCTCTGTCCTGGGAAGAACCAGCAAGAAACCAAGCGGGACTTTTTTTTAAATAACAGCTTACAATCATGATGTTACACAAATTAACAACACAACAAATTAGAAATAGCTTGGTAGCGATCACCTCATTTCCAGGGGTTATTATCATCCATAAATTCCTTAATATTATAATAACCCTTTTTATACAAACTTAGTTTAATAAAGTTTTTGAACTTTGAATAGGCCAAACTTTGTATATATACTGGAATTTTGTTGTAAAAGCGTATACATCGCCCCAAGAATGAATTACTGACTCGATGGAGTCGAGTAACTGGTACTACTAGCTTGTGTCTGTTCCTAGTATTTACAGAATGAATATCACTTATTTTTATAAAACTACTTTTATTTTTGTGTACGTACATTACATTTTCATAAATGTATTGAGAGGCCAAAGTTAATATATTAATTTCCTTAAATTTTTGTCGCAGCGACTCTTTAGGCTTTAAATCATAAATTGCTCTTATGGCCCTCTTCTGCAAAACAAATATAATTTCAGTGTCAGCTGCGTGTCCCCATAGCAAAATACCATACGACATTATGCTATGGAAGTAGCTGAAGTAAACTTGTCTAGCTGTTTCAACACTGGTTAGACTTCTAATCTTTTTACAGCATATGCTGCAGAACTAAGTCTGCTTGCTAGTTTTGATATATGGGGGCCCCATTGAAGCTTCGCGTCTAGTGTGATTCCAAGAAAAATGGTGGTATCAATTGCAACATTGCTCGTAAATTGTATTGAACATGCAATTTACGAGCCTATTATCTATACAAATACATAAACTTGAAGTGTCTGTTTGTAATGTTAAAATTCCAACTTTTTACTAAATGCATATGTACTAATAACAAAAATACAATTTATAAAGTTTTTGTCTGTCTGTCTTTCCGTCTGTTCGTCTGTCTGGCTGTTTGTTCCGGCTTATCACTGAAAGAGCTGGACCGGTTTTGACGGGATTTTCACAAGCAGATAGCTGATGTCACAAGGATTAACTTAGGCTACTTTTATTTTAGAAAAAGCATTATGGCTCCACACAAAAAAATTAAAACCCCCAATAACACTCGGGCGAAGTCGTGGGGAACAGCTAGTTCACTAGTATAATTACTTTCGCAATAACTTGTAACTTTTCTCACGAAACGTAATTTATTTTTTCAATAAATATTGCAGATAGGACATAATTTAACATTATAATAGTATACAGATCGTTTGGCCAAATATTAATTACTACCTGTTCCCCGCGACTTCGCCCGCATGTTATTTGGGGTTTTAATTTTTGCACGGAACCCTAATTCTTTTTTTAAAATAAAAGTAGCCAATGTTACTCCTTGTGATATCAGCTATCTGTCAGTGAAAATCCCGTCAAAATCGATCTAGCCGTTTCGGAGATTAGCCGGAACAAACAGACAGACAGACAGAGCGACAGACATACATAGAGACAAAAACTTTAAAATTGTATTTTTGTTGTTAGTACCGTGTAAACTTTCATATGTATTTAGTAAAAAGCTCTAATTTTGACATTACTAACAGACACATCAATTTTATTTATTTGTTAGATTATCATCCTAAGAGTCTTTTAAAAATCTACTGCCTCCCTCATAGATTGCCTTTTAGGTTTAATTTGCCATGTTTGCTCTTGGTAGGTGGGTTTTCAAACCGTAGGTTTTACTTGTTTTAATTTTAATATCGGAATTATGCTGATGCCCATCTCCATTTTCATTTCCATATGTCGCCTTTTACGACACTCACGGGTATATATGTATATATTTCATTCTATTCATCTGTCCCATATCGCACAAACTTCTCGAGAGCAGTGAGTGTACTGAGTAGTAGTTTTTAGATAATTCAACTAACTTGCCCAAACATCACTATTACAAATCTGCAGTTTCTTTTGTTTTAGCTTAATGTTGACACACGTTAATGTTTTGTACGCTAAAGCTATATAAGTATTATAGTTGTAGCACGAATGAGTCGGCTCGACCGGGGAAGGACCACGCTCTCAGAGAATACCAGCGTTAAATAGCAGCTTTACACTGCTGTGTTTCGTATGGTGAGTGTAGAGAAACGGAGACCCTTTTTACTGGAAAAGAGGCACTCTATCTTAGTCCTCACGGGTGACAACGCATCTGCATTTTGATTCGCAAACGAGAAGAGTTGTAGATGTCTATAGGCCACAGCTACCACTTACCATCAGATGGACTGTGTGCTCGTTTGTCATCCCATCTTATAAAAAAAAAAACAAAGTTGCAGGTAAAAGCTAATACATGTAACACATTCTTCATATTTACTTTCAGTGAAATTTGGTAGAAAAAGTTTAAATCATCAAGTTCATCAAGACAACGGAAATAATACTGATAGACAGATATTTTTTGAAAATAAAAATAAAATTTCAATGTATTTTTAAAGGAAGTGAAAAAAGTGTATCTTAGACTTTTTTGCATATTATGTACATGCAGATTTAAACTTTTTTGTAAAATCTAAGAAATAAGATCGAATGTCTCATAGCCTGTAAGTATATTTAAGAGATATACCCGTTTACATCGGAACACAGTAGTGCAAGTAATTGTAAGGATGAAAGTGCAGCATCAAAGACCTACATCAAATGAAATTATTTTCACGTTATAACTTTTGCAGTCGGATCAAACCAAAAGTCATTATGTGATTTTTTTTAGTACTCTTATGTCGCTTTTTATTCCTTATTGGAATTTTAATTATTTTCAATTTTAGGTAACGCACGCATAATCTATATGAACCACGATTTTATATAAGATAAGGCATTGAAGCATGTCACCTACTCTTCTTTTATAAAGGAGTACTTATAATACATAGCACAGAAGTGGTTATTGCATTCAATGAACATCTGCAGCCAAATTCAAACAAATAAGGTTAAAGTTGCGTTGTCATCTCTAAAGAATAATATGGAAAGCATCACAGCCTGCAATCATACTTGATAGCTATACCCTTTCAAACCGGAAGCCGTGCACGCACTGCTATATGGCAGCAGAAATAGTTAAGACGGTGGTACTGACTCAAACGTACTCGTAGACACACAATGAGACCTACTACCTAATAACTTAAAATTTTGTAATATTAAGTAAATTATTATTATATTTATTTGTTTGTTTGCAAAGTCACGCTCAAGCACAAACAAGATATAATAAATAAGTGCAATTGGTAATAAAATGTTAAACAGTAATGATACTCAAGTTAAGAATTCCAACGAAATTATACAGTCTCTGCTGAGAATAATTTTACTACGGTAGTTTAATTATGAATTCACACCACGACTTTAAAATTTCCCAGACCGTGGCTTAATTATTAGAATACTTATTAAATAAAACTAATTTTACGGATATTATTGCGTAAAATTTTACTTATGCAAAGATCGTAGCTATTTCTCGAATTTCATTTTTATTTGATACTAGCAACCGGGGTTGGATCTCTTACCGTTACCGTTACAGCCAATCAAAGTTCACTGCTGAACACAGGCCTCCCTCATAGATTGTCTTAGAAGATATTCGCCGTAGGTAGTTGTTGTTATTAGGAAAACGTTGCTGCCCAACTCCTGATTTGTTTCCCTCTGTCACCACTTATGACACCATTGGGATGATACGGGGTAGTGGATATTCTTAGACTGCCACTAGACGGATCATTGATGTGACGTTAATTAAAAGAAGTGTTAGAGAACCATTTATTTTATCAATTTTTCGATTATGTACTCAACAAAAAAACTGCATGTTTTTACGATAAATTATAGCCTAGTTCATACCTGGATCTTTGCTCTCTATATGTTTGCGAAGTTTCATTATAGTCGATTCAGTCATTCCGAAGATAAGCCCGAATATACAGACAAACAGACTGACAAGCGAATATTTTAAAAATAATTATATTCAATACATAATAATGTCCTAACAAAATGCGAATTTTTTTTAATAGAAGAGGGGGCAAACGAGCATGCGGATCACCTGATGGTAAGTGACTACCGCCACCCATGAACAACCGCAACACCAGGGGAATTGCAGATGCGTTGCCGGCCTTTTAGAAAAGTGTAAGCTCTTTTCTTGAAGGTTCCTAAGTCGTATCGGTCCGGAAAATTCGCTGGTGGTAATTGATTCCACAAGGAAGTTGTGCGAGGGAGAAAACTTCTTCTAAATCGTACAGTGATGGACCGCCAATCATCCAGATAGTATGGATGGTAACGCGAGTTTTGTCGCGATGTGCGATGGTGAAATTGAGCGGCTGGAATTAGTCCGAACAATTCCTCAGAGCACTCCCCGTGATAGATGCGATAAAATACGCAAAGAGATGCAACATCTCTACGCAGTGCCAGTGTATCGAGCGAATCAGACAGAACTCGGTCGTCGACGATTCGAACCGCTCTGCGCTGGATGCGGTCAAGTGGAAGGAGCTGGCACTGGGGTGCCCCGGCCCAGAGATGAGAACAGTATTACATGTGGGGCCGAACTTGCGCTTTGTAAAGTTGCAAGCGATGTGCCGGCATGAAATACCGTCTTGCTCTGCTGAGCACGCCAAGCTTTTTAGAGGCCAATTTGGCCTTTCCTTCCAAGTGACCACGAAACTGCACACTATTCGATATGTCGACGCCAAGGATTCCGATACTAGCTGAGGCAGCAAGGGGAGTGCCTTGAAACTGAGGAGATACGACAAAGGGGTTCTTTTTAGCGATAAACGCGCAAACTTGTGTCTTCTGGGGATTGCACTGGACTAGACTTAGTCGGCCCCATTCCGAGACTTTGTTAAGCAAAGACTCGACTTCAGACACAAGTTTGTTCCGGTACTCAGCGACGTATTCCCGAGAAATATTGGCACGGCCGGTATATAAGGCATCACCAGTGCTGTCGTCTGCATAGCAATGAATGCTACCAGTTAGCAACATATCATTAATATGCAGGAGAAACAGCGTCGGTGATAGCACGCAGCCTTGTGGAACACCAGCGTTGATAGGCTTTAAATCAGAGCATGCACCGTCTACTACGACTTTGATGCTCCGATCAGCAAGGAAACTGGTGATCCATTTGCACAATTTCTCGGGGAGCCCATAGGAAGGAAGCTTCGAAAGAAGCCCTTTGTGCCAGACCCGAACGAAGTCCTTCGCTATGTCCAAACTAACGGGCAATGCCTCCCCTTGGCCTCTATATATATAACGCGAATAAAAAATCAACTCAATAAAGGACAGTTATTTCGATATTACAGATAGACATTTCAATTTTATTTATATGTAAAGATTTAGAAAAAGTAAAAAGTAAATATTGTCCAGAAAACAGAAATCAGAAGCTAAAGTTTTTTTATTTTATTTTATTAAATATTCTAAGCCGTGCAAATCGTCATTATAATTAAAAGGTGTTATGTCTTGCACGCTTGGTTATTACAATCATATAACCAACGAATCCGTGACGTAATGATTTCTTGTTAGAGTATTATCATAAATTGAATACCACTCGTTAAATTTACAGATTTTAGATGTATACTTATTATATTATTATTATGGGTATCTGTATAGTTTTCTCATCTGGTTGGGCTATATAAATATATAATTGTAAAGGAAAATGATAAACATACATAAATATCAACAAAATTAAATAAATACATAAAAATACATAAATAAATAAAAACCCAACCAGATGGAAGCCCTCGGCAGGGGTGACCAAACGGCCGATTGTTAGGGGGAAAGGGAAAGAAATCGGCAGATGATGTGGGCGGTATCGAGGAGCACCGCCTTCTGCATTTGAGCTTGGAGCGGTCCGTCATGTAGTCTCAGTCGCCTCAGATGACCCGAGAGGCTGACTGGGATGAACCCGTTCGCAGAAACGACCACAGGTATAATTTCGGCCGGCAGTCCACCCCACATGTCGGTTACCTCGTGAGCCAGGTCCAGATATTTTGTTCGCTTCTCTGTTTCGGCTTTCACGAGACCATATTTCAGAGCGAGCCCCTGTTGTAGAATCCTGGCTAGGTTACTAGGTTGTGCCTATGCAAGTACTCAAGAGTTAGAAAGCGCCGAACAACCGGAGGTGACATGCCCACGTGATTCACCGGGATGGCAACAAGCTCGACAAATGTCGACGGTGTTATTCCTTAGGATGTATCTCCGATAGTTATTGGTCTTAATAACCTGATCCTGTATTGCACAGACAAAACCCTCGGTTTCCCCGAAGAGATCACCAAAACATAGCCAGTGGAGGGAGGCAATTGTGTCTATGAAGTGCTCATGTAGAGCCTTGTAGGATTTCCCTTCAACCTCCTTTTCCTTCCATACGGTCTCCCAGTCGGAAATGCTCTGTACTCTTGCCTTTGATCGTTGGCTAAGAATAGAGGGGCAAGACCTTTATCACAAAAATAACGTCCCTATAGAATAGAGCATCCGGTCTCGTCAGAAAGTAATTACGGAAGCTGCACACTTCGCGATTATGCATGGTCAGCGCGCTTAAAAATCCGCGCCCACCATGTTTCCGCAGCAGGTACAGCCTCATTACTGATATATTATTATTCTTATTAGGTATATTATTTATATTTTATTCAATGTGTATTATTACCGAAAATACTAGAAATCATTAGGCGAATAAACCAGATCGTGGTGTATTGTACTTCAGTTTCATTTCCATTTAAAATATCGCCTTAAAAATAAGTCGCAACGCTGGAAACTTCAGCACCTTAATTTATAAAGTTTTGCTTACGAAACTATAAGTGGTGTCTTTTGCATTCAGACTACGTTCGAGTAGGAAATTGAGTTTATCCTTTCGAGATAAAACTGCCTCTTGTGCTCTACTTAGAAACAGCCAGCCTTATATGTAGAGAATACTATAATATTTACATAACTGACACTAAACATAACAAAAGTATAGTTTAACGATTAATCGTAAGAAAACACAGGGCATTGTTATCGGTAGTTCTAGATTAATTGAAAAAAGTGACTGGTCGTCCCTACCTCCTATTATACTAGACTGCACTCAAATCCCTTACAGTAACAAGGTTAAAAACCTAGGGTTGTATCTCGACTCCTGTATGTCTAAGACCTCACAGGTTAATGAAGTTAGTAGAAAAACGTTTGCTGCGTTAAGATCTTTTCGCAGATTACGTAATTTTCTTCTCACAGTAACCAGTGTTTCGCTTGCCCAGTCTCTACTTCTGCTTATCCTTGACTATGCTAATATATGCTATCTTGACATTACCAAAGAGCAGCTGAATAAGCTTGAGCACATTCAAAATTTATGCATTAGATTTATATTTGGGCTTTGCAAATATGATCATATCTCTGAATTTCACAAACAGTATAAATGGCTCCCGATACGCCTTCGCAGAAATACTCAAATTCTCTCTGCTTTGTATGGCGTGCTGTTTAATCCTTCCACTCCTCATTATTTAAAAAAACTGTTTCCAGTATCTTTTCCTTACCCATAATCGGTTCCTTCGATCCTCTATCAATCTTTCTCTCTCTTTTTTTTTTTTTTTTTTTTTTTATAGGAGAGGGGGCAAACGAGCATGCGGCTCACCTGATGGTAAGTGACTACCGCCGCCCATGAACAACCGCAACACCAGGGGAATTGCAGATGCGTTGCCGGCCTTTTAAAAAGGAGTAGGCTCTTTTCTTGAAGGTCCCTAAGTCGTATCGGTCCGGAAAAATCCCTGGTGGTAAACTATTCCACAAGGAAGTTGTGCGAGGAAGAAAACATCTTCTAAATCGCACAGTGGTGGACCGCCAATCATCCAGATGGTGTGGATGGTATCGGGAGTTCTGCCGCGATGTGCATTCGTGAAATTTGGCGGCTGGGATTAATCCGAACAATTCCTCAGAGCACTCCCCATGGTAGATGCGAAAGAAAATGCAAAGAGATGCAACATCTCTAATCCTTTGCAATCTTCCTCCTTTTTTAAAAAATCGTTTACTGTAACTGCTGTGCGTTTGTGGAACTCTTTTCCTCTCCATATTCTTCGTGCTAAATATTTTCACTCTTTCGAAAGTCTTGTCAAATTTACTTAGAACGCTATTAGATAAATTACTTTTCCTTTTTCGTACTCCTTTCATTTAATCTATTATATGATATTATATGTCTGCGCCAATCACTAAAATTTAAAATTACTTTAACGGAGGCGCGTCGGCGCGCTTCTCCGGTGTACCTTGCACCGGCTGGCACGCGGCTCGCGGGCACCTTCCCGCACTCGCCGAGCGCGTGGGAGATCGGGCATTTTTTTTTCGTCAAGCGGCGGCCGGATGTGGCATTGCTGTGAGTCTTTTCGAGCCGCGTGGTTAACTCTGATCGTGTCGATTTTGTTAGCAAATTTATGCAACGACGAGGAATTGTGTAGTCTAGAACATTAGACGCCGGGTTGACTAATTGTTGGGAAGTTAATGTTTAATTGTACTGTTGCGTTAAGTGCCTAAAAGGGTCGCGTTCGGTTCTCGAAATAATTTGTTGCTGAGTGAACGGAAGTGAACTTTGACCCCCGTTCATAAGTCATGCTGCGTGTTACGTTGTGATTATAATTAACGGGATTTAGTTGCGTTTTGAAGTTAGTTAAATTTACAATAAAGTTGATAGACTGACATAGTGAATTGAAGAAAGAAATTATCCATTTGTGCCGCCGCTGCAGAATACCACACCGGGGGGCGGTGGTGAAGTCAGGGTTGCTGCTGATTAAAAGGGCTTATTTGGGTTAAACATATATACACTTCTCACACACTACTTACATTCACTACACCTAACGCCTGAACGAGCCTTGTGACCAGTCTTCGCCTCAGAACCAGGTACGTCTTATTTATTTACCTTGCCTTCTCCCTATTATGTAGTATGACAGGACATTTTCCATAAGGCCATTTGAGCCCCGTCCTTAGTTGTCCGTCGAGTCTACAGCTGTATGGGCCCCAGTATTATCGACCTTAGTCTTGGAAACTAGGTGCGTGTACATTATATATAATCTTAACTCATTTTTATTTATGTGTTTTTTATATTTTATTTTTTACGCCCCCTTCCATTTTCTACTATTGTTTGCATCAGTTCTCTACGCATAGGTTGTCTGTAATAGATCACTTTCAGAGTGATAAGACCGCCTGTTGTACATATTCTACTTTAGATTTAACTGTACTCGTTATTTTGTATTTTGGTGTACAATAAAAAGTAAATAAATAAATAAAAATAACAATCGTACCACAATTATCACACAACTTATCAATGTTCACTGTTGATCATAAGCTACCCCTTAAATTGTCTCATAGGGGAAATATTAGCCATAGTTTTCACGCTTGGTAGGAAGACGTTGCTGTCCATCTATTATTTCTGTTTCCCTGTGATGTAATATGAGTTCGAGTTTTGCAATAAAGACGTACAAAAAAACAAACATTAAAAAGTTTATATGGATTAGTTGAATCGTGCAACGACTAAGAAATGCAATTAACGGGCTACCGCATATAGTCGCGTTTCACAGCTCTATAAACTACGACAGCGCAGAGAGAATTTATGTTTTAGTTAGAATTCAGCTACTGCTAAAACTACTTTGCGCTGATGAAGTTGCATCCGCATCTGTTATATTATGTTATTCGAAAGCAGGTTTTCATTTTATTCCAGGAAAATCCAATTGTACTCCATTTTAAAATTCAGATTAAACAAAACACGAAAATATTGTTGGTTTTGATTAAGAGAGTAAATAATTAAATTTTTTTTATAGAAGAGGGGGCAAACGAGCTAGAGACTCACATAATGGTAAGTAAACAACGCCGCTATTGCCTTGCAATTCCCGCCAATACTCGAAGGTGATTATGCTGGCAACAGACTACACGAAAATCTTCCTGGGTAAGTCCGCTAAATGTTTCCGGGTGACAATCCCACGTGTTTCTTTCATTGAAACAGAAGTAACAAGTCTGTTACCATTTTAGATAACTGATCCGTTGGGGTTTATCGGGCGTAAGTCTATCACACAAAAAACTCCAAGCATAGCTCTCTCTATTGCCAATTTGGATCACTGATCTGTTGGGCTATGTCATTTACTCTGGTATTACCGCGGATATCCTCATGACAAAGTCTATCACGTAGAGTAACACCGAGCATAGCCCTATCCATTGTCACTTTAGCTAACTGATCTCTTGGACTATGTCGATTACTCTGGTTCTACCGCAGATATCATAGACACTAACACCTGTCACCTGTCAACACAGATTAATTGTCACCCTAATTCAGCTAGCAGTGAAGGACTAATTCTCAAATCTATATTACAGGTTGAATATACAGAAATAATTTACCATCTGCTAATGAAGTAGATCAAAATCTAATAATTGCTGTTTTTTTTTTTAAACAGCAGACAGGAAATTTGAAACTTATACACATATAATATTTTATATAAAAACTAGATTGCGTACATATGTTCTATTGCCTATTATTAAACGTTCTCCCTTTAATAAACCCTTCGATTATGAAACATGAGAGTACTGTTATTCTATGGCGTCTCATTTAACTTCATTCCTTAAATGTTTTGTCACGAACTACACTACACTACATCGCGGAATTTTATTGAAACCAGCGTTATCAATAATCACAAAAAGGTAGGTTTTGAAAAAGAAAATATATATTTCTTTCTTTAAAACTCGCTACTGAAGAAAAAATAAGTTTTCAGTGGCGGCGTAAGAGAATTAATTCCACTACTTTATTTTTCGTAATATGGTAAATGCGAGAATAATCTTATTGCTTCTAATAGAGATGGTATACCATCCCGTTTATTAGACGTATGAGGTAGAGCCATGCTGCAGCTAGATTTTGTTATAGCGGTATGGTAATACGAATGGGTCGGCTCGATCGTTTCATACGCAGAGGCGGCAACAATTCTTAATAAAGGATAAATGTAGAGGTCCATATGGGTCACATCGTCTACTCAACATCGGTGGACTCTGTGTTAGTTTGTCACACTTTTTCTATAAAAAAATTGTTTTAATTAATATATCCCGCGTGTTAGAGCAATGCTTAAGCTATATTAATAGTATAGTTGTAGCACGAATGGGTCGGCTCGACCGGGGATGAATGAAATGAATGGGGTTGGACCACGCTCTCACAAAATACCGGCGTAAAATAGCAGCTTAATGCTGCTGTGTTTCGTATGGTAAGTGTAGAGAACCAGAGACCCTTTTTACTGGAAAAGAGGCATTTTTATTAGTCCTCACGGCTGAAAACGCATCTGCATTTTAACTCGCAAACGAATATAGATGTAGATGTTTATGGGCCACAGCAACCACTTACCATCAGATGGACTGTGTGCTGTTTGTCACCCTTACCACCCTTCTATAAAATAAAAATATTCTTGAGACCATTAATGAATTTAAAAAATGCATTTCATTTTATCCCCTGGCTTTTCTTTTCTTTAACTCTCGACAATATTATACACTCTTTTATTTATTTACTAGCTGATACCCGTTCGCTTCGCTGGGCGCACAAAAATAGACAAAAATAACGTAGTATTAAATATCAAGAATTTTTAATGGGATTATCGTAAAATCAGTTCTTAATGAGCATCTACATTGCAAAGTAAGTAACTATAGTACCTAATCTAACATAATTTGTCTGAAAATATTTGTACGCTGGAAACGGCAGAATATTTAGGATCCGAATTATTTTGTAACAACTATAATATACCATTATTCTAACAAATTAATCAGCTTATCTTATCTTACAATTTTAACTACACAGCAAAACACTTTTTTCATTGACTTTCCAAGGTAGTGTGTTTATTTTTGGGCGTCTTAAGAGTCGTGGCAGACTAATCATTTTGACATATCAATGAAAATGGACCTTATAGATATTTTGTTGTTTATGCTGGTTGTTATGAGTTTTACTAAGTTGAAACATGCTAAAGTCGTCGACTTTATTTTTGTAAACCCATATTGCTCTGGTTTTAATATTTCATATTTGTTAAAGAAGTTATAGATTCTGCTATGAATGGCGTTTTCAAATACATTAAATAAAACAGGTATAAGTGTTATGGGTTGATAATTTTTAAAATCACGACAGCCGTGGTACCTCAGATGGTTAGCACTCAATGTCAGTTTCACAATACGCGACCAACCAAGGTTCGATCCCCACCGCACCTATGCAATTGTTCATTGCAATTTTAAATGCTGTTTTACCACCACGTGCTCGGTGGTGAAGGAAAACATCGTGAAGAAACCTTCATGTCTAAGAAATAAGAAAAAATATTTCGAAGACTTGCGAAGTTCGCCAACACGCATTGGGGCAGCGCGGCGGACATTTCCTTGCCCTAAAACCCTCTCAGAAATGAGCCCTGTACCCAGCAGGAGGACGTATATAGGCTGTAACCTTAACTTTTTTAACTTTTATCGCCTTTCTTGTATAGTGGTGTAACGATAGAACATTTTAGTCTAGTTGGGAATATGCCTTGAACAAAAGATATATTGATAATGTGAGTCAGTGGGAAAGTTTCAAGATTTTAGTACTAATATTATAACACGTTTGGGAATTTTTCATAATAAATATCTGTCATATTTCTTTTCCCTATAACCATTTTAGAAACGAAATGTGCCTATGTCCAGGATTGAGACATATATAGGCTTTAACCAATGCTGAACACAGAACTCCCCAAATAATACCCTGTATCCATCGACTTCCTGCATATATTACCAGGTCTTCAGTCCGTCTAGTGGGAAGATGCCCTACACTTCGTCTACCGTTACGAGGCTGCCATTCAAGAACCTTTCTACCCCATCGGTTGTCGGTATTTCGAGATATATGGCTTATATGACTTAACATTATTTACTTACTAATACGCTTTCTTAAGTTGTTTATTTTAAGCCATCAAAATAACATCCTCAAGGTTTCCCTTGTTTGCTTTCCGGACCACAGATAAGAGGAATTTTACTACCATAATCAGTTAGGTCAGTCAACAAAGCTGATGTATTATTGCACTCTCCCTCTCTTTCTCTCTCTCTGTTACTTTTGTTCCGAAACTTATCGACTTAACAACTAATTTTAATTTAAAAATTTCAGGAATCAAGGAAGTGACACAAAATTACTATTTAAAAATGTATTTATTGCTTTTCGAAGTATTCTCCGCGAAATTTGACACATTTTTCCATACGATGGAACGAATCATTGAAGCAACCATTCCATTCGGAAGTTGGGGTCTCCAAAATTGCCGTTTTGTAGGCGTGATGAAAATCTCTGTCCACGCAATGTATTCCTTATTTTAGGGAAAGTATAGAAATTATTAGGGCTTAGGTTGAGGCTGTATGGCGGATGGTCTAATATTTCTATGTTTTCTTGCTCTAAAAACTCTTTTATTCTGTGTGCGGTGTGAGAACTCGCATTGTCGTGATGGAGGATGATGCGGCGGTTGCAGTTCTCTTTACGGAGTTCAAAAACGACCTGTGGCAAACAAATGCCAGTATACCATCCTGCATTAACCTTGCTTTGTCCCTCAAGAGGAATAGTCGTAACATGGCCGGTTTTGGAGACAAACGTGGCCACCATTTTTTTTGCAACACTCCGTGAACGAACAATTTTTGTTGGCTTCAACTCATTTTCGAACACCCAAACTCGTGACTGGTTTTTTATTTCGAGTTCCTACGCGTATGTCCAAGATTCGTCACCTGATACGATGTTGTATACAGCATTTGAGGATCCTGCGTGGAATCTTTAGAGAGTTCTGACGCACCAAGTAACGCGAGCCGCTTTTTGATCTTCACAGAGCGAATGCGGTATCCATCGGGAAAATAACTTTTTTACACCTAATTGTTCATGTAAGATTATTTGTATTTGACTCATGCCAATGTATAAAGTAGCCTGAATTTCGCGGTATGTCACATGTCGAGCTTCCTCAATCAGATTACGCACAGAATCAACGTTTTCTTGGGTGACTGCAGTTTTTGGACGACTTTGACGGGGATCATCACTGAGCTTGACACGTCCACGTTGAAATTCAGGAAACCAGCGATAAATTGTGGTTTTGGATGGGGTTTCATCACCAAATGCATAAATCATCCGGTCAACACACTTTTTTTGTGTTAAACCACTTCGAAATTCATAATAAATCATCGCTCTTGAATTTTCTCGAGTCAATTCCATTTTCTCAACGAATAAACGAGTTTGACAAAACCTTGTGACAAGACCGAGAATCTTTTTTTAAATAAATAAATGGTATTCGATTTTTAAAACCAAGGAGTTTTCAATTAAAAAGATTTTAATATGACAGGAACAGTGAAAATATTCCATTCCCGATACTTTTAGTGCAGCCTATGTACTTTCGACGACATATTCGTTCTTTCATTAATTTATTACAGCCTATCAAAGTTTATCGTTAAACATAGGCCGCCCAACAGATTGTGTCATAAGGCGCTTATTTCATAATAGTCGATTTTACATCAAGACCGCCCAACAGATTGTGTCATAAGGCGCTTATTTCATAATAGTCGATTTTACATCAAGCATAGTCGGGAAGGGTCGCCCTAGGCGAAAGTTTATCGACCAAATTGGCGATATATTAAAAATGGGCCAAATCAAGAGTACCTTTAACCGACGAGCGTGTATGCGTAGGTATATGGATGTGGAGGAAGCGAGAGAGGTGTGTCAGGATCGTGCCAAATGGAAGTCCATAATCTCTGCTTACCCCTCTGGGTGACAGGCGTGAGTGTTTATGTATATGTATGTATGTATGTACTTTAAAGGATAGAATCCCTTAAAATTTTGATGTAAAATCGACTTCTACCATTCTTCCACATAACGCAAATTGTTTTTAAGAAATTGATTTAAAAGTGATTTTTTTACCTATAAACTGCAGATCTATAATAGTGACCACATAAGACCACTATTGTAGATCTGGAGGTGTTCAACACGAACGAAGTCGCGATCAAAGGCTGGTTACGTAATAAAGTTGTGAACCTTGGTTTTAGGAAGGTTCATAAAATTATGTAGCATTTTATGAAAACAAAGTTGGTGAAGTTAAGTGCATTCTATGCACAATTAGTGATTAATAAATTTACAACCTCAATTTTGCATTTGGGTAACCGTTTCGTATAACTTTACCAAATATGTGTCGAGCCTATGCGCTCGCTGTAAAGTATGCGAAAAAACCGGGTTCGATCCCGCCGACACCAATTAAATTGATAATTGTAATTTTAAGGCTGATTTGAAGAACAACATCGTGAGGAAATCGTCTGAGGAATAAACTCTATCGAGGACATAATATGAAGTCCAGCAACGTGCACCGGAACGTCTATAACTCTCTCATTTAAGAGGAGGCATGCGCTTAGCAGTGGGATATATACTTAACTTGTATGATTTTAAGCAAATTAACAATTATGGGTCTTTAAAAAAAAATTGCAGATATAATTTCTTTGAAGCGACAGAAGCCCAGTAGCCTATTAGCAACACCCAAATGTGGACTCGAAACTCAGAGTCGTGAATTCAAATCCGCCATTAGATTACTATGGTGAACCACTCCTAACACAAGCATATTAAGCTGACTTGCAGTCGTAAACGGATGTATCACTAAAATCGACCTAATTAACTTAACAACCTTTTAATGATCGGACAGCTATTTTTTAAACTTTTTTAAAGTCCGTTTTTGAGTAGTCGGGTAATAGTAAACGACTTTCTTCGTCAACTGTATTAAATTTCTGAACGTATTACAACAATTTTGCAATAAGAGCATTATTTTCTAGAAACTTATCAAATCAAATGAAATCAAAATCAAAATCGTTTATTGCGTTTCAAAAGGTAGTAACAAACAAGTGGCAAGGGCCCCTGTACTGAGTTGGTAAAACCTGTGTTACGGGGTACCGCGCTCTTCCAACAGACAAATTTTAACAATTTGAAACATAGGATATTACATATTATACTCGTATTAGTGCTTTAACAAGTAAATTTTGGATACTTAAGAAAGAATGAAAGTGTATGTGTGTGTGTGTGTGTGTGTGTGTGTGTGTGTGTGTGTGTGTGTGTGTGTGTGTGCGTGCGTGTGTGTTTAGCAAATAAGCAGTTCTGTTTCTTCATAATAGAGGCTAAGCAGAGTTGTTGTTAACAAATTTTTCCATTTAATACAAGTGAGGGGATACATATTTAGCCTAATATTTAATTTATTATATAGATATTTTGATTTACAGGCAAATTGTTTTTTATTAAATTTGGTTTTACAATATGGAATTTTGAAAACAGGTAGAATTCTACGTTTTAGTGTCTGAAGGGCAGTCTATGGTAAAGTGCTGTGGATTCGTATAACACTCTTTAAAATGTACATTTGGCGGGTTGTTAAGATTTTGTAAGATTTGTGTAGTTCGTGAGTTGAGAAACGGATTGGTTTAAAGAACATCACCTTCAGTAATGCTCTCTGAGCCCTTTCAAGAGTTATTAAATAGGACTTAGCTGCTCCACCCCATGCTGTAATGCAGTAGCTTAAGACAGATTGGGCTAGAGCTTTATACGTACATATTAGAATTTTATTATCTGCGACATGTCTGAGCCTTCCTAAGACCTACATAAGTTTTCTTATCTTGTCAATAGTACACTCAATTTGTTTGTTCCATATAAGATGCTGGTCGATAGTGGTACCTAGTTATTTGATAGTAGACG
Organism: Parnassius mnemosyne; assembly: GCA_963668995.1. Classification (NCBI taxonomy): domain Eukaryota; kingdom Metazoa; phylum Arthropoda; class Insecta; order Lepidoptera; family Papilionidae; genus Parnassius; species Parnassius mnemosyne. The sequence continues at coordinate 90,796 of CAVLGL010000098.1, read as the reverse complement.
ATCTAGCAATATCAACACATTGACAATTTTTCACCTGGTGTTGGGAGCAGCTATGAATTTTAAGAGCAAAGTCCGAGTATGGTAAGGTAGATTTTCGTATCACAAAAGGAACAAATTGGGTTTTTGATACATTAAGAGTTAATAGATGTGATCTTAAGTAATTTGATATATGTCGTAATCCTGATTCAGTCGTAATTCTAAGAGAATCCCAACTCTTTTCACTGAAAATCAGGGCGGTGTCATCCGCATATGTAAATATATCACAATTAGGAAGTTTGAGGCTACAGAGGTCATTCACATATATCAAAAACAATGTCGGTCCGAGCATACTGCCCTGTGGAACGCCGTAATTAATGGGAGATGACTGGCTGATAATGTCACCAAGTTTTAGATGTTGTAGGCGATTCGTTAGGTAGTCTGTGAATAGCTTATGGGGTGTCCCTCTTATGCCAATGTGATTTAGCTTATCTAATAATATTGGAATTGAAACGGAGTCGAACGCCTTTGCCAGATCAAGGAAGACGCCGACACATTTACTGCCTGCATGTAGGTGCTTACAGATAGTGTCGGAAAGTGCCAGAACTGCGTCTTCAGTGGACACGCCATTTCTGAAGCCAAATTAATTATTTGATAGCAGGCTGTTTTTGTAAAGGAATTTTTTAATGCGGTTATTAATAAGCTTTTCCAAAACTTTTGCCAGAACTGGAAGTTAGGCCTATAATTTTCAATTTCATCTTTATTTCCACTTTGTAGATGGGTGTTAAAATAGCTTCTTTGAAAACAGAGGGGCAACAGCCTTTTTCGAAACCGAGGTTATACAGATGACAAAGTACAGGGATAAGATAACTTTTAGTCATTTTAATAAAAACAGTAGGAATGTTATCCCACCCGGGGGCGGAGTCGTTAGATAAGTTACAGATGATTGTATTAATTTCTACTGAATCTGTTGCCAAAAGAACGAAAGAATTGGATGAAGAGGGAACATTAATGTTATTTATGCTACGAATAGAATTATAGGACGGTAATAAGTTTTCAGCGAGATGTTTACCTAAGTTAGAGAAATAATTATTAGCACAATTTGCTGCTTCCAACGGTGTGGATTTAAGTGAGAGTAGGTTATGTATATAGTCATTTTTATTAGTGTTTATGTTACATACAGATTTTATTGTTTTCCACAGTAATTTAGGATTTTTATTAGCTCTAGTTAAATTGTTTCTTTCGTGCATTATTTTAAGTTTTCGAACAAGTTTACTACAATAATTTCTATAACGTGTATAGGTTACTTTCAAGATTTCGTTATAAGGATTCTTTTTTAATTTTAAATGAAGTTTGTCGCGATTGCGAAGGCAACGTAAAACTCCTATGGTTATCCAGGGCTTGAAATGTCTTTTTCTTGAAGGGATACTTTTGACAGTTTGGTTGTGTTTGACAAACCAAAACGTGGGCAGCTTCAGAAGGGTCTGTTATTGTTAATATATCAGGTAAGTCCGCCTTAATGTCATTTAAAGTGGCATCAAAATTGATTGAAATTTTGGTTTTTAGAGCCAGATTACGTAGCAGAGGTTCAAACATCACGTCAAGAATGACTGTACTGTGGTCAGTGGTAGGGTTAGTAAGAACAAGTGATTTAGCAGGGTGAGACGTTTTCAGCATCATGTGATCATAGCTCATTTTATCACGAGTTGGGAGCCTATGAGCTGGGAGTATCCCATAAAAAGCGAGTGATGTTAAATAGTTATGACAGCTTGGATCTTTGGAGTCGATTTTGATGTCGATGTTTATGTCAATTATCATAGTTCCATTTCCTTAAAAGTGCAATCGTCAATACATTATCATTATGACTGGGAGTGTCCTCCAGACTGAATTTTGGTCCTGGCAGCCAATCCCAACAAATACTAGCCATCTACAGGACAAGTTAATAGTGCCGAGTATCCGTACAGCTGCAGTCTCTATACCCTCACTCTATAGTCCGAATTACACTTATGTAGTATACAGGTTTACTTTTCAAAGAGTAGGCAAATTTAAAACTTATGTTCAAATATATAAATAATAATATAGCGGTGTTGCTGTTTTTTAAAATAAAAGTAAATAAAGTTTTTAATTTTATTTAAAGTGATCCCAAATTGAATGTAATTTATGGGCAACAACGTTTTTGCTTACCGATATACCATTAGGAACGTGTGCATGCGCAGTAAAATCAGTTAAAATAATGCAGCACCACCCATTTTGAATTTAATAGAAAAAAGGAAAGAATGTTTGAAATTTTTTATTCATTTTCCTTTATTATTTGCCTATTTTACTTATTCTGAACCTTCTCTGCAAATTTGGACAGTTATTGTAAATAACCCTGTATAATCCGATAGTACGACATATCGACACTACCGGAGAAAGATCAGATGCAGAACCAACGGCTTTTCTTGATTTTCGAGGCCTGTGAGTGGAACGCCAAATTTCTGACTGCGTGAATTTCTAGGTAGACGAACTCAATAACTGATTTATGTTGAGCCGACCCGGGATTCGAACACAGGACCTCATGATCTTCAGTCGAATTTACGACCACTAATTCAGCGGGACAGTCACTCTTGATATTGTTGATAATTGTTAACGATCAAAGACTATTATCACCAAAGTTTTACATTTCTTCGTTCCTTTTATTTATTAAGTCTTTTAACACAGAATTGGTTATATAATTATTTGTGGTTGGGCACCATGTTCAAGAAACTTTAAATAAAATATAAATTGACGGTATTTACTGAAAGTACGGCTGAAGCAAGTCGCATGGTAAATTAAAGAGTACACTTAGAACAAAAAAAAATCAATCTGCGATGTATTGCAATACTTGAGCATATTGACAGCACTTTAGTTTTCTTTTCTTTTGATTATTTTTAAGACAGATAAATAAATTGCAGACAAATATACATTTGTGCGACAAATGTGCGATTGCATAACTTAGGTGGTTCTTTATTCGTTACAACCTATCAAAGTGTTCGTCAATACTAAACATATGTCTCCATAAGGGGATCCTTTATATCCTTAATAAGGCAATCTATGGACTGCGTCATAAAGGATATTTGCTATTGTCGTCACGCATGGTAGGCAGGTTGCCAACCAAACCATAGTTTTGTTTTTCCTTGTTGTTACCTTTTAAGCAGACGCTGCTGCCTATTTCTTCGTTTCTTTTCCTTTATTGCTTTTTACGATACCTACCGGGCGTAACTCGAATATTTCATAAAATACTCAAATTTACTTCTTGGCTATGTAATTGATACCGTTGAAAGGCTAACATTGTTTGCACTCGTGTTGAGTCATTAATATAATATGATTATAATTAGTAGTGAGCTCGGAGATCCCGTTATGTAATTTTATCATTTATTTCCGTACATATATCGTTTACGCTATCTGCAGTTCGTAAGCTTTTCAATATATGAGCAAAACTCTCCAGCCAACTATATTATGGTTGTAGCACGAATTGATCGGCTCGACTGGGCATGAACTATACTCCTACAGAATATTAGCGTAAAATAGTAGCTGAATGCTTTGTGTTACGTCATAGATCATTCACCTACTATCACTTGAACTATGCGCTCATTTGTTACCCCTACTACTACGTATAAAGCATTCAACGATAAATGGAATTAAATTGATTCGGTAATCTTAAATAAATTTTCGAATTGCAGGAAACATCCGAAGAATATACAAAACTGTTAAATTAGCAAAGCTTTCCCTCCGTCGCAAATATCGTATTTATTATGAAAGCGGTTTTTTTTTTATATAAAATAAGGGTGACAGAAATAAAAATAAGTTTGGGCGGTGGTAAGTCTACTCCTAATTCTCACATTTTTACATTATCAGTAGGACTAGAATAACACCTATTCTGCTCTCCTGTCCGGCGAGCAGTTTAGCGAATGGCTCTGGGAGAGAGCTCAGGTCGTGTTGAATCCCAGGGCAAGTCTGAGAAGTTCTTCCTTCATGTGGTTGCCGCCTTTTATTTGGTCTTGTTCGATAGGAAACAGACAGAATAGAAACACTCAGACGATCGTCATTTTCTTTTCTTTTTATCCTACCTCCTTTTTTCCTATCTTAACCCAATCCAAGGTGTGAAGCGTACCATGCCGATGGATGTGTGGCTGGGGGGGGGGGGAAGTTAATCGTTAACGGTGCCTACCTGAGACCAGGGTGATTTGGGTAGTATTTTAGCCCTTCCCCCGGCAAGCGGGGCTCTGCCAGGGGTAACTGAATTTTTCCCTAACTAATCGTGGGACCAAAATGGAAGAAGATCGACATTTGGATAAAATAAATTCTACATTAATGGAACTGATTGTAGGTCTAGAAGAGGCTTTATTATCCTCACCAACACCCTGCAACCCCACGTGCCAACCTGGGACGAGCCAAAAATTGTAAGGCACGTCTGCAGCCGAACCAAAATCGGAAACGAACCAGGGAGGGGAAAAGAAAAATTCACAAGGCCTTATAAGCTTAGTGGGGTAGCACCGAAGAGATTCCGAAGGCTGATAGCAGCTGAAATAGGAGCCGAAAAGGCCCTCTTTTTTTATAAGAAGCTCTAGGATGAAATTCCTCTACCCAAACCTCCCCCAGATCCGAAGGCGAAAAAGCGCAGTCTGTCTGAGGAGGAGTCTCCCAAAGACCAGCCCAGCAAATCTGTGTAGATGGCAACTGGGGAGAAGAAGCTCTGCTTCAATGCCGTAGCTGGCTCCACATGTGTAGGGATTCGTAATTCGAATCTTATGAGCGTGGAGTAGATGCGGATGATCCACGGGCACTAACGCAGGCTATTGCTAAGACAGCCTGTAGAGCGCAGCTGGTAATGGGACTAAATTTTTTGGGTTTCACGCACAATCCAGGTTGGGTTCTGATAATGTGCCTTGATACGGCCTACGGCTGCTCCCACAAAGGTTCAATCCTCCGAGGCCCATCAGCGGAGTTTCAACGAACGAGGTCGGGCCTCAATATGGCCGCGTGGAATTTCCTAATTACAATAAACAATAAGGGGGAGCGTTCTATCCTACTGCAGAGGGAGAATATTAAAACCGAGCTTACTTACCTATATCCAAGGCGACTGGTCCCTCAGGGTTTGGTCAGGTCGCATGTGGTTGTATGGTGCATGGGAAGTAAGGGTCAGTGAGGTGTAGCTGTGTGTGACTGAGTGTGGTAGACCTTATGAGACCGTTGCCGTCGGCAGCAGCTCGGACTTCAGCACCGCTCCAAATTGTGGTAACCTTCCGCGGAGTCGTCCACAGTTACTTTCTTCGTTCGTCACGAGGACAGTCCTTAATTTTATCGTACAATTAACTAACTTCCAGAAGCCACTAACTCTAATTTGTTATAAAGCGTAACAACCAACACAAATACAGAATGTCAGTCTATATGAAATCCCGTTACTATAAGCAAAAACGTAACACACCGCACGAACATGAATGTCCGGATCAAAGTTCACTACGGTTTCGCGTGGCAACAATTATTTCTAGAATATCAAATGCTGCAGTAGTAGTTAATATTGTCGAATACCCTTATACAGATTCTGAGTTAGACACAGGAAATCCCGGGAAAAGCTCTCAAACAAGGAATGCGCGATACGAATGCTAGACAGTATATTTATTTATTTTATTTATTTATTTAACTTTTTTGAACCTTATAAAATATATAAGTACAAAAGGCGGACATAATGCTTAAAGCATTCTCTGCCTGTCAACCTTGAGGAGTGGAAAAACATCGAAGGCGGTTATTATAATACTTAACAGTACAGAATAAGAAATATAATGAATTTAGGAATTATAGCATATAAACATAAAAATAAAAAATACAAATACCATACATACATATACATATATATATATATATATATATACAAACCACATACACACATATATATATACACAAATTCACATATAAATACATATATACACACAAATATACATATATACGTAAAAAAACATATTATGATGAAATTAGCTATTAACACAGATTAACTCAGATGATGACGCCAACTTAGGAGTTCTTTACGACTTTCAGAAAATGTTCTTTAACATACTTTTTAAATGTTACTTTGTTGGAGCGTTGTCTCAAAGTTTCAGGCAGTGCATTCCAAAGTCGCGCAGCTCGTACAGCAAACGAGGAAGAAGAGAAACCGGAACGGTGAAGTGGAATGGAGAGCGTAAGAGTCTCCGAAGAACGTAGAGGTCTATTATGCGTATCAGATAGAAATTGAAACTTACGTTTCAAATAGTCGGGACAACGATTGTCGAATAAAATAGAAAAAAGTGTGAGAAGTGTCCTGACTTGCCTCCGTTGGCGAATGGAAAGCCAATTTAGCTGAAATCTAAAGGAGGAAACATGGTCAAACTTGCGAAGACAGAAGATGAATCGGACACAGTTGTTTACGAGACGATCCAGCTTGTCTAGTAGGTTCTCATTAAGACCAGTACAACACACATCAGCATAATCAATAATGGGCAAAATAAGAGACTGCACCAGAGTTATCTTTACCTTGACCGGAAGGAAGTTTCTAAGGCGATTTAGGGCACCCAACTTAGCAGTAACTGAAGCACTTATTGTTTGAATGTGAGTGGACCAATTGAGAGTTGAGTCCATACAGAGGCCTAGGTTTTTCACAGTGCTGGAATAAGGGATGCATGATCCATCAAACATGACAGGAGCGACAGAACAAATATCAAGTTTAGATAACTGACGAGCACTTCCTATTAAAATTGCTTGGCATTTGTTAGGATTCACTAGAATGCCAAATTTGCTAGCCCAATTGCTTAAATTTAATAAATCTGTATTAATATTGATAACAGCATTATTAATGTGATCCACATCAGTCTGAGTATAAATTTGCAAGTCGTCGGCGTAGAAATGGTAAGAACAGCAAAGTTGAGAGGAAAGGAAGTTAATAAAAATAGAGAACAATAAAGGAGATAATATTCCACCCTGTGGCAGATACAAGCTGACACCAGTCAGACATATGATTACCAACTCGAACAGCTTATTGGCGACCACAAAGGTAGGAAGAGAACCAATTTAAAGCAATGGAGGAGAAGTTTAGATTACCGAGCATAGCGAGGAGAATATCATGGTCAACCATGTTGAAGGCATTAGAAAAGTCCACGAGAACAAGCACAGTGACCTTTCTATTCTCCAAGCCATCCCGAATGTCCTCTGTAACTTTAAGAAGTGCAGTGGTGGTGCTATGTCCGGGACGAAAGCCCGACTGAAATTGAGTGAGCAAGTTATTATTATATATAAAACCTGATACTTGCCGGTGAACTATAGATTCCAGGATCTTTGATAAGAATGGAAGAATAGAAATAGGTCTATAATTCTTGAGTTGCAAGGGGTTTGAAATTTTAGGAAGCGGAATTATATAGGCTTTACACCACAAAGAAGGAAATACCCCTGACAACAGAGAAAAATTAATCATGTGAGTAATGACTGGAAGAAAGAGTTCGAGAACTAAAGAGATCATAGCACGACTCACATTATCACAACCCACTGCTTTTGATTTAATAGAAGCAAATGTTTTACGAACATCGTTAACAGAGACAAGCGAGAATTGGAAGGGTATTTGTAAAGGTTTGGCCTTGGAATTAATTTCTAAGATTGACTGGGACTTAATAACTGGAGAGAGTGAGGAAACTGTAGAAAAATAGGAATTTATGTCATTTAGAGGGAATGGGATATTATGTTTCATAGTGGAGGATTTACATAGACCAAAAGAATTAGAAATTTCCAAGTATCCGCCGAAGAAGCACTAGATATATTGTCAAAGAAGTAACGACGCTTTGCCGCCCTTACCATTTAGTTGCAACGATTGCGAGCAATTTTGTACAAGTCCCAATTCTCATTGCTCCTGTCACGCTTAAACCTTCTGAAAGCTCGGTTGCGTCGAGTCATCGCCATTCGCACACCCTTCGTTATCCACGGAGCTGGAGGCCGCTTAGCCCTGATAGATTTCACCGGTGCATGCGCATCAAACAGTTTCAGTGTTAATTTAGTGAAAATAGATACTTTATCATCAACTGATGACGCACAATACACAGGCGAGAAGTCGATGGCCTTTGCATCAATCAGAAGCTTCGTTGGGTTAACTTTATTGTAACAGCGAACCAAAAGTACCTCGGGTTCAACTTTTGCAAACTTCAACCTATATGCAAGGTAAAGTAAATCATGACGCGAAAAGCCGGAAGCTGACAACTGACCATATTTATTGACTAGATTAGGACAGGACGTGATTATTAGATCTAGCCAGGTATCCGGGGAGTCAAGGTTATGGTGAGTAGGAGAGCAGGGAAGGATGGATAAATTTACTGAAGACAAGATATTTATGAGCTTACTTGATTGCAAAGAAGTTTTGAGGAGGTCAGTATTGAAGTCGCCCATGATAATGTGATGTGTATAGTCTGCACATACAGAATCTAAGACCATTTCTAGGCTGGAGAAGTAATCAACAGAAGGAGGACAGTAAGCAACCCCAAGTGCTAATTTGGAACGCCCCACCTGAATTTCCAAGAATAAATATTCAGCCGAAGCAGAGTATTGTGAAGGTGAGGATGCAATTACAGAATAACGTAAGTCGGACCGTAGATAAATTGCAACACCTCCCCCACCCTTACCTAATCTATCATTTCTAATCAAGACAAAGCCTGGTAAGCTGTAAGAAACATTTGAAAGAGAGGGCTTCAGCCAGCTTTCAGAAATTAGAATGGCCTGCACATTTGAAGAGGCAGAAGTGAAAGTATCTAAAAGGTCGGAGTAATGAGAGGGTATGCTCTGTGCATTCAAATGGCAGACTTTAAAAGAAAAGGGGAGATGTTCTAAAGATTTATCAAGCACGTTGCGGAGAGTTTCCGGCTCATCGAAAGAGTCAAGGCTTGTTGAAGAATCGTTAGCAGAATAGAATGAATCATCATCGGACATTATAAACAAATATACATAAATAAGTACAATATAAAATATAAGTAAATATCAAAATAACACGTATATATTATAATAAAAAAAAAAGGCAATATTATGTCTACTACCAATCCCGCCGGTTAACCATAACAGAATATTTAAACAGCATTATTTTATTTTCAATTAGTGCAAAAAAAAAATCTGGACATCATTGATCACAAATAACAAATCAACAACATAAGTATTAAAAACTAAGATAGTGACATCAAGCAAGCGATAATTACAAATTAGTAATTATTTAGTGAAACTTTAGTACGATATCCTAAACATAAATAACTTATTAATTACTAATTAAAAACTTAGGAGAAACACGTTAAAACAAAATTCGAAAACAAACTAAAAATTAAAATTTAAAAGAAAATTAACTAAAAAAAATGGCCAGAAAATTATTGATATGGCTAAGACAAAATCCAATGCATTAATTGAATGACAGTGAGGAATAAGCTAACTAAACTAGTACAAAAAAAAAGCTGTATGGTCTTGCGATCTTTGCCTATCTCTGACAACTTACATATCATGACACTGACAATATGTCAGTGTCAGATATGCGCCGATGAATATTGTTGACATTAATAACATACTTCACTATGTTAGCAAAATTATATTTTATATATATTTACTAGACGCGCCTAAATTATTCCGCGTTACCGCACAAAAAAAAATGACGGCGTGCTGTCCCAAGCACAGCTGGCAACCGACTTCTGCGCTCGCGCGCCCTTGCCACACCGCTCGAACGAACGTCAAAACCGGTATGGCGCTGAGCCGAGCGCCCTCTGGCGCCAAATTCCGAAACCAGCGTTCGCGCGTGAACATGCCTGAATAAGGCAAGCCAGGACTGGATTGTGGGTGAGATCGGAAAACTGAAACCCTGGCCGGACGCAGAACTCTCGTATAATACCCGAGAGCGAACTGCCCATGCCTCAACTGGGCGTTACCTTTCTGCCCCGCAGCGAAGCTGACTCTCCAGAGGAGGCGACTGTGTGAGTACAACTGCTGAGGGCCAAAAAACGCGCTCTATACCGAGCTATGGAAAATCTTCCATCTGGGATGAGGAGAATGGGTTACTAGAAATCTTTTATCTGGACGACCCATTGGCGGAGGCTCTCCGGGTGGCAGGCGGCAGAGTCGTCCTTGGCTATAGAATGATAACTTTTAAGATCAGGGGAGGCTCTGACATGGCAATGGAGCCTGAACCGCCCCAACTCCAATCCCCCTAGCCCTCCACCTCGAAGGATGAGACCGGAACGACATCAGTGAGATTGACTGTGACCCAAGGCGGTCATCTCAAGTCGGTCCGAGGGCATCCGCTAGTGTCGGCCAAGGGTAACGAGAAGGGAGGTGGAAGCGGTAGACCAAAAGGAACGGCGGGGGCCAAAAGCGCCAGTAAAGGACGTCTTTGTCCTAAGCAGGCGAAAATGACCCCTATCCCCAACGCGTATAAATAGCTACCCGCAAGAGTAAGACGAGAGTCCTCCAGGTAAATCTTCACCATGCAATAGCTACTTCTGCCGTGGTGGAGTTTTGCTTCGCAGAGTACAACATCGACCTCACCCTCATACAAGAGCCTTGGGTGGCCAACGGTCAAGTTCTGGGATTGTTAGCTGCCGGTAAGATCTTAGTGGTCCGTGGACGGTTGAGTAGTTAGTACCCCAAAAATAATTATTGCCTCATCTGTCCATGGTGACTATAGGCACCAAACGACATTTTTTGACATTATACATAGGCTGCACTAAAAGTATCGGGAATGGAATATTTCCAGTGTTCCTGTCATATTAAAATCTTTTTAATTGAAAACTTCTTGGTTTTTTAAAATTGAATACCATTTATTTATTTAACAAAAGATTGTCGGTTTTGTCACAAGGTTTTGTCAAACTTGTTTAGTCGTTGAGAAAATGGAATTGACTCAAAAATTCAAGAGCGATGATTTATTATGACATTCGAAGTGGTTTAACACAAAAACAGTGTGTTGACCGGATGATTTCTGCATTTGGTGATGAAGCCCCATCTAAAACCACAATTTATAGCTGGTTTGCTGAATTTCAACGTGTACGTGTCAAGCTCAGTGATGATCCCAGTCAAGGTCGTCCAAAAACTGCAGTCACCCAAGAAAATATTGATGCTGTGCGTAAGCTGATTGAGGAAGATCGACATGTGACATACCGTGAAATTTAGGCAACGTTAGGTATTGGCATGAGTCAAATACAAATAATCTTGCATGAACAGTTAGGTGTAAAAAAGTTGTTTTCCCGATGGATACCGCATTCGCTCTGTGAAGAGCAAAAAACGGCTCGCATTACTTGGTGCGTCAGAACTCTCGAAAGATTCCACGCAGAATCCTCAAATGCTGCATACAACATCGTATCAGGTGACGAATCCTGGATATACGCGTACGAACCCGAAAGAAAAAAAGCAGTCACGAGTTTGGGTGTTCGAAAAGGAGTTAAAGCTAACGAAAATTGTTCGTTCACGGAGTCTTGGCAAAAAAAATGGTGGCCACGTTTGTCTCCAAAACCGGCTATCTTACGACTATTCCTCTCGAGGGACAAAGAACGATTAATGCAGAATGGTATGATAGCATTTGTTTGCCACCGGTCGTTTTTGAACTCCGTAAAGAGAACTGCAACCGCCGCATTATCATTTATCACGAAAATGCGAGTTCTCACACCGCACACAGAACAAAAGAGTTTTTAGAGCAAGAAAACATAGAATTATTAGACCATCCGCTGTACAGCCCCGATCTAAGCCCTAATGATTTCTATACTTTCCCTAAAATAAAGAATTAATTGCGTGGACAGAGATTTTCATCACCTGAAGAAGCTGTGGACGCCTACAAAACGGCCATTTTGGAGACCCCAACTTCTGAATGGAATGGTTGCTTCAATGATTGGTTCCATCGTATGGAAAAATGTGTAAAATTTTGCGGAGAACACTTCGAAAAGCAATAAATACATGTCGGAGCGTCTATAAAATACCCGGTTGGACCGAGGTAGAGGGGAGGGTATATCGAGAAACCCCCTCTTGTGTCTGTAGTATAAAGTTCACTGTAGGTGCCGTGCGCGAGAGTTCGCTCAAGTCATTCAACGAGTGTGGTCATTCTACTAGTGCTAAGATAGTGTCGTGGTTTTGTTCGTTGTTGTAATTCTTCTAGTGCAGGCAAGGAGGATTAGTGTTGCTGAGAGGCTGCCCTGTGTTACATTGAGATAAGTAGTGTTGCTGTTGGTTTACATATTTTGGTGTTATCATGTAATTTCGTACCTCACGTTACACTGGTGTGTCATCGTGGCAGAGACGTGTTACTGTATGGTCGAAATGTAATTTCACTATACTGAATGTATAGTGCGTTACGTTGTCTTATTACTGATAATAATTAAATTGCGTAAGCAAGAGAGCAAGTTGAACATCCGCTCTCACACTTTTATTATTTTTAACAGTTAACGCTATCCTGATGTATCTCCGAGATCACAAGTGGGATCTCCTGTTGTCATTTCCGATATCAGAAGTGGGATAAAGTCCTTGTTACTGCCACCTATAACCTTTGAATAGTGTGAGGGTTATAACGTTGGTGAAATACTATGATGCGCCTCGCGTTTTGTTTTTGTGTTCAATTTCCTAAATCCAGTTTGTTGCTGTATTTATGACACTGACGAATCATTAAAGTGTAGAGTAAAAGTTTAAAGTGAAATGTTTTAAGCCAAAAGTTAAATCTTTTTATTCGATTTATAATAGAAAGTACCCGCAAGTAATTTCATTATTTCTTAACGTACCCAAATATGATAACAAATGTCGAAAGAAATGTTGGAGGTATTCTAAATGAGTTATAGTTTGCATTCAGTGGAAGTTTATCTTGCTCAAGTTATGTTATAATTTGATACAGGAGATGTGATTGACATGGGCTAATTTTAAAGTTTAAAATGTTTAAACGATGTACCGAAAAAAAAAGTTTAACTTTAATGGGCTATTAATTAAAAACACTAAGTTGTACTTCTGTGTTCTAATGTGTTGATAAGTGTTACAGTTTACTGCGTAATACTCGCGTAATGCGTAATAGTAGTCGATGAAATTGGGATTTGATGTTGAGGGTTTAGTGGAAAGCGTGGTGCTGTGGCACTCGCTTTGGAGTGTAAGTATGCTGTCGGCTTATGACGCCGCGGCCATGTTAATTGCCGCTGCTACCGATCACCATTTGATAAACGAGGAAAGTAAATTTATCTTAAGGTTAATTGGTGGCGAAAAATGCCGGAAAACCAAAGTATAATTAACGAAATTGAAGTGGAGCAAATTACTTCTGACATTGAAGAGAGTATTTAAGTTTACAAGAGAATCGGACCGTACCAAAGGAGGTCGTGTAGCCGCAGCTCAGTATATGGTGCCCTGGAAAGATGAATAGTGTCCTGAGAGTACTGCTGCATTTTTATTTGAAAAGAAAAAGTTCCAACTGAATATTTTTAATGTTTTCTTTTGTGTTACAGTAGCACGTGTGATGTGGTTACAAGTGCGTGAGTGTGTGCCTTACTGGTCGTAACGGACAGCCAGGTCCAGCTGTAACATGGCCTGGTTTCGGCAGATGCGTATGCGCATATACGCAGGCGCCATCCCGGAGCGCGCGTATGCTGTACATGGCGATGCCTCGGAAGTCATGTACTCTGTATGCGTGGGAGTCACACTGTGTGCGCGGAAGTGTTATACTCTGTATGCGCGGAAGTCGTGTTCTCTGAACATGCATCAGGCTCTGTCCTGGCAGGCAGTGTCCTGATTCGCGTTTTTGACGTGGTTCACGTGGTTAACGTGGGAACTTGCAAGTTCATGTAAGAGTATGTGTGAGATACTTCGTATACGAGATGTATCCATACTTGTGAAAGCAAAGTGCTTTATTATAGTCACCGGTATGAGAGCGTATTTCAGTTTGAGGACTTCGTATGCGTGATGGATGAGAGGATAGGCAACTGTGTATATTGTCCTGACATTAACAACTTGTTTTACGCAGATCACGATGACGACAACCCCGACGATGCCTGTGAACCCTCAGGTGAACCTGCTGCTTCCGTTGACGCTTGTAGTGCGTGGTACGGTGCAGCATCTCGCTGGCGATGGTGAGATTCGGCGACTCGTTGGTGCGAGTGCGGCATGCCGTGTGCTGTTCTTTTAGCCACGTGCGCTTGCCACATGGTAGCTATTTATGGCGTGTGCTGGTTTATTTTAATAGCCACGTGCGCTTGCCTTACGCCTGCCGCAGAGGCGAGCAATGAGCGTCGTGTTGACGTTTGCTATGTGAGCAATCCTAGCGGTATGCTAATGAATACTGGTGAGTCGTACCCATTTTATTATGATTCTGGGCTGAATTACCCTCTCATCAAAGATGGTGCTGAGGCAAAAGTTTAAATACTATCGTAAATTCAACCGGAAGCGGTCATGTTAGTGTGCAAAGTACCTCACAAATACCCCCATGATCATGTGAGGAAGATCCCCGATCACCAAGTTCCTCGAGAGTTAGATGTTATAGTTGATGACAGTGGTAGTGAGACCAAATTTGATTAAGAATGCTTGTATACTCATACTCAAAACTTTAGACCGCACCTCATGAGTAACATGTGGCGATGGGTCTGTAGGAAATCGTTGGTGCGATTTCTGTCTGTGTTGGTGCATATTTGGCGGCAGATATGTAGGGAATCGTTGTTGCGATTCTGGCATACGTGGCGGCAGATGTGTTGTAGCATATTTGGCGGTGGATATGTTGAGAATCGTTGGTGCGATTCTGGCATATGTGACGGCAGATATGTAAAGAATCGTTGGTGCGATTCTGGCATGTGTTGGTGTATATTTAGCGGCAGATATGTAGGGAATCGTTGGTGCGATTCTGGCATATGTGGCGGCAGATGTGTTGTAGCATATTTGGCGGTGGATATGTGGAGAATCGTTGGTGCGATTTTGGCATATTTAACGGCAGATATGTAAAGAATCGTTGGTGCGATTCTGGCCTGTGTTGGTGCACAGAGCCCCTTGTGTATTGTAGCATATATGACGGCAGATATGTGGAGAATCGTTGGTGCGATTCTGGCATATGTGACGGCGGATATGTAAAGAATCGTTGGTGCGATTCTAGCCTGTGTTGGTGCACAGATTTCAATGAAAGTTTCACGAGTTGAATATGCATTGCTTATGAATTGTAAAGAGTAACAAAATTGTTAAAATTACTGTGTTGGAAGTTGTTGATCGGACCTTCCACGATAAATCAAGTTGTGCAGGAAGCACTGTGTACGAAGCCTTAATAACAGGGCATTGTCAATAATGACAGTTAGCTATTGTACTTAGACTTAGGAGAAGTAAAGTACTATTTGGAATCGATCTTGTTTCGATTGGCAGGATAGCCGAGCTAGATTAATCTCGGAGCATATTTCTGTCCACAGGCATTACCGAGGACAGGTGCTGGTAAGGGATGGCCGTGTCATGGCTTGATGGCGCCATAGCGCAACAAGCAGCGCCAACTTACAATTAGTTTTCCGAACTAATAATATGTACCCACTCATGTCAGGATGGACGAGCGGACGAATTAGTGTTTATTACAGGAATGCATGAAAATACACGCCCGAGGACGGTCGTACGTCAGGACGGCTGTTCGTTGTTGTAATTCTTCTAGTGCAGGCAAGGAGGATTAGTGTAGCTGAGAGGCTGCCTTGTGTAACATTGAGATTGTTACACAGTGAGACAGTGAGTGTTGCTGTTGGTTTACATATTTTGGTGTTATCATGTAATTACGTACCTCACGTTACACTGGTGTGTGATTGTGGCAGAGACGTGTTACGGTATGGTTGAACTGTAATTTCACTATACTGAATGTATAGTGCGTTACGTTGTCTTATTACTGATAATGATTAAATTGCGTAAGCAAGAGAGCAAGTTGAACATCCGCTCTCACACTTTTATTATTTTTAACAGTTAACGCTATCCTGATGTATTTCCGAGATCACAAGTGGGATCTCCTGTTGTCGTTTCCGATATACATTTTTAAATAGTAATGTTGTGTCACTTCCTTGATTCCCGAAATTTTCAGTAGTAATGTCGGTAAATATTGTCGCCGACGAGTAGTGCGTGTTGTGGAGGCTGAATAGAATGCGAAAAGTGGCCGGTAGTCACTCGTCTCAACAGCTACTTGCCCCCTACCTTGTCTGCCACTCCAACTCTGCCAATATTTGTGTACGCACATCCGGGATGCCCCCGCCTCGCGCCATTACACTCGCTGGTCACAGCATAGCTAAATTCAGATGTGCAGTTTTAATTAATAAATTATTTTCGATGTCTATCAACCAAATTAGTGATACGTTGAAGATACGGTTACCGTTACAGCCTGTGGGACAAAATCAATTGATGATCATAGATTTCTGCATTGATTGACTCATAGGAGGAATATTTGCCATAATTGCTACGGTTAGCAGGCGGATTGGCAACCGCAGGTTTTTAGTTCCTGTTAGGATGACGCTGATGTCCATCTCCTGTTTTATTCACTCTGTCGCCTCTTACAGCACCGTAGGGATGATATTGGTTAGTGCATATTTTTCGGCATATTACTATATGGGTGTGAAATAATGAAAGATGTGCTTGAGTAGAGGGGTGTTGGGATGGCGTCGAATTAAAATTCGTAGTCTCTGGGTGATGCGAAGATATTTTTTTATCGGATAGGGTGACAAACAAGCACACATTCGACCTGATGGTAAGTGGTTGCTGTGGGCCATAGAGATATTTATCTAACTTCATTTGCGAATCAAAATGCAGATGCGTTGTCACCCGTGAGGACTAAGATGGAATACCTCATTTCCAGTAAAAAGGGTCTCCGGTTCTCAACACTCACCATATGAAACACAACAGTTTTAAGCTGCTATTTTACGCTGGTATCCTGTGAGAGTACGCTCCTCCACGTGTACAGCGCAAAAGTTAGCTATTATTAATACAGTAAAAAATTATGTGTATGCTATATGAAATTTTTCATCCGTGAAGGTGAATTTTATCTGTATAATAGTAACAAAATATTTAGAAAAAAAAAGTTAAAATTAAATTTCGCCATTTTTGTGACAAATGCTACACATCTAGATCATAATTTATATTAGTGCAATTTATTACAATTTATTTATTTGATTTAAGTAATTATTTCATAATTGTGTTTTAATTTATACAATTTTATTGTTATTATTTCGAAAATTATTACAATTTTTTTTACAAAAAAGTAACAATTTATTTAATTAATAACATTAAAAATAGTCCATGACGCGACACTTTAATATACATTAATTGGATTGAAGTAACATTATTAATTAGAAAAGTTTTAAATTATTTCTCAAAATTGACAGTATTGGTTATATTTTATAAACCATACCACTGTTCAAACTCAAAGAGAAGTAATGTAAATAGTTTTATACTCATCATGAAACCGATCAAGTCTATGGATCATTTCAACCCCGAGGATATCGTATCAGTACAATATTACATTTAAATAAGACTAAGTATCGCAGATATGCAATAAGATAATATAAAAAAGGAAACTAAAGATGAGCTTAACAATAACAAAAATTAATATAACATAGAGATAATTTATGTAAACATAAATTTAGAATGACAATTTGTTTGCCGTGTAGCTGGGGTGTGTATTTATGGTAGGGACAGACTGATCCCACGTACGCCACGTATGCGATGCAACGCTCCTACGTTAGTATACATACTCAACCTACGTATGCAACGTACGCAGTATTGCCAATAAGTAAACTAGTTTTCCACCAGATTCAACTTCTAAAATCACCAGAAAACCACTAACAAAAAGCAAACCTATACTCGTAATCCCTGAATTTTCTACTTAATATTTTTTGTTTTTCCGAAAGAAAAAAAAAGGTATACATATTAGTAATTTTTTAATTTAATTATTACATTCTATGTAACAAAATATGAAATTTCTATGTAAATAAACAATAACTGTATATAGTTTTAATTAATAAATCAACAAATCAACATCTATTTATTATTTAATCAACTGCTATTTCAAATTAAATCATCTTCTTCAGATGAATCATTATTGTCGACATCATCAACTTTGGTTTCAGATTGATATGATTTTTGATATAATTTGTATTATAACGCTTATCGGAATTTCCATTTCTTGTTCTTATTTGTTTCTCTCTGTTGCCTCTTACGACACCCACAGGATGACATTGAATAGTGCATGATCTTAACCCTTTTTGTTCGGTTCGTTCACAAAATAGCACATTCATTAATTTGCATTTAAAAAGAGATCTCTTATCACCAATTCCTAAAAGTAAAATACAAAACTTTCGAAGCGAATGATACAATATGTGAAAGAACATTTAAGGCGGTAAGATAATCACAGCTTTCCAATTATCCTGTGCATAAGATTAAGTTTATTGATTATTAACGGGTAGCTCAGGAAATAAGTAAAAGGATACTTTTTAATTGAAATTGAATATCTTAATTTTGCCCTTGATTGCTAATTTAAAAAATAACAACTTAAATCTTTTATTTAAAATAAAAAAGAATCATCAAAATTGGTTCACCTAGAAAAAGTTATAAGATAACACATATTAAAAAAGTACAGTTGAATTGAATACCTCCTTTTTCAAGTAGGTTAAAATATAAAATGTATGGACACCTTTAATTTCCATGTTTGTGATATGTAATAGAGATTTTAGACAGTATACGGAATAAGCTTTTTCGTTGTTATTAGGAAGACGCTACTGCCCATCTCCTGGTTTGTTCCCCCCTATCGTCTCTTACCCATGGGACGACTTGGAGTAGGGGACAATTTCACACCGCCACTACACAGTTATTCTTTTTTCATCCTAACTTATATGAAAAATACGTTCATAATGAGAGTTCAGACCGACTCATCGACCACGTCCAAATGGCTACAGATTCCTTGCTACAACAGGTCCCATCCGCAGAGATCGTGATCCTTGGTGATTTTAACGCCCACCACGCCAAATGGCTCGGTTCACGTTTAACCGATTATGCGGGGAGATCTGTTTATGACTTTGCCTTGGCATATGGTCTGACACAACTGGTTACTTCGCCTACGCGGATTCCAGATGTGGAGGATCATACACCTTCCCTGTTGGATCTTCTGCTGACCTCTCATCCGGACGGATATCAGGTTTCCGTCGATGCCCCTCTCGGCTCTTGGGACCATTGTCTGATCCGGAGTGTGGTGCCACTCACGCTCCCCTCGCGGTTGCGTTCTGCGGGTTGCCGCCGTGTTTGGCATTACAGGTCAGCGGATTGGGACGGATTGCGGTCTTTCTTTGCATCCTACGGGGCGGGTTTGCTTCTCGCCGGATGATCCCCGCGCTGTTGTTGACTCTGTCACTGATGTGGTGCTACAGGGAATGGAACTATTTGTTCCATCATCTATGGTGCCCATCGGAGGCAGATCTCAGCCTAGGTTTAGTCGCTCCTGTAAGACTGCATTACGCAGTAAGCAGGAGTGTTATCAAGCCTGGGCTGCGGCTTCGGCGACTCGGGATGTAAACACTAGCACACTTAAAAAAAAGTATAACTTCGCCTCCAGGTCCTTCAAAAGAGAGCACATAGGCAGAATGGCAACGCATCTGCAATTCCCTCCCTGGTGTTGCAGTTGTTCATGGGCGGCGGTAGTCACTTACCATCAGGTGAGCCGCATGCTCGTTTGCCCCCTCTCTTATAAAAAAAAGCAAATTTATGTTGCAGAGGTGAACGGCAGCGACGGGAAGGGTCGCCTTAGGCGAAAGTTTATCGACCAAATTGGCGATATATTGAAAATGGGACAAATCAAGAGTACCTTTAACCGACGTGGATGTGGAGGAAGCGAGAGAGGTGTGTCAGAATCGTGCCAAATAGAAGTCCATAGTCTCTGCCTACCCCTCTGGGTGACAGGCGTGAGTGTTTTGTGATGCTATATCTCTTTTCCGTCTTCCACAGTATGCAAATCAATTTGAGTCAATCAATATAAAAATCATGATCTACCGATCAATAGGGAGCAATTACTTTATATTATAATTATATAATTCACGTTAGGACAACACGCATACTGCCTCTTTATTATTAATGTTACATGTTAAAATAAAGTTAATATTGGTATCAATTTTCATTAAAGTTATAATGAATAACAAATTTGTTTTGTTTATTGAATTCACGCATTAACATGTTTAAAATTTACATCACTTAATATTAAAATAATCCTGATATACAACGGCCTAATAATATTTTTATAAAGCGGTGTTGTCACACAATTATGCTACAGTTGGTTTTAATAAAATGAAGGGAAATGAGACTAAAAGGCCCAGTCCACTTCATGTTACAATAAATGGCTACTGTAGTCGGTAGACACCCGACACCAACTTTAAACAAAGAAAACAATTAGCTAAAGATGCATTGTCACCTGCTTAGACTAAAATGGTGGGTGAATGTATTACTCGGTAATTAATAGGCGAAAATAGATAAAAAGATGGCACCTTTCAAGACGAAATCCTAGACAGGAAACTAGTCTTAACTCCACACCACCTACCACACTTATCTCAAACAAGTTACTGCTACTTGACTTTTTACCATGTGCAAAGACGTTAAATTAAAAGATAAGCTTAGTTTTAATACGGTTTCTTTTTTCTTCAGGATTTTTCCGTTTGACACAAATTTATTAGTTTTAATTATACCCCAGTCGCTCGCGCAGATTTTACATTTTAAATTTTTAGGGAAAAGAGCTTGAAAATTTCAGTAAACTATAATGTGATGTCGCCATGACACACCTCATCCCGTGAGTGCGGTAAGAGGCGATAGAGGAAAATTAAAAAGGAAAACAAGAAGCAGCAACTTCCTGATAACAACCCTAAATAATAAAAACCTTTAGTTTCCTACCCTCCTGATCAATATAAGGACTATGGTAAGTATGTATCTTACCTCCGTTCTTTTCCTCTCTAAGAAAATAAATGGGGGAACATATGTACAGCAGTGGACTTTTCATGGGCTGTGATGATAATGGCGATAATCGATGAAATATATTCTAGTCGAGTAGATTTTTTTTCTATTGCGGTAATTAAAAATATAGCCCGAATTATTAAGGCATTATTCAATATCCAGTAAATTATGTATATATATATATATATTTATTTGATTATATAATTTCTAAGTACTTTTTAAGTTGTGAAGTAAGCTATGTATGTTCATCTGTATATATATCCCTCATTTTAATAAATTAAATTAAGCTTTTAACGGCTTTATCGTTTTCGTTTAAAACATTTTAAACTCTGAAATAATGAATACGCTAAGTTACTAATTATAATCCCTTAATTTTATTGTATGTTTACAATAAAGATAGGGGATCGGTTCGACCGGGGTAAAACAGCAGAATAACGCTGCAGTATTTCGTATGGTGAGTGTAGAAAATATTAGAATATGTTTACTTGTAACAAAGCATTCTATCTTAGTCCTCAAGGTTGACGGAACGCTAGACCAAAATGTGTACTATGTATTCGTTGTCACCGTTTTTCCATATGTTGGCACGTCTATAAAATATCGGATAAATCGAGAGTAAGCGAGAGTATGCATCACTCTAGTGGCGTGGTAGAATTGAGAGTATATCTAGAAACCCCTAGGAGACTCCATATAAGTCATCATATGAGTGATAGTGACAGTGTCGTCGTTCTGTCTGTTGTAGTAATTCTTCTAGTGCAGGCAAAGTAGATAGAGTTTCTGAGAGGCTGTTCTTTGTTACGATGAAATGAGTAATGTTGCTTTTGGCTTGCATGTTTTTGTGTCATCATTTAATTACGTCCCTCATGTTACACTACTGTAATATTGTAACAGGATCATATTGCGGTATGTTCAAACTGTACTTGTAAGTGCTCTATACTGTATGTATAGTGTAGTACGCTGTTTTATTGCTTTACTGGAGATCAAGTTGAACATCCGCTCTCACACTATTATTGTTTTTAACAATTAATCTTCTGATTTATTACCAATATATCCAAAATATGAAAAACATGAGCTCTTATGATTATTGTACGTATATTAGGTAACAGTCACGAAATTATTGTCAAGTGAATAGTTTTAAGAGTATTGTGATCGGTTCTTAGAACTTCTGCAATAATTGAGATGACTCACTCGTCCAGACTTGGGAGAGAATAATAATATACCATTACATTCATACATACATACATATATATCAAGCTATTATGATCGTATTAATAATTCAAAATGTAAATTACCTTTGCTGACATCGAAATTTGTTCAGAAAATGCCACATTTTAAGTGAATTAAATTTCAGAATACTTACAATCGAAACACCAATTATGAATTTAAATAAACCGTACCATTCCAAAATGTCCGAAACCGCTGTGACGTAACCGTAAAAAGTAATTGAACCGATAAATGCAACAGATATGTCGATTCCAATTATGACGCTTCTGATACTTTATTGAGAATATTTGCACAACCACAAAGAGCTGTTTTAACTGCCTGCGATTTTGCATAAAAAGAGGATTATATTATTGGCTATATTTGTGTAATCTCGATGTTTCAATTCAATATTAGACATACCTGAAAACCTTAAAACGAAATTGTACAACCAGTGCGTGTTGCCAGTGATGACTTACGTATCTGAGACGTGGTGCTTCACTGCTGGCCGTATGAGGAAGCTCAAGGTCGCTCAGCGAGCTATGGAGAGGGCTATGCTCGAAGTTTCTCTGCGTGATAAACTTAGAAATGAGGATATCCGCAGTAGAACCAGAGTAACCGACATAGCCCAACGGATTAGTAAGCTGAAGTGGCAGTGGGCCGGCCATATAGCTCGAAGAACCGACAGCCGATGGGGAAGAGAGGTTCTCGAGTGGCAGCGTCGTTCCGGTAGGCGAAGTATAGGGCGACCCCCCCACGAGATGGAGTGACGACCAGGTATGACATGCAGGAAGTCGATGGATGCAGGTGACTCAGGACCGTGCTTTGTGGCATTCACTGGGGGAGGCCTATGTTCAGAAGTGGACTTATGAAAGGTTGTAATGATGATGATGATGATGATTTGTGTAACTTTTTTACAAGCCTTTTTTTATGGAATAAGGGTGGCAACCAAACATAATCCGTCCGATGGTGAGTGGATATTGTAGCCCAATAACATCTACATTTAACCTAAGAATCAAAATGCAAATGTTTTGTCACCCCTGAGGACTGAGATGTCTCGTTTCCAGTTAAAAAACTTTCTC
The DNA here is from genome assembly GCA_963668995.1 of Parnassius mnemosyne. NCBI lineage: Eukaryota > Metazoa > Arthropoda > Insecta > Lepidoptera > Papilionidae > Parnassius > Parnassius mnemosyne. The sequence goes on along the minus strand of CAVLGL010000098.1, from coordinate 67,604 downwards.
TACACTTACCATACAAAACACATTTGTGCTATAATCATAATTATGTATATAATATCTGTATGTGTTGGCGAACTTCACATGTCTTCAAATATTTTTTTAAATTTAACAAACATGCAGGTTACCGCACAATGTTTTCCTTCACCACCGAACACGTAGTATATCTGCTCTTAAAACTGCAATTACTAATTTCATTGTTTGTCTTTTATTTTCAAAAGTCTTATAACAAAGATTTGTCGAGATTTCCCTTTAAGTAGTCATAGACACTTGTGTTGGGAATAACTCGCTACTTCCCTTACGTAATCTTCAATAAGACTATTAAACTATATTATATCTAGAAGCTTAGAATTATAGAAATGTGGGTTATTTATTGTGTATATATTTTAGTGTGTGTGCGTGCGTGCGTGCGTGCGTGCGTGCGTGCGTGCGTGCGTGCGTGCGTGCGTGCGTGCGTGCGTGCGTGCGTGCGTGCGTGCGTGCGTGCGTGCGTGCGTGCGTGCGTGCGTGCGTGCGTGCGTACGTGCGTGCGTGCGAGCGTGCGTGCGTGCGTCCGTGCGTGCGTGCGCGCGTGCGTGCGTGCGTGCGCGCGTGCGTGCGTGAGTGCGTGCGTGCGTGCGTGCGTGCGTGCGTGCGTGCGTGCTTGCGTGCGTGCGCGCGTGCGTGCGTGCGTGCGTGCGTGCGTGCGTGCGTGCATGAGTGCAAGCGTGCGTGTGTGCGTGCGAGCGTGCGTGCGTGCGTGCGTGCGTGCGTGCGTGCGTGCGTGCGTGCGTGCGTGCGTGCGTGCGTGCGTGCGTGCGTGCGTGCGTGCGTGCGTGCGTGCGAGCGTGCGTGCGTGCGTGCGTGCGTGCGCGCGTGCGTGCGTGCGTGCGTGCGTACGTGCGTGCGTGCGTGCGTGCGTGCGTGCGTGTGTGTGTGTGTGTGCGTGTGTGTGTGTGAGTGTGAGTGTGTATGTGTCTGTGTGTGTTTTATGTGTGCGTGTGTATGTCGGTCACCTGTAAGCCCTACGAATGAGGTTCCTTGGGATCGGTATGGGTATTCCGCATACAGGTACCGACATTAAGTTTAACCGGAGATTTAATTAATTCTTATAAAAAGTTTTTCAACATCTTCATAACTAAGTGAGTCCAACCATTCTATTAAAGTTTTCTTGCAAGTGTAAGATAACATGGGGTATATTTTAAGTATTTTATTTACTTTGTTGTATATATGGGCGGATTGACCTCTATATTGTCTTCTGGCAAAAGCAGTACGTACAGCAGTGACGGGGGCAACAACATCCTTCTTTCTTTTATGACTTAGGTTGACATAAGGCAAAGATTTGTGGCACGTTAAAATGAGATTCAGAACATAGAGTTTTCGTACTGTAAGTAGACCACTCATTCTATATAGTGTATCAGTGGGAAAACGATAAGGTTTGGAGTAAATGACTTTGATAAGCGATCTCTGAGCTCTTTCAAGTGCAAGGAAGTGAGTTTTGTCAGCTCCTCCCCAAATCGAGATACAGTAGGTGAACACTGATTGGGCCAGGGCTACATAGATTCGGTTTTTAAGTTTGTTGCACATAACCTGCCGTAATGATTTGAATACCCATATGAGTTTCCTAGTGCGTTTTGTTAAGAGTTCCAAATGTGAGTGCCAGCTAAGTCGTTGGTCCAACATTATACCTAGATATTTAGTTTGGCTGACTTTTTCAATAGTAGGGCAGTCACAAATCAGGTTACCAGGGTTAGAGCAAGTGTGGATTTTTATGGCAAAGTTATGGTCAGGTTGGGATTTGTTAGGAGGAGTGAAGCAGATGTAGTTGGTTTTCTGGGTGTTCAAGGTAAGAAGGTTGTCTCTGAGCCAATTAGATACATTGATTAAACCCTTTTCAGTACCTGCTTGGACAGTATTCCATGTGCTACCAGTAAAAACAATAGCAGTGTCGTCCACGTAGGAGTATATGCTGCCCCCGACATCCCGTAGATTACATAGATCATTTATGTATATTAAAAAGAGAGTCGGGCCCAGGACACTACCCTGATGGAACTCCAAAACTAGGCGTGGCTTTATCACTGAGTATATTATTTATTTTTACTTGCTGAGTTCGGTCTTGCAGGTAACTTTTAAAAAGCATGAGTGGAGTATCCCTAATACCTATGCATTCTAGCCTGTGTAAAAGAATAGGCACAGAGACGGTGTCGAAGGCCTTTTTTAAGTCCAAAAAGACTGTAAGACATTTGCTGCCATTGTCTACTTCACGAACTATAGTAGAAGTGAGATCAAGAATCGCATCTTGAGTTGAAAGACCCTTTCTAAAACCATATTGGGAATTCGCTAGTAATTTAAATTTATTTAGGAAATTAACTAATCTATTGTTAAGCAGCTTTTCAATTATTTTGGAGATGGAGGTAAGGACAGAGATAGGCCTGTAATTGCTTACATCCTCTCTGTCCCCACTCTTATGCACAGGGGTTACCATAGACCTCTTTAAGACGTTGGGGAAAACACCAGTACTAAAGCAAAGGTTTGCGAGGTTACATATGTACGGTACAACAAAGGCTCTAGCATGCTTTCGAAAACTAGTGCTGATACCATCCCATCCAGGTGAGCTCCCAGAGTCCAGACTCATCAAGATGCTCTCGACTTCTTTTTCGTCAGTGTTTAGGAGGACGAAGGATGAGGTCTGTGTATAGTTAGAGATAGGGGCTACTAGTACGCGACTTCTAGTACACGAATTTGTAGCAATTATTTCAGCTAAATTATTTCCTATACAAGCAAAATAATTATTGACATAGTTAACCGATTCTAGTGGTAGCGGTTTTAAGTTAATTAGGGCTACATTATTAGATTCGGGTGGTTTGTATCGAGTAATCTCATTTACTGTATTCCAAAATTTACGGGGGTTATTAGCAGATTTATTAAGAAGTTTGCCATAATGCTGTCGTTTAAGTTCGTACTTACGTATTATATAATTTACAGCAACGAAACGTGTTAGATAGAGACACATATATCTAACACGTCTAGTTAAATTATCTCGGTCGCGAACAGTTACGGCGGATTAAAATAGTTTAATTGTTTATGCTTCTCTTTTTAAGCGATGGTTCTATTTATAAGTAGACACAGTTTGCAGAGACATTTAAATTAAAATAATTTAAAATTCTGTACAAATAACTTCAATATAAATTATTAAGAGAAAATCAAAAACTCAGAAGACACAAGTTTGCGCGTTTACCGCTAAAAAGAACCCCTTTGTCGTATCTCCTCAGTTTCAAGGTACTCCCCTTGTTGCCTCAGCCAGTATCGGAATCTTCGGCGTCGACATATCGAGTAGCGTGCAGTTTCATGGTCACTTGGAAGAGAAGGCCAAATTGGCCTCTAAAAAGCTTGGCGTGCTCAGTAGAGCGGGACAGTATTTCATGCCGGCTCAACGCCTGCAACTTTACAAGGCGCAGGTTCGGCCTCACATGGAATACTGTTCCCATCTCTGGGCTGGGGCTCCCCAGTGCCAGCTTCTTCCACTTGACCGCATCCAGCGCAGAGCGGCTCGAATTGTCGACGACCGAGTTCTTTCCGATCGGCTCGACTCATTGGCACTGCGAAGAGATGTTGCATCTCTTAGCATTTTCTTTCGCATTTACCATGGGGAGTGCTCTGAGGAATTGTTCGGATTAATCCCAACCGCCAAATTTCACGAACGCACATCGCGGCAAAACTCCCGATACCATCCACACCATCTGGATGATTGGCGGTCCACCACTGTGCGATTTAGAAGATGTTTTCTTCCTTGCACAACTTCCTTGTGGAATAGTTTACCACCAGCGATTTTTCCGGACCGATACGACTTAGGGACCTTCAAGAAAAGAGCCTACTCCTTTTTAAAAGGCCGGCAACGCATCTGCAATTCCCCTGGTGTTGCGGTTGTTCATGGGCGGCGGTAGTCACTTACCATCAGGTGAGGCGCATGCTCGTTTGCCCCCTCTCCTATATAAAAAAAAAAATTGGTTATCTCGATCAATTTAGAAAAAAAAATATATGGAACCACAAAAGAAGCACCAGATTTCTAGTAAAAAAGAATCATCGAAATCAGTTCAACCAGAAAAAAGTTATAAGGTAACACACATAAAAAAGAACATACAGTCGAATTGAGTACTTCCTCCATTTTGAAATCGGTAGATAGAACGTTGGTACGGAAGAACATTACAGGAAATGTTGGAGGTTAGTTTGTGTAAAGTTTGAAATGAGCTCAAAATTTGAAAACTTTTAGTGTGTATGTACTAAAAAACTAAATTTTTTGCTATTACTTATCTGTCGTAGTATTTTTGAGTTGTTTTCAGGAAAATACTGCTGCATATGTCCTGTTCTGCAAGTTTAGTGTGTATGTTTATTGTGTGTAAAGTATGAGGAGGGAGTGGCAATGAATATAATGTGTGGTTTATGTGTGGGTATGAGATTTTAGCATTAACGATATGGTATTCTGTGAGAGCTAGGTCCTACCCCAGTCAAGTACACAAATAGCACAAATGGGTAGGCATTTGTGCTACAACCATAATATAGCTGCAACAAATTTTAAAAGAAAAACGTATCACATGTTTGTTATGTCAAAACAAAAATGAATTCGTAAATAAAACCTTATAACATGATACTTATATTTTCAATGTCCTAAAAGTAGATGAATTAAAAAAAATGTAAAAAAATAAAGAATACAGCACTGAGGCATTTGTTTGTAGACTAAAAACAGAAACACTTTTATTTAAATCGCAACTTTTAAATGGTGATTACGCTGCATGATCTGCGTAACAAAGGTGAACTTTATTTGTTACGCAGGTCACATAACAAAAAGGCTGGAGTATTTCTGGGTTGGTACGTTCAAGCCTCTTTACCTATAACTGGCTTTTAAGCAGCATAACACCACTACCATATTTCAATGTCAAGACGTTATTGGCAATCCGATGCCAGAGTTAATACACGTAATAATGCAATGCTCTGAAGTAATATGGCTGCTACAACAAATAGGTCTGCTTGAACAGAATAGGGCCACTCTCGCACAGATCAACAGTGCTATTTCAGTGCTATATTGTACGTAACGATAACCGGAGACTCTTTTTAACTAGTGACGCAACATTCCATGTTAGTGCTTAGGGTGACGGTGAGTCTGTGATTCAATTTAATCAAGAAGAGCTGTAAGAGTGTGCGGGCCACAGTATCAACTTACCGTTGGGTAGATTATGTGCTCGTTTGTCATTTTTGCTAGTTTAAGAAGAATTTTTATGATTATCAACGAATATGTGTATTGAATTATAAACCCGTCTTTCGGCGCAAAATTATACAAAAATTTAAATTTTCTGTAACAATATATCGTAGAAAAAATAACTCTATTAGTTGCTATTGCAGACCTAACATCATTCTAATGATACTGAAGTGATAAACTAACTTACAGTCCACCATATCGTAAGTGGCTACTGCAGCCAATGGACACTTGCAGCTGACTTCATACATTTATTAAAAAATAATAACAAAGGCTACAGACGCGTTATCATCTCCGAGGACTAAAATGTAATACCTCACAGCCTAAATTATTCCCCTATTAAAAATAAAACTGAACTGGCAAACAAAAAAATGATTATAAATGGCTACAGCAGTCCATGAAGTCGTCAAACAGAGAACGCTATAGATGTGTTGTCACTCCTCCAGCCTTTAAAGCTTCATTAAATTAGACTCGTAACTTCAAAACGACGACCGTTCGTCACCCTGACGTGCCTTGAGGATTCTCCTATGACTACCTTGATGAATAGAATATTTAATATTCAACATAGATCTCATGTGTAATTCTTACTGAAAGTCATTTTTTACTTTATCACTGGTTCGAAAAAAAAACTCTGTGTCCTATGAAGAACCAGCAACAAATCCATCGGGACTTTTTTTAAGTAAACTTTACGGTAATAGTTGTACAAACTTAAACATTTATTTTAGAAACAGCAAATGAGAGAATGTGAAGTCAGATGGGAAATGGCTTCTAAACTCGTCTTATTGATGTCAGTTAGGTTAAGATGGAATGCCTTACAACCTGTAATTTATATTGGGTTTCACGTTTCAGACCGATACATTAATGTTTTGTAAGTACTTTGTTTTCTTTCTCCATCGAAACAGGATATCATCTTTATAACGGGCAGTACTCCATGGATGACATGGATGTCGTAAGAGGTGATACATCGAAGCAAATCAGGAGATGGGCAGCAGCGTCTTCCTAATAACCCTCTTGCCAAGCCTGGCACCTATGGCAAATATCCCTACTATAAGGCAATCTATGGAGGAGGCATTTAATCAGCAGTTTTAATACACTCAAACGGTAATAGTAACTAATAATAAAAAATGCATCATCAATAATTAAACATAGACACTTTTGTACGTAAATTTTCTGTGTTATAAAAGTAAAAGAAATAATAGTGAATACGATAAAACGCTCTATGTAAAACAAAAATTCAGTAGAGTAATTTTTTTTAAATAAATCTAGTTTTTACGGATTTAATAGCGTACTTGTTTTATCTTATTTTATATCTCCAAAGTGGATGACGGGACTCAGTCCCTCCGTGACGTGACACCTATGTGCTGTAGTAGTAAGTGCCCGAAATGTCGGGAATATAAAATAAGTTAATATACGCGATAAAATCCGTAAAAACTAGTTTAATTTAAATGTGTAGTGTTCGCGTAAATATAAGATATATATTTTTTTTAAACAAGAAAATCTTAATTAAATATATTCGTTTGGTGGACTTACTGGCTTGTGATGTACTAAATGAGGAAAAAAATAAACTTTAGACAAAAGTTTAAGCCGCCTTCAAAAACTAAAAAGAATAAAATAATTTCCATATAATAGCTTCTGAAGTCGTTGCTAAGATATTACGTATCATAGTATTAAAGCCCCGACTTCAGAACTAGAATTTCGTCTATTTTTCCACGCTTAACCCACGCCTGAACTAAGATTGTTAAAATTGGTAAAAAAAATTATGTCATACAACAAACTTACAAAAATTAATTAATACTAGCGATCCGGCTTCGCACGGGTGATTTCTGGATCTTGACGACAGTGCTGCCTAAAGGGTCCAAATGTTAATCTAAACCATCTACGAACCATTCAAAAACAACATTTTGTATAATAACAAAAAAAATCGTCAAAATCAGTCAGTTGATTTTTATATAAATATGGAGATATAAAGATACAGACAAATTAACGCCTACCCCTTATTTGAGATCGCTTAATAAAATACGTGGTAGAGCCATGCTGCCGCTATATTAGTAGTATAGTTGTAGAGCGAATCGGTCGGCTCGACCGGGGAAGGACCACGCTCTCACACAATACCAGCGTAAAATAGCAGCTTAACACACTCGCCATACGGATACTCGAAAACCGGAGGCCCTTTCTACTGGAAAAGAGGCATTTCAATTAATTTGCTTAATTCCGCGTAACGAAAGAAAATGATGCGTACTGCCCAGTTTTAAGGAGACCTCCCACCCTCCCTCAATCGCGCACACTATACTCGTCGCCGTCAATCACAGCACTACCATCCCCAGCACCACCACACTAGGCACGACACACCACTCTCGAAAATACGACACGTGTTTCGCCTCTACACGAGGCATCCTCAGGTGAAGTAGACTCTGCGGAGGCTTGTCGCTAACAAAATAAAATTTACAGTTTAATTGAATTATGGGAGAAACAGACTAATCCCATGTACGTAACGTATGCGATGCAACGCTCACACGTTGGTGTGCACACTTGGCCTACGTATGCATGGTACGTTTGGCGTCAGAAACACTTGTCACTTCTTAGCGGACGCACGAGTACAAACTTTTAGTATGTTTTCTGATTCTGGGAGTAAGTTTGAAAATTATTTACTTAGTTTGATGTTAATAAATGAATATATACCAGCCATAAAGAATAACAGAAAAGTTAATAAGTGAAGATATTGAGTACATGAAATAAATAAACCAAGAGAAGAGTTTGGAGAATACCATACATTACTTAAGGAACTGGAAAATTATGACAAATGATTTATTCTGTACTTTTGTATGACAAAAGTGCAGTTTGAGGAGATTCATAAAAATATTGAGTGATATAAAAAATAAAATAAAGATTTACGGAAGTCTATTCGTAGCAAAGAAAGACTGGCAGTGTGTAAAATTAAAAACTATTCTCCAATAACATTTAAAAATAATCAGTTTTATGTCTCCTGAGAAATCAGTAAGAGAGAGAGGCATAAAAATTAAATACCTAATTTAAGGTGGGCATTGGAATATAGTTAATATTTAAAATATTTTTCTAATATTAAAGGCAATAACGTGCCTTATTGTAGAACGAATAATTGGAGATTGAGCTTGCTTGTTTGGGTCAATGTCTTATCTGTTGTATGGGAACAAATGGTTGACTTGATAGATTCGGATGCAAATGCGTTGTTAATTATGTTACAACGGCCATTTTGTTGATTTTTACAATGTGAAGCACAAGCGTATAGTTTACCCAATAATATTACAAAAAAATAAACACTCACGAAAACATTTTTATCATTCTTATCCCTTCTTTCTTGCTTTTTCCTTTCAACTACTTCTTTTACTCTCTTATTTAGATGTCTAAAGAGAGCCTTTTTCCTTTCAATATCATCATTCATACCGCTAGAATTACTAGCCTTGGTTGCTAGTAAATATAGCCATGCTTTTTTCTTTGCTTCAACTTCCATCCGTACCTCATCATCCCACCATAACATATTATTTTTACTTTCATTCACCTCTTACTAATATTATAAGTACATTGTAATGCTTTACTGAATCGATGAGCAGTTCATTTCCCATTTTCGCAACAAAGCGCGTGCACGGTGCAAAGGTCTATTTGTTTATGACGTGCTACGCGTAAGTTCTAGGAACACACTGATCGTGGGATTACGAACGAACATCCCCTTCATCTTCCCATGCCAATCTAGACATCGCAGATCGACGTTGCATCGGACGCGTTTGATTTCGTTGCGTACGACAAGTGTGCTTCTAAAGCATAGTTTTTCTTACAAAATCAAGAGTCCAGACGTCATAATGCGTTGCATACGCTGCGTACGTGAGACCAGTCTACCTTTATTGTCAAAAAATTTCCACTGTCAAAAGTTAACTATATTTAACTTATTTTATTTTATTTAGAGGTCAATTCTGGCTTACAAATTTCAACAAAAAGATCAGTAAATATATAAAATAATCATTATAATAATTATTTTTCGATTTTAGGTAAAATCTCATTTATAAAGGAAAATATTTCTGCTGCGTTGTTGTCAACTATCAAAGCATAACGACTACGAGTACATACAGTTTTTATCAATATGGAATAAATCCAGGAAATAAAAGTGATAATAGTTCATTTATAGAGTAAAGTGCTTCTATTTAGGGCGAAAATATTGCGTTTCAGGGAAAGGTGAGGGGTACAGAACATTTCAAGTCAATATGAAACTATGTAATATATGACTTTTAAGTGATGTTTAGATGTGTTTAGATTTTTAAATGAATACCTTCGCTCCGCTTCTTTCACAGCCGGATTACTTACAGTGTCAAAATTGTATCGACAGCAGGCTGTTTAAAGGTAAAGGGGATTAAATGTACATATCAAACGATGCCATAGTTAAAGTATATCGGCTTCGCAGCCAACCTTAAAAATTCATAACTCTATTAGTAATTCCTCTAATGACACAAATTCATCCTTTTTTCACATTCATCATTGGAATAGTATCGGATAAGACTTGCTCTTGGATTACATTTGCGTGTGGCTCCAACGATGATGTGTACAGCTGCCCATAGAACCTGTCGATCTCACTCAAAATCTCAGATGTCCTGGAAACGACGCTGCCACAACCAGTCGTCAGCTTCGACAGTTGGCTCATTCTGGCAGACATATCTCTAGCATAAGCTTTGGAGCCCTGGTTCCGCTTGATTGCTTCTTCAATATGAGCAGTATTAAAGTCGCATAAGTCCCGCCGCATGAATTTGGAGATCTCTCTGTTCAGTTGCCTGTATGCTATCATATCTACTGAAGACTGCAGCTTCAATTCCCGTTTAACAGCAATGAGATTAAGATTGTGATCGGAGAGTTTATGTATTCTTCTGCAGCGGGTCTTGCAAAACTTAGCTCCAACCGCATGGACAGTTTCCACGAGCTTGTCATTCATATCATCCACTGAATTGTAATTTTTTGGCATGGTAAACGGTTCTGTAACTCAAGCTGAAAGGTTTCAGGACTTTGGATTAGAGCACGAGGGGGAGGAACGTTGACGACAAACAACGATCGTGTCCTTTCCGATCGGCTCGATTCATTGGCGCTGCGAAGAGATATTGCATCCCTTTGCATTTTCATTCGCATTTACCACGGGGAGTGCTCTGAGGAATTGTTCGGATTAATCTCAGCTGCCAAATTTCACAAAAGTACATCGCGGCAGAACTCCTGATACCATACACACCATCTGCATTATTGGCAGTCCACCACTGTGCGATTTAGAACATGTTTTCTTCCTCGCACAACTCGCACAACTTGTGGAATCGATTACCACCAGCGATTTTTTCGGACCAATTCGACTTAGAAACTTTCAAGAATAGAGCCTGCTCCTTTTTAAAAGGGCCTGTAACGCATCTGCAATGCCCCTGGTTCCCCTGGTGCTGCAGTTGTTCATGGGCGGCGGTAGTAACTTACCATCAGGTGAGCCGCATGCTCTTTTGCCCCGAATAAAAAAAATGAAAAACTACAGAATATAATTTAATTAGTATATTTATTTTTATCATTTACCGCCAGGTGTCACACCGTACATTATTTATCTACTATAGTGTCCTCTTTATACACTGAGTAACTAACTCATCTACCAACGCACAGCCCAAGCCATTTACCTTAGAATCCTTTAATTACAAAGAAAGTATTTTGTAAAATTCGACCCATAAGAGGGTGAAATAGGTGCTGCAGTTTGTATGAATGCTTTTATAATACTTATATATGTATTTGAGGGTAGATATTAAGCTTGTAAATATTTATAAATATGTGTATATTATATATTTTCCTTTATCTTTTATTATGTATTAGTAATTTATATTATTTCATATATGAGTTATTTATATGATGTTTTATTGCATGTATTATCTTTATATCGCATGTATTGATATTATAATATGTATATTTAACTACACCACCTACCAAGTATTCATTGTTTTATTCCTTTACACCTTTGGTTGCCTGGAAGAGATCGCTGTGTAGCGATAAGGTCACCAAATTGTACATATAATCTGCTTTTTGTTATGTGATTTGTATATTTGTTCGTAGTATACAATAAATTATATTCATTCATTCAATATTAATTGTATAAAATTTTATATGCTTATAAAAATGCCAATACAGCGGGATTCAATTAGTATCATGCGGGTGATAGCATAGATAAGCTGTAGGTAAGCCACGTTATCATAGTATGAATACGTTTCGCTAAAGCTAGTGGGTTACAACGTACGGTTTTCAATATTTACTCTTTATTTGAGGACAGAATAACAAACCTTAATCGCCGTATTATAAGACAATGATTCGAATGTAAACATATTTTGACTTTTTTATTTTACTTGCCGTTACCGTAAACATTACAAATTATCAAAACCCCACTGCTGAACATAGGCCCTAAATATTAACTTATAGGGGAATATTTGCCATACCTGCCACGCTTGGCAGACGGATTGGCAACGGCAGTTTTTATTATTTATTTTGTGTCGCTGCTAATGTAATATATTATATAGTTGCGTGTTATATCATTTGATAACACGCTAGTCAGTAGTAGAGCTTTCAATGAACTTAAACGATATTTACAATTATCTTACAATAATATAGAGTCAGATATTGCAAACCAAGGCATAGATTTTAAATTTATACCACCTTATTCACCTCATTTTGGCGGCATTTGGGAGGCAGCAGTAAAGTCAACCAAACATCGTTTACGTTGTACTCTTGGTACTCATCTACGAGTAACTTATGAAGAACTTTCGACGTGTCTGAGTCAGATAGAGGCCATTTTAAATTCCAGACGGTTGACCCCTCTGTCCTCAGATCCTTCTGAACTCTCCTATCGTTCCCCTTCTCACTTCCTGATTGGATGACCACTCACATCAGTTCCGCATCCTCGGATCGCTGACAGCCACGCTACCAGCGGATCGAAAAGCTTCGGTAGCATTTCTGGCACCGATTTTCCAATGAGTACATTACTGCCTTACAACAGCGAATGAAGTGGAAAACCGCTGATCAAGAGCTGAAGACAGGCACCATGGTCTTAGTGAAGGACGTCAATCGACCTCCTCTTGTTTGGCTGATCGCCATAAGACCAGGATCGAGTGGTCACACCAGAGTTGCTGACATCTTCACCACAAAGGGAACAATAACAAGAGCATTTAGTAACATCTGCCCTTTTCCAGTGTCTCCTGCGTCATCTTGAAGCCTTCTTGCTTCAACCCTGGGAATATGTTCCTGACGTCACTGCCTATTTTCCTCCCCGGCTCGTGTAGTCGGGCAGCGGACCTCAAACCGGTTCCGAGGGCGCTTCACTGTCCCACCACCTTCATGGACACAAGGCGGCACCACAACAACGCGCTCTTGCTCGGAACCACCCGGTCGGGAACGCACGCATTACGGCTACCTTTCTTATAGCAACCAATAAATTACCTATACAGTTTTAATATTGAAGTTCTTATTTAAGTCAAGAATTCCACCAGCACAAGTGGAGCTTGATATTCAACAATGTAATATTCCATTCAAATAAATATTATATACTAAGCAGTTCTATCTAATTTTACCGTTACCGTTTCAGTCTATTTAAGATATATTTCCATAGTTACCACGCTTAGCACCCGCAGTTTATTTTTTTATTTTTAGTCGTTTAATATATTCGTACACCGCCACTTATAATGATTATCATCCCGTCAATATAAGAAATCATAACGTATTCCAATGCAGCGGTGAAAACTTTCAGGTATATAATGTCACCCTGTCTTACACCTCTCTGCAATTGGATAGGTTTCGTACTCTGGTTCTGTAGTCAGATAGCCATCTTAGCACTACTGTACAAGCACTTCCGCACTTCGATATACCGACGGTCAACTAGGCACCACTAAAAAGACTGCAGCGCCGCCCAAATTTCGTTGGAATCAAAGGCTTTCTCATAGTCCGCATACGCCAGACATAGTAGCAAATTGTACTCCTCGGACTTCTGTACAATTTGACGAAGGGTATCTATGTGGTCTATGGTACCAAAGCCTTTTCGAAAACCGGCTTGTTCTGGAGGCTGGAAGTCGTCAAGTCTGCGTGCAAGACGATTCATAATGACTCTCGAAAACAGCACTTAGACGCGGATCAGAGGGAAATCGGTCTATAGTTCTTCAAGAGAGCGTTGTCGCCTATTTTGAAGAACAAGATTACCGCACTTCTGCTCTGCGCCTCCGGAGTAGTGCCACCATGGAGGACGGAATTAAAGAGCTTCTGAAGGATTCAAGTAACGGTTTTCCACCAGCTTTCAAAAGCTCCGCTGTAATTCCATCCTCACCTGGGGCCCTGCCGTTTTAAGGTACTGGAGAGCCATTCTAATCTCGCTCAGACTGACGTCCGGGACATCTTCGGAATAGTGCCGAATAAGACTCGCTCTTGGATCGTTACTCACACTGTACAGCTGCCCATAGAACCTCTAAATCTTACTCAAAATCCCAATTGTCCCGAAAACGATGCTACCATACTCGGTCTTCAGTTTTGACAGTTGACTCTTTCTGGTAGCAGATCTCTGGCAAAAATTTTTTAGCCTTGTTTCCGCTCGATCGCTTCTTCAATATAAGCTGTATTGAAGTTGCGTAAGTCCCGCCGCATGCATTTGGAAATCTGTCTGTTCAGTTGCCTGTATGTTGTCAAATCTGTTGCAGACTATAGCTTCATCTACCGTCTAAAAGACATGAGATTAAGAGTGTGATTGGTGAGTTTTTGTGTTCTTCTGCAGTGGGTCTTGCAAAACTTAGCTCCGACTGCATGGACAGTTTCCACGAGCTTGACATTCATATTTTCCACTTCATTGAAGTCTTCTAGGCACTGAACACGGTTTTGTAACTTGAGCTGACAGGTGCCGGAACTTTGGAATAGAGCACGAGGGGGACGGAGCGTTAACTTCATTAGACGAGACCTCTCCAACTTAACGTTAAGATTCAGTGTGCCTCTAACTATTCGGTGATCGCTACCAGTTTGTACCCTCGCGATCACAGAGACATCACTGAACTGAAGTTGTCGTCGTGTCGCCATAATGAAGTCAATCTCATTTTTGTCGAAGCGTCGGGGTTTGACCAGGTCTCTTCCTGTGGGGCCGCTTCTGGAAGAAAGATTTCATCATAAAGAGTCCGGAGTTCATCATAAAAAGTCGGCCGGCTGCTGGCCCCTTGAGTTCCGTTTCCCTATTCCAAATTTCCCTACTTTCAACTCACCATTCTCTTTTGTGCCTAGTTTTGCATTGAAGTCTCCCATTAACACCGTATTGTGAGTTTTGTATGAATGCATGACTCTAGAGATATCCTCACACATTTCCTCCACTTCCTCATCGGGTTGTGCCGAGTTTGGTTTGTAAACCTGTATGACCTTCAATGAATACCTTTTGGTGATTCTGAATATAAGGTACGCAACTCTCGTCGACACACTCTTAATCTTTACAACGTTTTTAATGAGAGACTTGTGGACATAAATCCGACACCTCCTTGAGACAGATGGTCGCCCTCCCGGTGATAGAACAAGTTGCTGGATTCGAGGATTACCGTGTCTTCCCCCTCTCTTCGGACCTCGGATAATCCTATAATATGCCAGCGTAACATGTCTATCTTTTCTTTCAGCTCCTCAGGGTGCGGGCTATGTATGTTGCCAGGTCAAGTTATCTTAGGTGGCAAAGGAACCTCCACCGGAGAATCTTAGCACCCCCTGCCCCGCCGTTACCATGGTCGCCACCGTAGCCAGGAATAGCGGGGCTGCCGGGGATTGGGGACCATCTCTTTAATACTCTTATCATGAGGTGTATTTGCCATAGGGGATAGTGGATATTCTTAACGGCCACTACACGTTAAGCAAAAAAAATTCGAATACATAACATGAATTTTTAGTAATCATTTATGTTTACAAAACTTTTAATACCGTATGTTAGCCATGATTTATATAGTTGTTTATTATACATTTTAATCGTTTATATGGAATACAATATTCTAGTGCATCGTGTAAAATTTTATTTAGTGAATTGTAATTTCCGTCAACAGTTTTATTATTTGAAATGAGCTTTCCAAAAATATAATATACAAATATAATTTCCAGTGAGACACATCTTCTCTAATAGAGATTCAGATTCTATCTTGGTTTCATTGGTCTAGCTTGAATGTTACCCATTTTATAAGAAACAAAACTGGACAGTTTTTCTGTGCTCTTGTAGTCTATTGTATCATTTATAATCTTTGGTACGTGTTTCTGAAGCTTATCAATAAACAGATTCAACAAAGCGATGCCATCTTTCAAATCATCAGCTGAGTAGCTTGTAGGCATTATTTCATCGGCGTTGATCTGACAGATGCCATATGGCACAACTACTTACGATGGCATTGGGCAGAGGGAGAGGCAGAGGGCAATAATGTTCAGGATTATTCACGCTGTATAGAGGCCGTCACAGTGTCACGGAGATTTGAAAATAATACGTTCTCCGCTCTAGGCACTAGACGCCCATGATTTTTGGTTTCAAATTTATATGGACTCACACATTATTTTGAACAATACTGAAGGCGTTGATCAATCGCATCACAGGTTCAGAAGTCACGATGACGCTTTGAGCAACACGTAGAGGCGTTGAAAATTCACCTTTTATCAATTTTTCGTTTGTTTATCTAAAAAAAAAAAACTTTAAATTCTTTGAATTAAATATAGTTTCATCTGTTTGTACAGTTTCATCACAATCGGTTCAGCCATTTCTAAGATTAGTCCGGCAATTCAATTATATTTATAAATTATTTACATATAGATAGACATGTGATATTTGGTTCGAAACTTGACTTTAGTATATTAAAATACTTTTAAAAACTCTCTCAATGTAAGATTGCTACATAATTCTGTATTTTCAAAATCTACCCTTAATTTATTGAGTATAAGTATAATTTTTTATTCAATTTAAATTTGATAAAAACTATAATATGTACCCAATTAAATATCTATTTTTTTAATGTTTCATTTCGTAAGTTAACTATTTATGAGATATTGATAATTAATCTTATGAACATGTACGTACGGAGAGCGGCAGTTATATTTTTTAAACGAAAATTGGTGAATACTAGAATTTAGAGACGTCATATTTTATATCTCTTTTGTAAAATACACAAGGACCTGAAACGTTCCTTCAAGCGAATACTAGTCCTTCGCTATCTGTACATTTGTTGGAATATGTAATTACTCAAATTGGCCCATACTCCTGTCACTACTTGGTGACAGCTCGCGCTAATCTCTGTGCAATTTCAAGGATACCTGTCAGTCAAGTATTTAGAAATTTTTTACATAACTTCCATGAGCAATGATACAAATAAACGGCCCCAACTCCCGGTGGTCCAGCTATTCCTGGCTACGGTGGCACCCATGGTATCGGCAAGGCAGGAGGTGATAAGAATCTCCGGTTTAGTTTCGGTTGCCACCTAAGACGACTCGACCTAGCAACATATAACGCACATACCCTGAGGACTGACGAAAAGATCCTGGAGCTGAAAGGAGAGGCGAGTTGCGCTGGAATATCATAGGATTATCCGATATTCGAAGAGAGGGTGAGGACACGGTAATCCTGGACCCGGCAACTTGTTATAATAACGGAAGGGCAACCATCTGTCCATAAGTCTGTCGTTAACAACGTTGTAAAGATTGGGAGTGTGTCGACAAAGGTTGAGTACCTTATACTCGAAATATTCAAACGGTATTCGCTGAAGGTCATAAAGGTTTACGCACTAACCTGGACACATCCCAATGAGGAGATTGAGGAAATGTATGAGGATATCTCTATAGCCATGCATTTCTTCGAAATCCACTATACGGTGTTAATGGGAGACGTCAATGCAAAACCAGACACAAAAGAGAACAGTAAGCTGATATTAATGACAATCGGAATAGTGCAACGGAGCCCAAAAGGCTAGCAGCTGGCTGAATTTATGGCGAAAGAGGGACTTTTTATCATTTTTTATGAGATAACAGTGACAAATGAGCACACAGTCCACCTGATGGTAAGTGTTTGCTGTGGCCCATGGACATCTACATCTATCTTCGATTACGAATCAAAATGCAGATGCGTTGTCACCCGTGAGAACTAAGATAGAACCTCGTTTCCAATAAAAAGGATGTCAGATTCTCTACACTCACCATAAGAAATACAGCAGCGTTAAGGCGCTGCTATTTTGCACTGGTATTATGTGAGAGCGTGGCCTGGTCGAGCTGAACAATTCATGCTACAACCATACTACTAATAGCTGCAGCATGGCTCTACCACGTTAAAGTGATGATGGATAATAAGCAACTCTTTCTTACAAAAGCGGCCGCACAGAAAGTGAACCTGTTTCAGCTCCAACGGTTCGACAAAATTGAGATTGACTTCATTATGTTACCAGACAACAACTGTTTAGTGATGTCTTAGTGATCGCGAGGTTAAAAACTGGCAGCAATCACCGAATGGTGAGCGGCACACTAAGTTTTGTCACATAAAATTTGCGTCAGCGTGCGATGGGATCGTCACTTCCCAACGCCCTATTATTATTATTATTAATTTTTAGCTATAAGCTCTTCTACAGTGGAAAGAATTATACTTATCTCAGTAGGGAAAATTATATATTTATCCAGTTCCGGGAAATCACCATTTCCTATTTTAAGCAACAGGTCTGAGAACTGTCCCGCAGTATCATCTCCCAAGATGGACCCTCATATTTTTGGTAAGGCTCAGTTTTGTCACTGAAGGCCCTACAAATGAGACCGCTTTACGCACGCTTTAACTTCGTCCGCTCGCGTTCCTCTGGACACTACTGGTAAAGTCTGCCGGAAATCGCCTGCTAACAATACAGTAACTCCTCCCACTTGACAATTATTGTTCGTTATATCTTGTAAAGATCGATCTTCGAACAAAATTACTTTAAAACCTAATGTGTATTTAATATTATATCTAAAAACTTCAGTTTATATTCAGTACTTGATCTCTGTTATGAATTTATTTACCAGAAGGTAAAACTTTTGTTAAAACCTGCAATTTGGTTTGAATTTTTTACATATTGAATAATAAAGACATTTTGTTTTACCCTTTCTGTGATGAAATTATATCTTATATCTATGTGCTTTGTTCTTTTATTGGTAAATAGGATTATGAATGAGTTTAATACCACTCTTCTTCTTCTTATTATCTATACATAGAACTATCACCTATTGTGGTTAATTAATATCAATTAATAACTGCCGAAGCCATAAAATTTCTTTGGAAGCCTTACTTGCAGCCATATATTCTGGTTCTATTGTTGATAATCCCACAGTATTTTGCATTCTACTAGCTCAAAAAACAGGCCCACCATTCATCTTCAAATATATTCTGTATTAGATTATCTAGAATCAATATCTGAGACAAAATCAGAATCATAAAAACCTAGTAGTTCTTTGTAAATTGGTTACAATTAAAAGTAATAAAAACATCCTTTGTCCTTAACAAGTCCCGAATAATTCGTTTAACAGCATTTACATGGTCTTTACTGGGATTATTTATGTATCTTCTAACTAGATTCAAAGAATAAAAAATGTCAGGCCTAGATATGTGCTTTGTCACTGACCTTGACCATTCCTTATAACGAGAATCTCGTGAAAGCCGCAACAGATAAGCAGATAAAATATCAGAACTTGGCTCACGAGGTAACCAAACTGTGGGGTGGTCTGCCGACCGAAATTATTCCTGTGGTCGCTTCTGCGAACGAGTTAATCCCGGTCAGTCTCTCGGGTCATCTGAGGCGACTGTAAAATTCGTAAAAATTAAATTCATTTAAAGAATTATTTTTCAGAAGTAACTACTCGTAAAGATACTTAGCCGTATTTAAAGTTAAATTATTTACAAAGTTGATGGTATTCCTTTTAAAGCTTTTGATGCAGTTTGCATATTTCACTCTTATCCGTTAAATCCGATATAACGGCATTACTCAGGTCTTGACACTTATAGCCCATTGAACATGGATTTACGTGGGTATAAAGTATACTAGTTAATGTTAGTATATGAAATGTTAATGATTTAAAAATCTATCTATTATAAACACATCAACAGAATCTAGAAATAACTTAATCCTAAATCATTTATAACTTTGTAGTTTAATATGTTTTAAGCTTCCATATACATTGAAACCTCTTTTATTCTATTTTGAAAATTTAAAAATGTAAATTAAAAAAACAAAATACGGCGGCAAAATTGTTAGTAAATAGTTACGTCAAGGAAAATTAACATTTTTCTACTGATATTAAGTAAGTATTAAAAGGGAGTAGATTGTCTCATTTTTCCAGTACTGGGTACGTGGCTGAACGGCACACGGGTAGATATCGTGTTACCACGCAGAGACAAAATCGATTTCTCCAAATGACCCCCAGAAGACAACCCAATATCACAGGGATGCAACTACTACTAAGGCTCCAGGAGAACCACCAGCTGCTGGTAAGCGACCAAACCGTGCGACGAAGGTTGCACGATGTTGTATTTCATGCTTGAAGACCGCTACGTATTCCAGCATTGCAACGTTGCTATAGCAGTCGGCGTCATTCGTGGGCTCAGGAGCATTTACCATGGAGTGACGAACAATGATTTTTGGTGATATTCACCAATGACTTCCAGTTTGGGTTTCATCCGGATTCACGAAAAACACGCGTTTGGAGAACTTCAGGGAAAGTTAGCCATCTACGGCACCCTCAAGAGGTCCACTCATACTAAGGTGGGACAATCACGGTGTGGGCAGGAATTTGTCTTGGCGGACGAACCCAAGTATTTTGTATCCAAGGCAGCATGACTGCACAAAAATACCACGAGGATGTAGTAGAGTCTGTTGTTGTCCCATACAGAATCCAAATGGGCCAGGAATTTCCACTCATGCACGATAATGCTAATTCCCATACGGCGCGGCTGGTGTCGGCCGCTCTCCGAGACCACGACATTCAAATTTTGGATTGGCCTGCACAGTCATCCGACTTAAATCCTGTTGAGCATACCTGGGATATATTACAAAAAAAGCTTTGAGAGATTTCCCGCCAAATTTGACGACGGAACATCAACTTTACGAACACTTACAAAGAACATGGGGGGCGGTTTGTTATTAATTTTACAAACGGCTGCGTACGTCAGGTGGTAATTGGTCGCATGTTTTACCGTATGACGCAGTCGCTCGCTACTTAAGTAGGGAGCGGTTATCTCAGCGGGCTGTATAAATAGCAGTTGTTTTGGCTCGCCGCTCACTTAGCGGTCAGCCACCGCAGAGTCTATATCACCTGAACCCTGTAGAGGCGAAATACGTGTCGTATTGTCGTCAGTGGCGTGTCTTTCCTAGTGTAGTGGTGTTAGTATTAGTATTCGTAGTGGTGCTGGGATTAGTAGTGACAAGGATAGTGCACACAATTGATAGGTACTCTTCAAATTAAGTAAGACACATCATTTTATTTTATAAAGCGGATGTATGCAAAGTAATTTTTACCAACTTTAGTATAATGGATTTCCGCAAAGTAACGCCTGATTCTATTAATTATCTTTAAAGAGCCTTTTTAAAATACCCCTTTCATAAATCTTTTACGAGTAAAAGGTTTCTGATAACTTTTCTTAAAGAAAATGCAGAATCATTGTATTCCGTACACTTAAGTTAATATTTGTTTGAGAAGAAAAAATACTAAGGAAAATGAAAATTATATTCTGCTTTAGAATTATGAAGTTTTGACCTCGTCGACAACTTCGAGTATAGTGCTCCCAACAACTACCAGTTAGGGTGTGACATGGACTTTTAACGTGATCTTTGTTTTATCCGTGTTTCTTTTGTAGACCTATTCGTTAGAAGACACTATTGGGGTCATTGAGCATAGTATTTAAGTCGTCCAGCGATTCTGCTATAAGGACTATATCGTAGGTAAATCAAAAATGAGTGTTGTACTCGCCGTTAATGTTGATACCGTATCCTTTCCAGTCCAGAAGCTTGAAAACGTCTTCTAATGCAGTGATGAAGAGTTTTAGGGATATAACGTTGCCCTGTCTGTTTCCTACTCTAGTTCTATTATCGGACAACCATCGTAACCCTACTGTAAAAATACGGCACTTTAGCACTTTAACAGTAGTAACAGGGACTTACAGGTGTCATTTTTATATGGAACATATATTAAAACATAATGAGCCAACTATGTAACTTGCCTAGAATAAAGTAAAAAACGACTAATGGGATATCGAGTAAGTGATTGTCTGGGCAATGGGATAGAAAATAGTGAAGAAGGATTTCCCAATTAGTTAAACGCTCTAATAAATGTATTTAGGGAACACAGTTATGCCATACTTACGCTGAATAATACAACTGTATCCACATAACATAGCATAACATTTCCTGAACGACTAAAATTGGTACAAAAATATCCAGTAGTTGTTGCCAGACAATTCACAACAAGAATGAATGCTCTTATGTATTATTTAAAACAAAATAATGTCTGCTTGGGTGGAAGTATCCTAGACTATTGGTATAGAATAGAATTCCAGAATAGAGGAATTCCACACTTGCACATGTTAGTGTGGTGTGAAAACATTCTTGATTTTTCGACAAATGAAGGAATAAGTGTAACTAACTGAAAGAGTTAATTTGTGTTCTTTAAACCCCCATAAAAAAGAGTTATTAAATCTAGACAAAAATGTCCAAATGCATAGACATACAACACCTGCTACAAAGATCGTACCAACCATTGTTGTCGTTTTGGGTTTCCCAGAGCTCCAAGTGACGCTACCTTATGTTTGGGTCCTGATGAAGCACTTGCCAACAATAGTCGGTTTTGCATCTTGCGAAGAACTTCTCAAGAAACTATGGTAAATAACTATGGTCCTGATATTCTTAGTCTTTGAGGAGGAAACATGGACATTTAGCCATGCGGAAGTATCTCTGCCGTCGCGTATTATGTTGCAAAATATGCGAGTAAGTGTGAACCTCACGACACTGGAGACGTTGTACGCCAAGCAATTACAATAGCCAAAAGACGGGGTGGCACAGTGCGGAGCCAACTGTTTGAGGTCTCTATGGAAATACTCTCGCAACGATTGGTAAGTGCTCCTGAATGTTTATATCGTTTTTGACACCTGCCGCTTAAAATGAGTTCTCATAAAACAATATTTGTGAATAGCTGCATGCCAAATCAATGCTTTCATTTATTGCGGTTTGAAGAGGATGAAACTTCAATATACAACTACATATTTAACCATTACGTGTTGAGGCGTGATGAGCTAGAAAATATAAGTCTAGCAGAATTTACTGTTCGTTATGAGATAATTTCAAATATTGTTTGGAGTGAGGAAGATGGTGATATTGAACTGAGAGAACCTGTTGATGGGCTTATAAGAATAAGATATATACGATTGTGGGACGCTTCACGCATGCGAGTAAGAAATAAGCCAGCTATGTTACGTACGTGTTTCTACACACTTAATAGTGACAAAGATGGGTATTATTACAGCTTAATTGTTTGCCATATTCCATTCCGCGATGAAAACCATAAATGTTGAAAGACTGAATCCAAAATCTTGTTTTCTTAGAAGAAAAGATGAATTAAGGCCTCTGTCGACTAACGTTAGTACCGAAGATTTCGTTCATACAGAACAGGTCTTTTAACAGGCACTTGTCCAGGCAACTGCTTTAAATGTTGCCCGTGAAATGCGTTGCGAAAATGTTCCCCGTGAAACAGGTTTGAAAAATATCAGGGACGATCAAATTATAAACGCCGATGAACATATTAATCAAAATCAAGACGACTACTGTGAAGATGTAGAAGAAAGAGGTGCAATGCCTGATGATATTTTTTTAAATAATATCAGAGGTCTAAACATACAGCAGAAGAATTTATGTCAAAGAATTTCTACGGCCATTGAAAAAGATTTACATGGTGATGATGAAAAGTTGTTCCTTTTTATAACTGGAGGAGCTAGCAGTGGCAAATCATTTGTTATAACATTACTCCTCAAGCACATTAAGAGGAGTTATGCGCCTACAGTTGATTTGCTTCTAAAGCCTAAATTTGTTGAGGTAGGTTCATTGACTGGTGTCGCCGCCCGCCAGGTACTTGGCAAAACATTGCATTCACTTTTTTCTCTTCCCATCGAAAAAGGTAATTCAACTGCATATAGACGCTTAACTGGTGAAAACTTAGAACAGGAAAGACGTAAATGGCGTAACATAAGTTGATTAGTTATTGACGAAGTAGCAATGGTTTCTTACGAGAACTTACAAATGATTCATTTGCGGCTACAGAAATTCAAAAACAATGATAAGTTGTTTGGTAGCATAAATATTGTTCTCTTTAGAGACATCATGCAACTGCCGCCTGTAAAAGGACATTAGTGATTTGTACAGCCACCTTGGAATGCTGCAGAAGTTAATTTATGGTACGCATTTTCATTCTGCAAATTAACGATCAATATGAGACAACGAAATGATACAGATTTTGTTGACCTAAATTAATTTACGCGTTGGTAAATTGACAACAAGTTAACTGGAACTGCTCTGTCAGAGGCGAATGGTGGACTTAGATGAAGAGTTAAATGATGGTGTTGTGGTTCGAATTGTGGTTGTGGTCAAACAGGTTGAAGAATACAATAATGAGATGACAGCTATAAATTCAAAACAAAATCGCGTCTGTACAATGCGTTCCATAGATGAGTCTCGTGAAGTTGCTGCCAATGTAAAAAAAAACCTCCAGATAATGTTGTTTCAAAAGATGTGAACAATTGTGGTGGACTTTTATCTGAGGTAAAATTACCTGTCGAATCTCGTGTGATGTTGAGACGTAACATATAAGTATCTGACGGGCTCATCAATGATGCTATGAGTATTGTAAAAATAATAAAATGGCCATTACTACGCAGGGATCAACTAGAGGAAGAAGAATTACCAGATTGCGTATAATTAAAATTTGACGATGAAAGCATAGGAAGCAGACTAAAAGATAGCGATGGTTGTGTCGCCACAACTTCGGTGGTAGCAACTTTTCAAGTTACGAAGGGTTATGGCGATATTGAGCGCAGGATAATGCCGATAATTTTATGCTGGGTTGTCACGGTTCACAAATTACAAGGTACGACCCTTAATACATAAAAACAAACTATTCCACTCCTGAGCGTGGGTGCTCAGGCTGTCCCACGTATTCTGGGGAGGGGGGCGGCAAAATTCTGCTCGCAACTAATGCTGCTCGGGACAAGCAGAGCAATACAACCAAGGCGACCCCTGTCACGCTATCCGTGAATTTTCGCAACATCAGGGGACTTCATTCCAACCTTAACGCTGTCCATTACCATCTAGAGATGGCGAAGCCGGCCTTGCTCTTTTTAACCGAGACTCAGGTGTACTCTCCGGCTGATACTACATATCTTTCCTACCCGGGGTACAAATTGGAATTTCGATGCCCCTCTGGGCTCTTCGGACCATTGTCTGATCCGCAGCACGGTGCCACTCACGCTCCAATCGCAGTTGCGATCTGCAGCTTGCCGCCTTGTTTGGCACTATAGGTCAGCTGATTGGGACGGGATACGGTCTTTTTTTGCATCCTACCCTTGAGGGAGGGTTTGCTTCTCACCGGAAGATCCTAACGTTGTTGCCGCTTCTGTTGCTGATGTGGTATATACTTTATATATTCTTCAGGGTATGGAACTATTTATTCCATGCTTTGTGGTGCCCATCGGAGGCAGATCCCATCCATGGTTTGGTCGCTCCTGTAAATTAGCATTACGCTATAAGCAGGAATGCTACCGGGCCTGGGCTGACGCATCAACATCTCGGGATGAAAGCACCAGCACACTTAAAAAGAAGTATAATTCCGCCTCCAGGTCTTTCAAAAGCGTCATTGCCAAGGCAAGGTCTGAGCACATCGGCAGAATTGGCGAGAAGCTAGTTCGCTTTCCTTCGGAAACCCGTGCATTCTGGTCTCTCGGCAAGGCTGTCCAAGGGAACTTCTGTCAGCCACCTCTTCCATCTCTGCACAGAGAGGACGACTAACTGGCCCATGCCGCAAAGGAGAAAGCCGATCTGTTGAGCTCTCTATTTGCGTCCAACTTGACTCAAGATGACGGAGTGAACATACCACCGACCATCCCGCGATGTGAGTGCTCCATGCCGGATGTGCGGTTTACACAGCATTTGGTTCGCAAAGCACTCTTCTCCCTGGACATAAGCAACTCGAGTGGGCCCGATGGACTCCCACCAATTGTGCTGAAGACGTGTTTTCAGCACAATGGGTGGTGGGTCAGTACGGTTTTTGTCGGGGTCGATCAGCTGGTGATTTTGTAGTCTATCTGACTCATAGATGGGCGGAGGCAGCAGAGTCCAAGGGGGAGGCATTGGCCGTTAGTTTGGACACAGCGAAGGCTTTCGATCGGCACAAAGCACTTCTTTCGAAGCTTCCTTTCTATGGGCTTCCTGTGAAATTGTGCAAATGGATCACCAGTTTCCTTGCTGATCGGAGCACCAAGGTCGTAGTAGACGGTGCATGCTGTTTTCAAGCCTATCAACGCTGGTGTTCCACAAAGCTGCGTGCTATCACCAACGCTGTTTCTCCTGCATATCAATGCTATGTTGCTAACTGGTAGCATTCATTGCTATGCAGACGACAGCACTGGTGATGCCTTATATACCGGCTGTGCCAATATTTCTCGGGAAAATGTCGCCGAGTACCGGGACAAACTTGTGTCTGAAGTCGAGTCTTTGCTTAGCAAAGTCTCGGATTGGGGGCGACTAAATCTAGTCCAGTTAAATCCCCAGAGGACACAAGTTTCCGTGTTTACCGCTAAAAAGAACCCCTTTGTCGGATCTACGTGGTAGAACCATGCTGCAGCTATATTATGGTTGTAGCCCGAATAGGTCGGCTCGACCGGGAAAGGACCACGCTCTCACAGAACACCAGCGTAAAATAGCAGCTTAACGCTGCTGTGTTTCGTATGGTGAGTGTAGAGAACCGGAGACCCTTTTTACTGGCAAAGAGGCATTCCATCTTAGTCCTCACGGGTGACAACGCATCTGCATCTTGAGTCTTTATTGAGATAGATGTAGATGTCTATGGGTCACAGTAACCACTTACCATCAGGTGGACTATCTGCTCGTTTGTCACCCGAACCTATAAAAAAATCTCCTCAGTTTCAAGGCACTCCCCTTGCTGCCTCAGCTAGTATCGGAATTCTTCGCGTTGACATATCGAATAGTGTGCAGTTTCGTGGTCACTTGGAAGAGAAGGCACATCGGCCTCTAAAAAGCTTGGCGTGCTCAGCAGTCACAGTATTTCGTGCCGGCACGTCGCTTGCAACTTTACAAAGCGCAAGTTCGGCCCCACATGGAATACTGTTCTCATATCGTGGCCAGGGCACCCCAGTGCCAGCTCCTTTTACTTGACCGCATCCAGCGCAGAGCGATTCGAATCGTCGACGACCGAATTCTTTCTGATTGGCTAGATACACTGGCACTGCGTAGAGGAATTAATAATTTCAGCCGCTCAATTTCACCATCGCACATCGCGACAAAACTCGCGTTACCATCCATACCATCTCGATGATTGGCGGTCCACCACTGTACGATTTAGAAGAAGTTTTCTCCCTCGCACAACTTCCTTCTGGAATCAATTACCACCAGCGAATTATCCGGACCGATACGACTTAGGAACCTTCAAGAAAAGAGCTTACACCTATCTAAAAGGCCGGCAACGCATATGCAATTCCCCTGGTGTTGCGGTTGTTCATGGGCGGCGGTAAACACTTACCATCAGGAGAGCCGCATGCTCGTTTGCCCCATCTTCTATAAAAAAAATGTAGTAATACACCACTCAGAATTAAAACCTGTGAGTAAAATATAAATCAACCCTATTTTCCTACTCTTAGGGTAGACATTTTTTTTCCAAATTATAAAATATATGGAACCAATTGCGAGGTGTTCCCTATCCAATAAAAGAAGAATTATCAAAATCTGACTACTGTGTAAAAAGTTATGCGTGGTCGTACATAAAAAAATATACGCGTCGACTTGAGAACCTCCGTTTTTTCGTCGGTTAAAAATATTTCGCTACGTCTATAATGGGTACGTTTATATTTATTTTTTGTATTATAATGCTACCGTGTAAACTATATGTTAGTTAAAATAAAAAAATGGAAGTGACTGTCTATAATATCGAAATAATAGTTTTTTTTTTATTTGTGGGGATTATATGTATGCCATTTAGTTATACATAACCATTTTTAAAGTTCTTGTATGTGTGTCTGTCCAGGTTATTTTGCGGAGTGGCTGAATCACAATCAAATAGATAGCAATACCAGGAGAGGTCTAGGTTATATTTTAACTGATAATAGATTTTTTTGTAATTTTGATGATTATATTGTAGCCTTTATAAAATATTCTTTGTAACTTTCTATATATCCTTCAGACAAAAAAACAACTAGGTATGCACTGCTGATTGGCGACAGAAATTAAAGAGGAACCTATCAAGTTTCCTAGGTCGAACAGCAGGTACTACTTAGTTTTTTTTTTTGGTACAATTTATGTTGAGATTTATTATTTACAGATTTACAATTTTATTACTGGTACATAAACACTTTATTCGTGTACATTAAATGCTGTAAATAACTTAATAAAGTATTAAGTTTCATTATGCATTGTAGTAGTTAATGCGGAAGTAAAGTTTTATGTAGTGCAAACACGCAATCTTGAAGCATGCATAATCGAGCAATGGCAGTCCTCGCAAAAGCTTTAAATATATTTGACGTTTTATCTGGAATTCTTATCGAACGGTAGGAAAGTGTTATCAGTCGTAGATCATTGAACAAATTTTTAATAAATTAACTATGATGAATAAAACAAATATTTCATTTTTGAATATAAGATTGATAATAGAGCTTATAATCCTCCTGAATGACTAAATAATCAGTCAAATGTGTATACCTTCGCGTACTAAGTTGCTCGCAAAGAATATGAAACTTATATGAATCGTTTGTTTTTCCTTAATCTGTGCAAAAGAAATGCGGGCAAGAGTGCGCCTATGATAACAGATTCTCCGATATAGAATTATTTACTACGTCACTACCTCTAATTAGAAAACTAAAAAACTTGTATTTTTTTCTTTTCTTCTAAATATCTTATAACGATAATCAAAATTGTTTTTCGAAGTAATACATAACATTCATGATTTTGCTGTTAATGGCTAGGTATACATTGTAGCCTCTTGTTTTATTTTTGTTTTCTTTCTGCCTTTTCATTTTTAATTAGTACAGTAAATTTGTGGATAACGGTGTTAGTTGTAAGCTAATCTGTTTATATAAGGCGTGATTTGTAATTCTTACTATAAAACTGTTTGTTATCCTCAATAAAATAAAAATAAAAAAACATCGAAATAGTTGGTTTCTATGGAACTCATTGAATCTTATTTGCTTGCTATTGTGACACGAACAAGTTTTTGTCTGAGTTTCTCTGTCCGTCTTTTTGAACAAATCCTCTAAATAGCTGAACCAATTGTGATTAAACTTCACAAAAAGTTAGAGAATAATGCCAGAAGCGAAAGAGGCTGTAATTTATACGAAAATATTTTCTTATAGGCAAACAATCCTTTAGCGTTTATAGATGTTTCGTCATCTGAAATCCTGATAACACTATTGGTCAGGCTTTAAATCGAAAAAAGATCCGTACCAACTGATATTTAAACGGTGAATCTCACCATCATCCATCAAGACCCTTTTTATGTATTGGGACTATATGAGCTCTTTTCCAAATTTTAGGTAAGTATCCATCTTCTAGTCATCTATTAAAAATCAAGGTAATTGGAGTAGCTAACGATTTCACACACTTAGCAAAGAATATTGGTGGGATGCCATCACAACCAGCACCTTTGGTGACGTCAATACCATGGAAGAGCTTAATTATTTCATCTTTATCTATAGCAATATAATTCTATTGCTATTCCCAATACATAAAAAGGGTTCCTTAACATCTATTGAAAATTACTGTCCCATTTCAATTTTTAACGTATTAAGCAAGATGTTTGAACGGGTGGTACATTCGCGGATCTATCCTTCTCTATCTTCGTTAATATCAACTGAACAACATGGGTTCATCAAAGGGCGTTCTACAGTAACTAACTTAAGTGTTTTTACTGAATATGTTCGTAACAGTATAGATAGTGGCTTGCAGGTAGATGTGGTTTACACGGACTTCGAGAAAGCTTCCGACCGTGTGAACTACATTATACTACTGTACAAACTCTATGAACTAGGGATCCGTGGTAATCTATTCAGATGGCTGGAGTCATACTTACGTAATCGTTCTCAGGCAGTCGTTATTGGTGGGTTATGCTCTAACTTTGTTTTAATTCCATCTGGTGTACCACAAGGCTCAATCCTAGGACCGTTGCTCTATGCTTCTTATATGATATCGGTACTTGCTTACATCATGCAAAATACTTAATGTACGCGGATGACACAAAAGTATACATGAGGATTAAAAATCATACTGATTGTATCAATCTCCAATCAGATCTCGCTAGATTAAACGAATATTATGCTCAAAATCGTATATGTATGAAAATAGATAAGTGTCATTATATATCATTTACACGTAAGAAAAATTTTATACATTTTTGTTATAAAATAAACCATGTTAAAATAAATAAATCACATTCCGTTAAAGATTTAGGCATTATTTACTATTTTCGGAACATATTGAGAGTATAGTGAGTAAGGCTTACAGAAATTTAGGTTTTGTTCTAAGAGTATGTAGCCCATTTTCAAATATTACGTGTTTAAAGATTTGTATTATTCATATGTTAGGACTATTCTCGAGTATTGCAATATAATTTGGAATCCACAATCATCATCATCATCATCATCATTACAGCCCTTCACAAGTCCACTGCTGAACATAGGCCTCTCCCAAAGAATGCCACAAAGCACGGTCCTGAGCCACCTGCATCCATCGACTTCCTGCATGTCTTACCAGGTCGTCACTCCATCTCGTGAGGGGACGCCCTACACTTCGCCTACCGGTACGAGGCTGCCACTCGAGAACCTTTCTTCCCCATCGGTTGTCGGTTCTTCGAGCTATATGGCCGGCCCACTGCCACTTCAGCTTACTAATCCGTTCGACTATGTTGGATACTCTGGTTCTACTGCGGATATCCTCATTCCTAAGTTAATCACGCAGAGAAACTCCGAGCATAGCCCTCTCCATAGCTCGCTGAGCGACCTTGAGCTTCCTCATACGGCCAGCAGTGAAGGACCACGTCTTAGTTCCATAAGTCATCACTAGCAACACGCACTGGTTGTACAATTTCGTTTTCAGGTTATGAGGTATGTCTGACGAGAAGATGTGTCGTAGCTTCCCGAACGCTGCCCAGCCGAGTTGAATCCGTCGATTGACCTCTCGGTCGAAGTTGGACTTACCTAGTCGGACTATTTGTCCCAGGTAAACATACTCGTCAACAACTTCGAGCTTAGTGCTTCCAACAACTACCGGCATATGTGTGACATGGACATTGAACATGATCTTTGTTTTGTCCATGTTCATCTTAAGACCTATCCGTTGGGAAACACTATTGAGGTCATTGAGCATAGTGCTTAGGTCCTCCAGCGATTCTGCCATAAGGACTATATCGTCGGCAAATCGAAGGTGAGTGATGTACTCGCCATTGATATTGATACCGTATCCTTTCCAGTCCAGAAGCTTGAAAACGTCTTCCAATGCAGCGGTGAAGAGTTTCGGGGATATGACGTCACTCTGTCTTACACCTCTCTGCAATTGGATAGGTTTCGTACCCTGATTCTGTACTCGGATAGCCATCGTATCCCTACTGTACAAGCACTTCAACACATCGATATACCGACAGTCAACTTGGCACCGCTGAAGGGACTGCAGCACCGCCCAAATTTCGACGGAATCAAAGGCTTTCTCATAGTCCACATATGCCAGACATAGTGGCAAATTGTACTCTTCGGACTTCTGTACAATTTGCCGGAGGGTATGTATGTGGTCTATGGTGCTAAAGCCCTTTCGGAAACCGGCTTATTCGGGAGGCTGGAAGTCGTCAAGTCTGCGCGCGAGACGATTCGTAATGACTCTCGAAAACAGCACGTAGACGCGGCTCAGAAGGGAAATCGGTCTGTAGTTCTTCAAGAGAGCGTTGTCGCCTTTCTTGAAGAACAAGACCACCGCACTTCTGCTCCACGCCTCCGGTGTAATGCCACCATGGAGGACGTAATTAAAGAGCTTCTGAAGGACTTCAAGTACCGGTTTTCAATCGGTTTTAAGAAGCTCCGCTGTAATTCCATCCTCGCCTGGGGCCTTACCGTTTTTAAGGTGCTGGAGAGCCATTCTAATCTCGCTCAGACTGACGTCCGGGATATCTTCGGAATAGTGTCAGATGAGACTCGCTCTTGGATCGTTACTCACAATTGCGTGTGGCTCCAACGATGACGTGTACAGCTGCCCATAGAACCTCTCAATCTCACTCAAAATCTCAGGTATCCCGGAAACGATGCTGCCACATTCTGTCTTCAGCTTTGACAGGTGGCTCTTTCTGGCAGACACATCTCTGGCAAAGACTTTGGAGCCTTGGTTCCGCTCGATCGCTTCTGCCACAATACAAGACATATATTCGTGCCATGGAAGACATTCAAAAAAAATGGTTAATCACTTAAACTACAGGCATAATAGAATTTCCCAAAACTATGTCGATTCATGTAAGCATTTTCACCTCTTAACGCTAGAAAAGCGTCGTATATTATATGACATAACGTTCATGCATAGCCTTTGTAACGGGCACATTGACTGTCCAGATTTAGTATCCAGAGTATTGTGTTTAAATTGTCCTAGAACCAGAACACGGCAAACAAAGCTTTTTTCGATTGCACATACAAAAACAAGTTATGCCCAAAATTCATTAGTCTCTCGGATACACAGAGAATATAACAAAACGTTTCACTCTGTAGACATATTCTATGGAAGTAAACCAAACTTTGTGCGAGAAGTTTTGAAAATACTTAATGATTGGTTATTTCATGTCACACATACACACACACACACACACACACGCACACACACGCACGCACGCACGCACGCACGCACGCACGCATCCCTCTACTAGATGTTGGAGTATACAAGCTGGATTGTAATATTTGGTCTCTCTTACGGATAAACAAAAAGATTTATAAAACCCGCGTAAAAGAACATATAGTTGACTTGACGCACCGGCGTTCCTGGAAGTCTGCACTCCGTGAACATGTTCAAGATCGTCCCACATTACATTAGATTCTCATTAGATTTAATATACCACTAATCCTCACAAAAGAACACCAATTCCTACCAAGGATGATTCGCGAGGCTATTGAAATTTTAAAAAAAAACATTCATATTTCTATAGAGAAGATGGATGGGTGCTATAAGCAGAAGGTGTTTAGTATCTTATAATTAATAAAATTGCTGCGTAGATCGGACCAAAATTAATATTCTAAAATTGAAGGTAGCCGGGCTACAAACACCTCAGTCCCCCTCGTGAACATAAGTGCTGGAAAGCACCCGAAACGTCGGGAAATAAACCACCTCACAAAACTAGTAAAGACGGAGTATGAAAGGTATGTTATTGTATTATATTCTTAATCACCTACATTTTTATTTAGATTCTTTATTTCCTGATAATAAGCAAAAACTTTTTAAATTGAGTAACTTTTTGTTCACCGAATGTTGCACGCTAACTTCGTGCTTGACAAATATGCATGCAGTGTATACGGGAGCGTAAAAGCCTTTGAATTTTTTATTATTAACTTATAAATTTAATTTTAATACTTTTTTTGTTTCCAGTTTTTGTTATGTTAGTGCTGAATGAATGAATGAAATACACTTTATTGTACACCAAAAAATACTTATGAGAATAAAAAAGAACATAGTTTATTTAAAGGTACAATTGGCGGCCTTATCGCTTGGGAGCGATCTCTACCAGGCAACCACATTGCAGAGGATAAAATGACCTGTGAGAAAGGGTAAGGGTGTACGTAGGTTGATAGAAAATACACACGACATATATAATATAATCCATAAATACATACATCTATAATATAAATAAATACATTTTAAATACAAAAATATATACATACATATACGAGAGCAGAAAAGATTAAACAAGTGAAATCAAAGCCTAAACATAAGGAAAAATGAGTAGGTAGTATTTTTTTAGAGGAATGACTATTTAAGGAGGAAAGAAGTGCGCTTTGACAAGTTTTTTAAACTTATCAATAGACTGCGCACTTCTAATGTGCAGCGGTAGGGAGTTCCAGAGCCTAACAGCTTCAACAGAAAAGGATTTAGAATAGAAGGAAGTGTTATGAGATGGAATTTTTAGGGTGAGGTTTTTATCAGAGCGAAGAGAGCGACAGTGATTGTCACCAAGAAACTCAAATCGCTCTTTAAGGTAAGTAGGGGAAGTGGGATTGAATAGTATACAGTATAAAAGAGAAAGAATGTGAGTATTCCTGCGAGGACGGATCGGAAGCCACTTGAGTTTTTCGCGATATTCGGAGATATGGTCATATTTTGGAAGTCCAAATATGAACCGTATGCATAGATTCTGCTGTTAGCAGTTTTGTCTTTTACAACGTCATCGGACTTGGTAGCATTTGCAATTTGATTCTTAAGAGGAATGATGTACATAGATGTCTCTGAACTACATCATCCACTTACTATCAGGTAGACAGTTTCCTTGCTAGTAACTCAAATTCTTTAAAAATAGTGAAGCTTTTCGGATGGAGAGTAGTTTTACTAAAACTTTCAGGTAAACCGACAATATGCAATGTTAATCTATAGCCCAAACATGCACTATCCAAATCCATAGACCCCGTGTACAACAAGGGGGGGTGGCAGTTCGCACACGCATTGCTTATAATTTTGTTTTCATTTTTTGAGTAGTATTTGTGATTATTCTTCAACAAGAGCGATGGTAGCTGAATTGAAGAATCACAAAATTTGCTATTATTAGAAATTTACCGTAATTATTTTTATAGAATTAGGATGACAAACGAGCACACAGCAAACCTGCTGTTGACCATAGACCTTTATCCTCAATTCAAAATCCAAATGCAGATCCGTTGTTACAAAGTTGTAAAAAGAGTAACTGGATCTCTGTACTCTCACCATATACGAAACCCATATTTTAAACGTGGTAGAGCCATGCTGCAGTTATATTATTAGTAAAGTTGTAGCACGAATGGGTCGGCTCGACCGGGGAAGGACCACGCTCTCACAGAAAACCAGCGTAAAATAGCAGCTTAATGCTGCTATGTTTCGTATGGTGAGTGTAGAGAACCGGAGACCCTTTTTACTGGCAAAGAGGCATTCCATCTTAGTCCTCACGGGTGACAACGCATCTGCAGCTTGAGTCTTTATTGAGGATAGATGTAGATGTCTATGGGTCACAGTAACCACTTACCATCAGGTGGACTGTGTGCTCGTTTGTCACCCTATCCTATAAAAAAAACACAACAGCATTGAGCTGCTATTTTACGCTGGTACTTTGTCAGAACGTGGTTCTATCTCGGTCTACACGATGTTACAACCATAATATAGCTGCAGCGAGAGCCACCAACTACTATTTATAATTAATACTAGATCACCAGTAATTACCAGTCATAATATGTGTTGGAAATTTAATAAAGTTCAAATTCAATGGGTTAGTGATGTCATATCCAAAAACAGCGTATATTTTTTAACAAAATTTGTAATTTGTGTTGAGCTTGTGTTAATTAAAAACGATATTAAAATATTAAAAGGCTACCGAATGCTTGCAACAGTATAGCGTCCATCTTTCCATTTTTTTCTTTTTACGTTTTAATATAAGCGTGCAGTTTCTTCTCGGCATGTATATTATAAAGACTGTATATGCAACAAAAACTCAAAAACTGAATTTTCAGTCGAAAGCGGTAATTAGTAGGATACTGTCGGTGACGAATATCGTGTTTTTAACTAACTACAAATTCTCCTTGATATTTGTCGATCCTAGGAGAGCCAGACAGGTAATAGGATTCCTTTTAATAAACAAAAACAAACATACGCCGTAGTTACCCTAAGAGTATGTTAGTGGTCGCTGTATGGAACACAGCCACCAGCCTTTTTTACATGTGGAAATGCCCTTACATGTGGAAATGCACTTTGCAACTCCGAGTCCAATGCACGTATTCGCTTCGGGGAGGCAAAGAAAAGTTATGTCGGATTCGTGTCGATTAAAACCTTATAGTGTTATAATTTCGCCGCATTTGAGCAATGCCACGGGAACGCTTTCGCACACAGCACAGCCCACTCACCGGCCACTTCTTGGTAGATGAAAACAAAAGAAAAACGCCCAACTAGGTCGTCATAGGGTCAGTTCCGGGTCAATACACGGAGCGCAGCCACGGCACTGTCCTACCGATTCAGCCCATCTCGGTGTTGTTGAGGGGGAAGAGGTTGATCGATATCGTGTCCACCGGAACCTATTAAATACGACGTTAATTAATACCAACAACATGTCCGCAATATTTACACTGACCTCTCACTCAGGTTTAGATTGCAAGGAAAGTAGCGTTAGTAAATTTTTAACGATTTCAAAATGAAAATAAGATCTTCCATTATAATCATTTTTACACAAAGGAGAATGTTTTTTTTAACGGTTTATACGTGGTAGAGTTATGCAGCATAGCTGCAGCTATATTAATAGTATAGTTGTAGCACGAATGGGTCGGCTCGACCAGGGATGGACCACACTCTCACAAAATACCAGCGTAAAATAGAAGCTTAACACTGCTGTGTCTCGTATGGTAAATGTAGAGAACCGGAGACCCATTTTACTGGAAAAGAGGCATTCCATCTTAGTCCTCACGGGTGGCTACGCATCTGCATTTTGATTCTTTATAAAGGAAAGATGTATAATGATTTCTTATTATATTTACGCCAACACTACACATTGAATAAAACTACTTTTACGGATTTCATCGCGTTTAATTAATTTATTTTGCTTATTTTTATTAATTCCCGACGTTTCGGGTGCTTTTCAGCAACCATGGGTCCTCCGTTACAATGGTTAAAAGTAGTTTTATTCAAGGAAAGATATAGATGTCAAAGGTGCTCAGCAACCATTTACCACCAGGTGGACTGTGTGATCGTTTGTCACACTATCCTATGAAAAGAAACTAAAGTAATAAACATATCTACTTACTTACTTACTTATCTTCACGCACAATCCCTGACGGGGTAGCCAGAGAGAACAGATCGCCAAGTGTCACGATCCTTACATATCTCTTTCGCTTCTTTAAGATTCATTATCTTCTTCATACATGCACGTCTAGGTATCCGAGTACTCTTGACCCTACCCTCTTCGAGCAATTTGCTCACATGGTCTTCGAAAGTTAGTCTCGGTCTACCTCGACACCTTTTAATATTAACTTTCGCGCTATATATTTTCTTCACCATTCGGTCTTCACTCATTCGCTCAACGTGCCCAAACCACCGAAGCACGCACTTATCAATTTTTGTGATAAGGTCATCTTTCAAACCTGCCATATTGCGAATCTCTTCGTTTCGCTTTCGGTCGGCCATAGTAACGCCGCACATTTTACGAAGAGATCGCATCTCCACTGCATTCAACTTACTTTTATGCTTCTTCTGGCATACCCAGGTTCCGCTGCCATATAACAAAGTCGGTACCAACACTGCGTTATGTATTGCAAGGCGTGCACTCTTCGCTACGCCTTGCCTTTTGACTAACGCAGTCAGGGCACCATTGACTTTGTTCCCGGCAGCGACACGCCTGTCTACTTCTAAATCACATCTTCCATCCCGGCTAAAAGCACTCCCCAAGTATACAATTTCATTTACCTGTTCTAGACATTCCTGATTTACCCATATTTCACACTTCGTTCTCTCTTCGTCCCTTTCAAATACCAGAACCTTAGTTTTACTAGCATTCAAACGGAGACCTTTAATTTCACATTCCTCTTTCATACACGTGACTAATGCCTGCAGTTCTGCCTCTGATGGTGCAATAAGCACTGCATCATCAGCATACAGCAGACAATTTACTTTTATGTCACCCAATTTCACACCCAAACAGCTATCTTTCAGCTTTTGTAAACAGCTGTCGAGATACAGTATGAACAGCCAGGAAGACATGACACAACCCTGTTTTACGCCCGTTTGGACGCTAAACATGGGTGACAGGTCATGCCCTACCCGCACACAGGCTTTACAGTCACAGTAAAGAGACTGCACAGCCCTTAGCAATCGGCCATCCACACCATACCCCGGCAACAGTTCCCACATTTTCTTCCTTACAACCTTATCAAATGCTTTCTCAAGATCCACAAAAGCACAGAAAATCTTCTGGTTAACAGCCAGAAGCTTTTCCGTGACCACACGGAGAGAAAACATTTGATCCGTGCATCCTCTTCCAGGTCTAAATCCGCATTGTGCCTCCCATAGAAATCTTTCCGATTTCTCTTGCATCCTACGTGTCAAAACCTTCGAGTAAACTTTACTTGCTAAACTGTATATCTACAGTTCACCAAATGGTAAATGGATACTGCCAAGTGTAACAACTATAGCAGATATATCTATGGGGAGGCTTATATGCAGCAGACTTTGATAAGCTTATATAGATAAATGATGTTAATAAGATTATGATGATGATCATTGTCTTGGGAAGAACCTATAGAATATACAGTTATCATATTATATATATTATGTAGGAATAGTTATTCAGAGACAAAGAACTCGCTGCAATTTTAAAGGAAAGCAAAAACCCGCCCGCCGAAATTAATGAAATTATTATTGTAATTATTATTTTGCAGATTTACCACGTTTTCTGTAGTGAAAGAAAACACGCCTAGAAAAAATGTTATTGTCTGAAAAATTAAAAAAAAATTGTATAAAGCAAAATTTACTTGGTACATCCACGCGGCAGTTATATAATGGTTTTAAAACGAATGGACCGGCCCGACCGGGGAAGGGCAATGTTCACACATAAAACCAGCATGAAATAGCCGGAACGCTTTTTACTGGAAACTAGGGTTTTTATCTTAATCGTATGCGTAACGGTGCGTATGATGAGCGTAGGCACATTCCACTCGCGCACACTAACATAATAACCTTGCGTCACTTTGCTGCTCGTGTTTTGTACTAGACTGCGTTTCTACTGGCTAATAATTCTATGGTTTCCACACTATCTGATCCAATATCGGTATCCGATACCGATATAGGATCGGATACGATATCGGGGCAAGTAAAATGTATGAAATATGTACCTGTTTTTCACATGATCCGATCCAATATTGGATATCGGAGCCGACACAGATATGTTACCTGCTCTATCGGATGCCCGTGTGTCATCGGACGATAATGTTTGTATGTGTACTATACGTGCATCTAAATTATCTCTGGAGGACCTAAGCATTATGGTCAATGGCCTCAATATTGTTTCCCAACGGATAGGTCTTAAGATGAACATGAACAAAACAAAAACCAAGTTTAACGTGCATGTCACACCTATGCCGGTAGTTGTTGGGAGCACTAAGCTCGAAGTTATTGACGAATATGTTTACCTGGAACAAATAGTCCGACTAGGTATGTCGACTTCGACCGAGAGGTCAATCGACGGATCCAATTCGGCTGGGCAGCATTCGGGAGATTACGACAAATCTTCTCATTAGACATACCTCAAAACCAGATTGTTCAACCAGTGCGTGTTGCCAGTGATGACTTATGGAAATGAGACGTATTTCTTCACTGCTGGCCGTATTAGGAAGCTTAAAGTCTCTCAGCGAGCTATGGAGAGAGCTATGCTAGGCTTTTCTCTGCGTGATAGACTTAAAAACGATGGTATCTGCAGTTGAACCAGAGTAACCGACATAGCTCAAAGAATTAGTATGAAGAACCGACAACGATGGGGAAGAAAGATTATCGAGTGGCAGTCTCGTACCGGCAGACGAAGTGTAGGGCATCCCCACGCCAGATGGAAGGTTGACCTGGTAAGACATGCAGGAAGTCAATGGATGCAGGTGGCTCGGGACCGTGCTTTGTGACATTCCTTGTGGGAGGCCTATGTTCAGCAGTGGACTTGTGAAGGGTTGTAATGATGATGATGATGATATTTGTACGTCTTGGACTTTATAGGCTTAAAAATATACTTCGGTTTCTGCTACTGGAACTCTTCGTCGAGGAGAACAAAATGTGTCGAGTTTGGGATCGTTTTAATAGTCACGTTGAGACCTTACCTCCGGACTTAATAGAGTGACTTGAAAGTGTAATTTGATAACTGCTATAGGAACTTCTCGACAAGGAAAAGTAGATGTGCCAAATTTGGGCTCGTTTTATTAGTTATGATGAGACCTTACCTCCGGACTTGACAGAGTGACTTGAAAGTATACTTTGATTACTGCTACTGAACTCCGTGACAAGGAGAATTGGATGTGTCGAGTTTGGGCTCGTTTTGTTATTTATTTATTTATTCTTCATTGCACCAAATATTTGTACAAAAGGCGAGCTTAATTCTCTACCAGCTAACCTTGGGTAGAACAGATAGTAAGTTTGGGCAGTTTAGTTGTCATGATATAATACAGTTCAAATATATACGTGCATCACATACATAAAATATACACATATATATATATATATATATAAAATATATATATATATATATATATATATATATATATATACCAATAAATGTATATATAAATAACTATAAACCTATAAAATAAATGCTCATATAGTTTTATCTTAAAAGTATTTTTGGCAAGTATTGTTCGCAGGTCAACAGGCAATTTGTTCCAGAGGGTAAAACTGTGAAAGAATTTGACATAGACCCAGAATGATGGAAAGGAGTGGACAGGAATAAACTTTGTGAAGAACGGAGATTGAAAGAATGAGTGTCACTAAGGAATTGAAATCTTTCTTTTAGATGACGGGGTGTGGAAGTATCATTAAGTAAAAAAACAAGTATAAAATAAGTTAATTAAACGCGATAAAATCCGTAAAAATAATTTTATTCAATGTGTAGTGTTCGCGTAAATATAAGAAATCATTAGGATCATTAAGAACTGAAAACAGAGTAGACAGGATTCGGAAATCTCTGCGCTGACGTGTAGTCAACCACTTTAACTGAGAGCGAAATTCTGACACGTGATCATATTTGCGCAGGCCAAAGATGAATCGGCTACATTTGTTAAGTAAGCTGTCCAACCTGTTTAGCAGCGCCTAAGAAATATTAGTTAGATAAACATCGGCATAGTCAAATAATGGAAGAATTATATTAGTTATAATGAGACCTTACCTCCGGAATTGCGACAAAGACTTAAAAGTGTACTTTGATTACTGATACTGGAACTCTTTGACGAGGAGTACTAGATGTGACGAGTTTGGCCTCGTTTTATTAGTTATGATGAGACCTTACCTCCCAATTTAATAGAGTGACTTTGAAAGTGTACTTTAGCGACTGCTACTAGATTTCTTTGACGAATAGAACTACAATTTTTCATTACGAGTCGTGCATTTTTGAATTTTCCAAGCCCTTTTTAAATTGAAATTTGACATAAAATGATTGAAAATTTTGTAGTGTAGAAAAGGTTTTAAGTGAAAACTTGCGTGTAATTAAACTTATTTAAAAATTTACGTATAATTATGTTATACTTATTTTTTTAATACGCTTAAAGAATGCACAATTACATTTACCAATATTTTAAAATTACTGTGTCTAAATAGATGTCCTGCCAAGTGTACATGTATATTGTTGAGCACATGCCAACAAACGTAAATGATAGAAACCAATGATTAAAAAACTATCATTATACAATAGTAAGCTTACCTTAATGTCACAGCCAGCATTTCATTTAGCCCCACAGACATTCGTAAGTGTGTTTTGTTTCGTGATACTGTTTGTGAGATAAATTAGCAAATATTCAAATGTGGATTCACTCATACGAAACTAATTAAAAATCTTTCTAGGTGCATCTAGTAGCCTGCCAAAAAGAATATGAAATGCTCCTTCTGAATATCTGGCTTCCACAATGGGATAAATCTTTTTTTGGGTCTCAAATATAATAGATACATCAAATAAAGTCCTCTATTATAGTCTGCTATGACGACCTGCCCGCACAATTATATCAAGCAAATGTTCATATTGAAACGATATTATCGGAAATATGTGCAAACAGCACATGGTGTCAGCTATTCGGATATCGGCTATTGGAGTTCTACATCGATATCGGATCGGATAATCTGAAAACGCTCCCACAGGGGTTATTATGTTCCATGTATTAATTAACATGATAATGCCTTACACAGCATGTGTTTAAATAATAACGCTT
This sequence comes from Parnassius mnemosyne, assembly GCA_963668995.1. Classification (NCBI taxonomy): domain Eukaryota; kingdom Metazoa; phylum Arthropoda; class Insecta; order Lepidoptera; family Papilionidae; genus Parnassius; species Parnassius mnemosyne. The sequence goes on along the minus strand of CAVLGL010000098.1, from coordinate 25,980 downwards.
ACGCTTAAAAATTCTAACCATACAATTTCCCGAACTCTATTATTAAATATTGTTTAAATAAATGTTATTGAATATATGGAGTTAAATAGCTACTGCTAACCATTATTTATTAATAAAATTTCATTAAATTATGTGTTTAAAGTACTAAAGATAAAATATCGGTCAGTTGCTACCATACTATGCACAATTAATGTTTCATATCATGTCACCATCCTCGTCTTCCTTTTGCTATTCCATTTAAAAAAATTGAATTCTAGTCTTTTAATTTAACACAGCAGTATATATAAGAGTCTTTCAATTATATTATTTAAATATGTGATGATTTAATAAAACAATTACAAACACTAGAAACCAGTATATTTATTTTTAATGTACTTAGGTATTTATCTTTCATATTACAATTGATAATAAAATTTAATAATTGTTAAATTGAAAAGCAAATATTATGAAGTGTTTTATATATTTAACAACGTTTCTTGTCTAAAATTGTGTATTTATAATATAGATGTTTTAGATACCACAGGGAATACGGAAGATGAATCCAAGAGGCATTTTTTTGGGTTTACTCAAGGGCGTCAGATTAAGGTAAGGTGGGTTAATTACGATCTAAAAAGAGTGCATTTAGAAAATCCGACGATGTTTTAAGGTTACAAAGTTGTAAAAACTTTTTCTTGAATTTCTCGACCGTGGTTTTTTATTCATTTTGAAGGCAATAATGCAAAAATAACAAAAAAAGCATAATCTTCCGATTTCCACAAGCCGAAATAATAAAAATTGTCTATGAAAATGAGAGCGTACAGCTGGAGTAAAGCATGTATACCCCACTCCGCACTTCTTACTCTCCTTCTCTTTTTCCTCTATGTCTGACTTTCTCGTGCCATTCTCACACATTCACAGCCACATTTTATGGTTATTGAGAAAAGAAAAAGTTCATAAAAAATTATTTCGTGAGATTTTGAACTATCATAACTGTGACCTCAAGCTGAACCTTCTGTATAATAATCTGACACGCTTGTGTATTTCAGTATGGTGATTTATTTTTTCGCATTTTCAAAAAGTCGCTGCGAGCTCACGTCACTTCCGAATCGTCAGTATTTTGAAGAGACTATTTTTAGGGTTCACTTAACACACTAGTAGTTTTACATTTTTGAATATTTGTAGACGCTTGCCCCACCACTAGAAGCGGAAACATTAATTTTTTTTTTCTTATCAACTAATCTACAAATTCTAATAGGTCCCTACGACACTCGAGTAAATCCCCATTTAGCATCATGTGTTCCCCTACTTAACTTAATTAAAATGTGATGATTTATTATATATATTGTTTCCGTTAAATATCCAAGGGTTATATGCAAGTTTACGTCGTCACTGGAAAGGCAAAATTACTGAAGCACTAAAAAGCCATTTCGAGTAAAGCCATATTATTTATATATTTCTTAATCGTATCTTTTTAATTTATCATACGATTTTAATCAAACAACTTGACATAACTTTTCCATGTTTTTATTTTTATTCTTATGCTGTATGATACTCTACAACCTCTTTTAGGAAATAAGTGGTGGATAAGTTATATGACCTCATTTCAGGGTAAATTTTATTTACTCAAACGCCGTCAAGTTAAACTTTCTTTGCCTTTCCAAAGTACTGATTATACAAAACGTGAAGTAAAATTACTTCAAAGACATTTTATCCATTCTCACATGTCTAGCACAAGGACCTAAGGGGTTGACCTAATTTATTTAAAATGAGTTTGCCGTAATCATTTATGTGTTAAACGACGTAAGAGATTAATAATACTTTGAATAAATACATTAAAAACACTGATGTACTTGAAAATTACGTTACAACTGTTATTATGTAAAAATGTTAGCGTTAGTGCCTTTTTTCGTATGTGCCGGTTGTTGGGTGGCCGGTGCCAACCGACCAGTAACACATTCAGCTTTCACACAAGACGATTTTGTATTCAATATCGTCCTCTCTACCACGCCACTGTGCTTTCGGCTACCTGCAAACTGGTAAGCGGCAACGCACAGTGGATCCGGCGTATACCCGGCGATCGCTTGCCGGACAAATACCGAACCTATTTTATTTGTGACGTAAAATAAAATATCTAGTATTTTTTAAATTGATATCCATACATACTAACAGTATTTCACAATAAAGTTTATTTGGTTTACTTTAATTGAAGGAGTCTCGATTGCTCGTAATTCGCGGAATCTTAGGATTTACAGTTATCATTCCGGACGTAAAAGCACTTAAATCTAAAGCTGCTCTGGGAACGGTCTTAATTCCTTTTTTATTTCTCTGTACCTTTTTAAATTAAATTGTATTTATAATTAAACTACTAAAGTGGGCGTCGTAATTTTAAAGGCAATTTTTTTTGTATTAAAGAGATGGTGAACGAGTATACGGCTCACGTGATGTGATAAACGTCGCCCATGTACATCTGCAATACTACAGGCATTAGATCACTTAGAAGGGAGTAGGCTCTTTTTTTGAAGATCCTTGATCGTATTGATCCGGAAAAATCACTGTTCTTTGTTGAATGCAGTGAAGTGGAAGAAGCTAGTACTGGGGTACCTAGGCCCAAAGAAAAGGGTAGCATTCTATAAGAGGCCAAGCCTTAGTTAAACTGCAAGCGGTGGGCCGGGATGAAATAACGTCTCAACCTACTTGAGAACACCAAGATTTTTAGAAGCCAGTTTAGCCTTCCGTTCAAGGTGACTGTACTGTGAGCTGTATGTGACTCGATATGTGACTATTCCTTTATAATATTACATCACGTTTTATATAAAGCACCAGCAATAATAGCCTTCATTTACTTTGTATAATATTTACCTATATATGCATCAATTGATAAATCTATTTGGCTTTATCAGGCTATTATATTATGACGTTATACATTGTGCGGCAGGTGCCATGTTTATTTGTATGTGTGTCTTGACTGTTTGTCTGTGTCTGTGTTTTATGTTGAATTGTTAAATTACTAACTTTAGTTATAAGCTCAATTGTTACTAACCCATATGGATCATGATGTCCGAAATAAACGTTTATTATTATTATTATTATTATTATTGTACTAGAATACTTACAAAATAAGAATTATTTCTTGACTTATTTAAAGAAGACCTGGCTACGTTATTGTCCTTACAAGTAAGTAACTTTGTGAACCAATGCTCTATTTATATTAATGAATATTTTATTAATTTGACGGCTCCGTGACTTCGTGAATTAGCAATGAGTTACGGCACTGAGGGCATGATTTGGTTGGAACCTTGCACGGTGCACGCATATGTATATCCCGTATTGTTCCCAGTCTGGGCGTTAGTTCCTGTGCAATTTGTGTATGTTAACTATCTCCAGAATACAGAAGAAATTCCCAGTGTAAGAGTAACTTCTTTTAAAAACCTACCAAATGGCATGTAAATAGATTATAAAATTTTATTTTTCAACAAATTTCACTAAGAACTTTACTTAATTAAAATTGCCAGTGATATTCTTGCTAAAACGTTATTATGCAACACCTTTCAGTATATATCCTAGTAAATTAGGCAATGTTGCTACAACTAAATCACTGAACAATCGAGTTCATACAAGTGAAGCAACATTGAGGCTTTAGGACTGAGAAGAGAAATATCACCTTTTTTATTTTAAAAGGGAGACAAACGAGCACATCGTCTCTGCACCTGCCAGTAAGTAGCTTCTGTTTTGGGTATCAAGAATGAAAGACAAAATACTGTAATTTTCACTATTTCAAAAGTTGACTTAACACCTATTTATTCCATGTTAGATCCTAATACCGCAACTGAAACTCTTACTAAACTATTTTTGGGTTCAGTAGCTGAAAACTCATCACTTAAGAAAATATCGTCCAGAAATAGAATACTTAAACCATGGATGACATCGGGCTTATTAAGGTGTATAAGAAATAGAGATTCAATGCATAGAAAATTAAAAAAATTGTCCTAATAACTTAACGCTGTCTATCACTTATAAGCGGTACAGAAACTTCTGCACTAAAATTTTAAAGAAAGCAAAAAGATATTATGATGCTCAAGAAATAAGGAAAGCAGGCAAAAATCCTAAAGCACTATGGGATACTATTAAAAAAATAACAAAAACATACCACAATAAACAATCATCATGTCAGTTAGTTGCACAAGCAATGTCTCTAAAGCAATCATGTAATAATGTTAACAAATTTTTTGTTGACGTTGGAAAGGAACTTGCGGAGAATATAATCAAATCTAATCATATACCTCAGTTTACTTCTTCACAATCTTTTACATGTATTTCTTCTTTTGTTCTTGAAAAACCTAATGCGGATGAAATAATTTCAATAATAAAAATTTCAAACACTAATGTTGCTACCGGTTGGGATGGCATATATCCCGCCATACTAAAAATATACTCTGCTACTCTAGCACCTGTGCCATATATTTAATCTCTGTTTTGAAAATGCTATTTTTCCAAATTCTTTAAAAAAGTCTATAATACATCCTATCTTCAAGGGTGGTGACGGGACTTTAGTTACTAATTACCGCTCTATTGCTATTATATCTGTCTTATCTAAAGTCCTAGAACGTCTAGTGAACAATAGACTAGTCCATTCATTATCTTGAACACTTTAAATTGATTTCACCCCAACAATTCGGATTTCGTAAAAATAAATCAACTTCTGATGCAGTTCATGAATTAATAAATTTTGTAGTCAGTAATCTAAATAGTCATAAGAAGGTCCTAACAATATTTTTAGATCTAGCAAAAGCTTTTGACACAATTCCTGTTTCCACTATTTTATCCAAGTTAGAAAAAATGGGTGTCAGAGGTTTACAGTTAGGATTTTTCAGAAGTTATCATACAAATCGCACCCAAATGTTGAAAATATCTGACTGCGTCGGTGACGAACTTCCTATATACTATGGTGTCCCCCAGGGAAGTATTCTTGGCCCGACTTCATTTCTTGTCTTCATCAATGACTTGTGCAATATTCACATTGATATCGCAAAAATCGTCTCTTTTGCAGACGACACAGCTATTACTTTATATGCAACATCTTGGAAAGATCTTGAAAATTAATCCCAACGCAGTTTCAATCAAATATATAATTGGCTTTTATCTCACACTCTTACTCTGAATACTTCCAAAAATAAAATTTATAACTTTCTCTATCAGTCCCACCTCGCAATCAAATATTCCCATCAAGTTGAAAGTTCACTCTTGTACTCTTCAGTCTTCCTTTTGTCTGTGTCCCCAGATAAATTATGTAGATAATATAAAGTATATCGGTTTTATACTAGATAAACACCTTAATTTTAAAATGCATATAAATCTCTTAACATGTAAGTTTCGCAAATTAATATTTGTTTTTAAAACACTCCGATATGTCGCCAACTCCGTAATTATACGCAACGTTTATTACGCTTTATGTCAGTCTATAATGTATATATGGGTCCTGTGTTGCCTGAAATAAAGATATTTTATTTTAATTTTATTTATTATAATCAGGTATTGCATTTCTTGCTGGGATGGTGTTGCAAGAACAATATTAAAACCACTTGAAGTTGCGCAAAGAGCTACATTAAAAGTTGCTACTTTTAAACCAATGTTATTTCCAACTGTTCAACTATATCAAAATTGCGCTGTTCTTAGTGTGACGCAGCTCTTTATACTGCACACAGTATTACTTCAGTATATTAACACTCCTTTCATTGAAATTACAAAACGTTGGAAAGACAAAGTATGCACACTTCCACTAGTCAATTTTTCATTTATAAAAATATTTTTTATTACTTAGGTCCTCTACTTTATAACAAAATGAATGCGAAAATAGAGATTTATGAAATGTCAACATTTAATTGTAATACTGCTGTCCGCTCTTTCCTGCTAAATAAGTCATAATATGATGATACGGAACAATACTTGTTAACATTGTTATAAAAAAAATATTACGTCGCATTGTGGTATATTTATTTTATATAATTTTCTACTTAATACATACACACGCACGAGCACACACACACTAACACACACACACACACACACACACAAACACACCCACACACAGAGATCAGTTTATTGTCTTTTTAAAATTTTACTTCTTTACATGCAATAATTTAATCAATACAACTATGTAGTCCTAATCAAAAGGTGGGATAGGTATGTATCTCCTAAATACAGGTTACTAAGTAAATTAGCTAGGAGACTCAGGATTCTACCCATTTCATATTAGTCCTCTTGATGTATTGCATATATATGTAAAAAGGATGTAAACTGTAAAAATGTCAATAAAGATTTATTATTATTTTGGGGTGTCTATAAAGTTTTCTCATCTAGTTAGGCAGTATAAATATATAATTGTAAATGAAAATGGTAAACATACATAAATATGAATAAAATAAAATAAATACATAAAAAATACATAAATATATAAAAACTCAACCAGATGGAAGCCCTCGGCAGGGGAAACCAGACGGCTGAGGGTTAGGGGGACAGGGAAAGAAACCGGCAGACGATGCGGGCGGTATCGAGGAGCACCGCCTTCTGCATTTGAGCCTGGAGCGGTCCGTCACGGAGTCCCAGTCGCCTCAGATGACCCGGGAGGCTGACTGGGATTAACCCGTTCGCAGAAACGACCACAGGAATAATTTCGGTCGGCAGACCACCCCACATGCCGGTAACCTCGTGAGCCAGGTCCAGATATTTTGTCAACTTATCTGTTTCGGCTTTCACGAGGTTCTCGTCATAAGGAATGGTAATGTCGACCAAAAAGATCCTTGACTGTGCCCGGTCTATCAGCACAATATCAGACTAATTCGCAAGAATAGTCCTGTCTGTGATGATGGCCCGGTCCCAGTAGAGCCTGGCGCGGTCATTTTCGAGCACGGCTTCCGGCAAGTACTTATAATACGACAGTTTCCGATCCACGAGGCCGTATTTCAGAGCAAGCTCCTGGTGTAGAATCCTGGCTACTAGATTGTGTTTGTGCAAATACTCAGAGTTAGAAAGCGCCGAACAACCGGAGATGACATGCCTAAGTGACTCACCGGGATGGCGACAAGCTCGACAGATGTCGACGGCGCCATCCTTTAGGATGTATCTCCGGTAATTGTTGGTCTTAATAACCTGATCATGTATCGCCCTCGGTTTCCCCAAAGAGGTCACCGAAACGTAGCCAGTGAAGGGAGGCGACTGTGTCTACGAAAGGCTCTTGTAGAGCCTTGTAGAACCTACCGTGGAGCTCCTTCTCCTTCCATACGGCCTCCCGGTCGGAAATGCACTGTACTGCTGGGTCTGGTCATTGCTCGTTGGCTAAGGATAGAGGGGTCACTCCATTATCACAAGAAATAACGTCCCTATAGTATGGATAGTAATTACGGAGGCTGTACACTTCGCGATTATGCATGGTAAGCGCGCTTAAAAAGCCGCGCCCACCATGCTTCCGCGGCAAGTACAGCCTCATTACTGACGATCTCGGATGATGCACCCTGTGGGACGTCATTATAGTGCGGACTTTTCTGTCCAGAGCGTTTAGTTCTGTCAGAGTCCACCTAAGTATGCCAAAGGTATACATGAGAACAGGCATGATCCAACCGTTATATGCGTGCGTCTTATTCACACCGGACAAAAGGCTGTCAAGCACTTTGGTCAAGCGTGCATAAAACACATCGCAAACTGACTGTTTCATACCCGCCTCATCTACACCGATGTTCTGTGACATACCCAGGTATCGGTTTGTTTCAGCCTCGGAAAGGGTCCTTATGTTGATGGGCATAGATAACATAATAATAATTATTATTATTAAAATTTGGGATAGTGTACTTGAGACGGCTTAAAAAGGCATGGTAGTGTTGAATAAATGGTTAAGTTCTATTTTACTAACTCCAAACTATAAAAAACTAAGTTTCACAAAACTCTCGCATCAACACCATTTTCGCTGGTAAACTTAGTAATTCACACTTGCGAATCTGAAGTACCCTCTTGCGGCTGTAATATAATCAGCAACACAGATAACATCAGGTATCTAGGAGTGATCATTGATGATAAGCTATCATTTAAAAACCACCTAAGCCGCTTGTCAGGTAGTGTTAGGAAAACCATTTACATAATGAAAGCTTTGCGACGCTGTGCTACTAAAGAAACAATGAAAATGGTTTACAAAGCACTAACATAATCCCTGCTATACTACTCCACGCTGGCTTGTGGTGGAGCTATCAAAACAAAAATGCTTGAAGTCGAGAGGGCCCAGCGAGCAGTACTAAAATTAATGCTTTCTAAAAACTTTAGATTTCCTACTGACGAACTGTACAAGGAAAAGGTGTTACGGGTTTGCCAAATCTACATTTTAAAGGCAGTAATTCTAACCCACAGAAAAATAATAAATTCCCCGGATTATCTTAGCCTGTGCCAACGTCGGATCTTTCGAGTACCGATCCCCGATTCACACAGTAGCTTTATCAAACGCCACTCACCATTTCTTCTGCCTAGCATTTACAAAAAATTCTGCTGTCTCTTCCCAGATTTGAAGTCACAAGCAAAGTCAAATACAAAATAATAACCTGGTTGCTACATGCTTCTTATCAGGAAACGGAAAACTTACTTTCCTTTCATAGTTGATCCCATACATGCATACGCGTAGACATAATGTCACTAACCCCCCCCCCCCCCCCACACACACACACACAAACACACACACGCGCGCGCGCGCGCACGCACGCAAGCACTCCTAGAGTAAATTAGCTATTTATTTTTCTTTCATGCATTAATTTATACAAAAAATGTTTTTTGCTTTATTTTAATTCTAGTCCTATGTATTTATCGGTGTAAACGGTGTCAGTCAATGTTCTTGGTTCCTGCAATAAAAGCCTAGAGCTTAGTGCAGAAACCAGTGTATTGTTTAATTATGTAATGTTTTTGGTTAAATAAATATATTTTCTAATTCTAAAAAAAAAACATTACACGTTAAGGAGATAAGAGAGACGAGCTCTTATCTCCTGAGCTTTTTGAGAATGTTTATGGGCAAGGAACTGTCCAGTGCGCTGCCTCAATGCGTGTTGGAGGATTTCACATGGCTTCAAATTTTTTTGTTTTTATTTATTAGACGTACAGGTTCCGTAAAGAAATGTTCTTTGCCGCCGAGCACGATGTAAATCAGCAATAGAAATTTCAATTATATATAATTGGTGCCAGCGGGAATTGAACCCGAGTTGCTCGTTTGTTGTGAAATTTACAGTGAGCGTTTAGCCCCTGAGCTATCACTTTATTCTTGTTAATTAATTGAGATTTAAATATATTAATTGGCAAGAGTTAAAATTTAAATTTCAACTATTTTATTTTAGCTAGAATAACCTCGGGTCATATAATGTATTAGATAAGATACTCACCGCCGAATAGGAGTTAGGCGTTATCTGTGCGTGTTTACAAAAATAACAGATTGGAACTATTGGGTCAAAACCTAAATAACTGTTCCTGTTTAAGAACATTGCCAAACATGAAAATAATTTCTGATGGTGTTAAATAGAATTTGTGGTAACACAGGGCAGTAAGCATGTAGTGAGTGTCACGGCAGCAGTAGAATAAAAGAAATCAAATATATATTTAAAAAAAATGGTAAATCCAATTGGGCATGCTTTAAGCGTATTAAAAAATTTGCGTGTATATGATTATATGGAATTTTTTAAAATAGTTTAAATACATTTCAACAGCACTATCAGCTTCAACACCCTTAAAAACCATGAAAATGACACCCATAATGAAAAAATTGATACCTATTCAAGCTGCCACCTTGGATTTACATTTCAACAGCACTATTGGCTTCAATACCCTCGAAAGCTATGAAAATGACACCCAAGGTGAAAAAAATGATATCTATTGCAGCCGCCATCTTGGATTTACATTTCAACGGCACTATCAGCTTTAGCACCCTCGAAAACCATGAAAATGACACCCATGATGAAAAAATTGATACCTATTGCAGCCGTCATCTTGGATTTACATTTCGACAACCTTATCAGCTTCAAAACCCTCGAAAATCATGAAAATGACACTCATGACGAAAAAATTGATATTACTTACTTTTAGTACGTACTGCTATTATTTATTCTGTGCTTTCAAAATATTGTAATAAAAAAAATCTCTCATTATTATTATAATCAAGTATTTAAGAAAGATCAATGGCAGGAAAATAGTTGCCAAATTATTGCGTCTAGAAATAAGTTATCTATAAAATGAGTTTTATTATTCTGCTATGATTTTTCAAATAAAAATGTATTTTAATGAAAGCCACAGAAAAATAAAACATTTTTGGGAATATCAAATGACTTAAATCATTTTACTCCATTCATTATTCAGTATTGCCTTTTACTATATTTATACTATTTTCGTATATACTTTGTACTACCAATACAACACACAAACAAAAAATATTTTTGTTGTAAGTAAAACGCGCTTTAACTTAAATATTGAGCACCAAATTTATTTTACAAACAATTTTTAATAAAAGTTAAATTAACCCTCAATATGCCTATTGGATTGAAATCACGCCGTATGCCTGGTGGGTCTGACGAATCCGAAATTATTTTTTTACATAAAATAATGCTTTAGGGACATAAGATTACATGTATTTTACAAATATGTTTATTATATTTGTTGGAGATAACTAAGAAGTAGAGCAACTTATGTTCAAAAATTATTTATTTATCAATAGAAAATATTGCTTTTTCATACTGCAAAAAATAGACTCGAAAAAATAGACTAAAATCAGAGATCAAAATCAGACTTTGGTTCAATTAAAGCTCTGATAAATTTGCTTTAGTTGGATAACACTATTACAAAAATCAACACTTGCTAACGATAATTATTCTGTGCTCAGTTAAGCGACAATTTTCCCATAGGAAGTTTGTGTATTCCACGCAAATGTGACTCAAAAACAACATAAACGTATTTGGATTTCCGATCTTTTTTACCTGCCACAAATAACAACGTCTTTTGACATCAGCACAAGGTTTATGGGGTGGAGGGTATGGCGGTTTCCTGAGGTGAGTACTGATTATTTTGCGAAGGCTCACTTAAATAATAACGTTTATTTCTCACCACAAACAAAGTTACATTTAGAGTTAAAAGTAGCATATAAGTAGTACAAAACAACTTTGCCCGTGGATCACTGGTGCCTATGGTGGGTAAGATACCCGTATTACAGGTCACCAGGTCTCCACCTCTACGGGGAATGCTATTATATCTAAAACATTAACACATAAAGTTTAACTCTATTTCTTTATTTGTACTTACTTAATTGAAATAATTGGTTATGGTTAGGAAAACTTAGAAAAGTGTGTGTGTGTGTGTGTGTGTGTGTGTGAGAGAGAGAGAGAGAGTGTGTGTATATATGTAGGTGAATGTGTGTGTGTGTGTGTGAGAGAGAGAGAGAGAGAGAGAGAGAGAGAGAGAGAGAGAGAGAGAGTGTGTGTGTGTATGTATGTATATAGGTGAATGTGTATATTACACGACAACCTCTAAAAGACTTTCTGTTTTTGTATAGGTTTGCTTAAGGAGCCACTTGAGAATAGTGTTTTTGCACTCATATTGATTTCGAGAAAAAAGGGATAAGGTATTATGCAATTTATTATATAAATAGGGGCCAAGGAATATGAAGAATCTATGACTAAATGCAGTTTTAACTTGAGAAGACTTTGCAATTAGTTGGTTACGTCGTGTCCATTCAGGGATATATTTGGTTGAGGCATGTTGTTTGAGAGCGGTGGTTAAAATGAATAATTGTCTAACTGTTAGTACTTGGCAATAGTCGTAAAGTTGGTCTGTAGGAAACATACGCGGTTTAAAACAACATACTTTTAAAACAGCTCTCTGTGCCCGTTCAAGTTGTATAAAATTACTTTTAGCCGCACCACCCCACGTGGATATGCAATAAGATAAAATGGATTGACACAATGCCATATAAACCATCATCATGATTTCCGAATCTGCAGATTGACGTAATTGTTTAAAAATGTAGATAAGTTTACGGACTCTGTTTGACAGGTGTTCAATGTAAGCTTTAAATGTGAGGTTATTATCAATTATAATTCCAAGATATTTTATAGATGTCACTTTTTTTATATAGTGTAGGTCATTATTGGCTGTACTATTTCTTATATCGAGGGGAAGCTTAACAGCGATTTGTAATGAGTTTGTTGTTGAATTTTTTGTGTTTCGAATAGAAAAGTCTATTAATTTTGTTTTATCTATGTTCAACGTGAGTAAATGCGCGTTTAACCATTTCTTCACAATGTCAAACCCATTTTGAGCAAGGGAATAGGTTTCAGTCCAAGTGTTCGAATGAAACACAAGTGCAGTGTCATCTGCGTAGGAAAAGATCATCCCGTTTAAAAGATTGATGTTACACAAGTCATTTATATATACTAAAAACAGACTTGGGCCGAGAATACTTGCGGTACACCGTATGTAATTTGCTGGTCAGAACTGCTATAGGGACCAATCCTAACACATTGAGTTCTATTACTTAAATAACTTTGGAGTAAAGATAACTGAATTCCTCTTACTCCTAAAGATTGAACTTTGAAATTAGGATAGGTATCGAAACAGTATCAAACGCCTTTGTAAGGTCAAGAAACAAGGCAATACATTTTTGACGTATGTCTAGATTCCTGACTACAAAATCAATAAGGCTGTGGACAGCATCAGATGTACACAATTTTTTTCGAAAACCAAATTGATTTTTAGAGAGCAGTTTATTAGTCTCTAAATAATTAACAAGCCTTGTGTTAATTATTTTCTCGAGGATCTTCGACATCGTAGGCAAGACTGATATAGGTCTGTAGTTTTCGATACGATTTCGATCGCCGGATTTAAAAATAGGGTGAATTATTGCCTTTTTAAACAAATCAGGGAAAATACCTGTCTGGAGACTCAAATTACAAATATATGTAAGAGGTGAAATAACAACATTTTTGTGCTTCTTTAAGAATTCTGAAGAAATACCATCCCAACCAGCTGTTCGGTTGTTATCTAAAGACATAATCAAGCATTCGACTTCGCTCTCGTCAGTTTCAAGCAAAACAAAGGATTTGGAATAAGTAGCGGATGCCGGTAATATTGCCGAGCCTCTTTCTAATTTGTCTGCCAGTGATTTTCCTATATTTGAAAAATATGTGTTTATATCCTCAATAGATTTTTGAGTATTAATTTCGTTGATGTCTAGGAGATCAGACGCCGTTGATTGCTGTTTAGATAAATTTGTAACAGATTGAATGACTTTCCACAGTTGTTTGGAGTTTTTGCCGGCTCTTTGAAATTCCAGCTTCTCATAATTACTTTTTGCATTTCGCAGGAGGTTGGTACAGAAGTTGCGATATCTTTTATAAGTAATTCTAAGAATTTGGTTTGATGGGTCTTTTTTAGATTTTTTATATAATCTATCTATGTTTCGCATGCATTTCAACAAAGCCAGAGTGATCCAAGGCTTAATAGGTCTACGTCTGCAAGACGATTCTGCCTCTGGCGGTGGTTGCTATTAGACGTGTGTTAGTTACACTAATTAAATATTCCTTTTAAATAAACCGTCAACTTTAATTAACAGCGAAGTACTAGGAGTTCATATAATCAATGTGGATAGACAATCCGTGACTGTGTGTGTATCGTAGTACTTTTGTTTTTTTGCGCATCAGCTGACCGCGTGTCGTCTTTTGTTCGCTGAACAACTAACCTATAGTGTACTTCTGTCACAACGAAAACTACGAACTTAAATAAAAGATCATTATGTCGATAATACGTAGATCACCCCCAGGAAGTAAAGTGCATCAAGTGTCGTCGGAGAGTGATATTTCAAACATTGAACCTGAAAATCCACTGAATTATGTAGGGAGGAGACAGAAAAAGCCCAGAAATGAAGATCAAAGGAAAGGTATTGATGACTCCCTTAAAGATGAACTATTATCCATGCTCACCAATTGGAAGAAGGATCAAGATCTTATTTTGAGTAAATTGTGTTCAGATATTGCCGAACTTAAGCAACAAAACGCCAACATTCAGTCAACTAATATTGAAATGGAAAAGGCGTTAACGTTCATATCCACACAGTATGAAGATATGAACACTAAAATTATCAATTTAGAACGTGAACGAAAGGAAAATTATAATTATATATTGAGTCTGGAAAATAGATTAGAAGACATGCAAAAAAGGCTTAAGTCCACAGTCATCGAGTTCCGTAATTTACCTACTCCAGCACAAAACATAAAGCAGGAGACACAACAAGACTTATGTGATCTGGTTCAAAGGATTTGCGATGCTTTAAATGTTAATTTTCACCTATCCGAGATAAAAGATATATACAGAATTAAAACCAAAGCCGGTGTGTCTGCTGTCATCACCGAATTAACTTCGGTACTGTCAAAAAATAAGATATTAAGTGGAGCGAAAGATTTTAATAAAATTAACATTAATAATAAACTCTCCTCAAAATCTATTGGTCTTTCTAGTTCCACAATGCCAATATATATATCTGAAAGTTTAACAAAGAAGGACCGAAAACTTTATATTTTAGCACGTGATACAGCTAAGAGAATGAATTACCGTTATTGCTGGACTAATAAGGGCCGAATTTATTTGCGGAAAACTGAAGGTGGCGCTCGGATAGAAATAAAAAATGAAAATGATATTGCAAATCTAAAAAAATATAATATTACTAGGTACATTTATAATATTATGCATTACCTTTTTAATTATGATTTCTTGTGAATTGCTTGCATGTCTAACTAAGTGTGTCTCTGGCTTTATGTTTACTAAATTATTCTGTATGTATTCTAAACTACCCACTGTCTACTTTTATAATATACTATTGTATAAACTACTAACACATCAATCCACAAAATATTTACAAACAAATAATATATACATGCTCGACTATTTTTATAACCCCACACAAAAAAACATGCATATTCAACTCTCAAACCAAATTAACGCTCTCACTAATTACATAATATTTGTTCTTTGCACACATTCATGGATATATTTAATATGCTTAATTATTCTTATTTTCGAATACAAGTTAAAATGTTGTTTATGCTACCTATTTAAAAACATAACTAAAAGGCGTTGCATTAAATGACCTATTAATTAATCTTGATAATACTTCCTTTAATGAAACAATATTATGTGATCCCGAAAAATGTGCTGATTTGCTTACGTCTTATCATAGTTGTCTCACTGTTTTGTCTCAAAATATTCGTAGCATCAACGCTAATTTTTCCGGACTTTTAACGTTGTTAGAAAGAATTAATTATAGCTGCGACGTTATCGTTCTCTCTGAATGCTGGCTATCTTGTAATCCTATAATTCCGATTCTCAATGGATACAATTATTATAAAACTTCAAAAAACTACAATAAAAATAACGGTGTTATTGTATACATCAAGTCTTGTTTAGCTAATATTAAAGTAAAAGAACCTATAACAATTGAATGTAACTGTCTGGTGATTACTATAGGTGTAGATCTGGCTATTGTTGCTATATATAGACCACACGCTTTTGTTGATCCTTCAAAATTCTTTCAGTCTTTGGATCTTGTCCTCACGGATCTTAAATCATACCGAACCATTATTCTTGTAGGAGACATTAATATAGATATTGCCAACGGGTTTCATTCTATAATTACTTTAGATTATCTTGATCTACTTGTTCATCATGGACTTTTTCCTGGTCACAACTTCCCAACTCATGGTTCTACCGGTCTTGATCACGTTAATTTAAAAACTGCTTTCTTCCCTAAGGTTCTAGTTCTGGAAACTACTGTAACAGACCACTTTGCCGTTATGTTTGCCCTCTCAAAAATTAAAACGAAATTACTTAATCGTAAATTTATAAAAAAAATAAATGAAAATAGGCTTATTCAAGAATTACGCTGTATTAACTTTAACTCAGTATACACAACGAATGACCCTAACTTAGCTGTTAAATTCTTGGTTGAACCTATTATTTCAGCAATAGCCAACAATACCAAAACTTTGGTTCTTTCAAATGATGTGAAGCTATGAATGCCATGCCGGGGCTTATTAGGAATTCTCTTCTGGTTGATGGTTTATCATGTGTTCAATATTTGAAGAATTTTTGCATTTATTTCAGAAGTATTGCGAAAAAACTGCGAAGGTGAGACTCGTCCCTACTTCATCTTCAACTAAGATAACGTCATCATCCACATGTTCCTCACTTAATACACGTCTTATGTTAGCAATACTTAATTGTTTGGGCATTTTTACTGTAACAATAGATTTCATTGATAATTTCCGTAATAAATCCATTAAAACACAAAAATATTAAACATTTACTTACCAAAAAAAAGTCACGCCGTATGCCTGGTGGGTTCTTAGACCCGCGCGCACTTTACATGGATGTTTCTCGGACGACTACTACTAGTCTATATCAGGACGGTATAAAGACGCGCAATGCATAAAACTAAAAACTGTTGACGTTCTTCTGAAGTAGTAGGTATGTTAGACCTACCCTGCATTAGAAGGGTTAATAAAATCTATCTATTATTAACATCTTTCTTATCTACCTTTAATAATGTTCGTTCAAGAGATTAATTCGTGAACACCATTTGAAAGAAGACATTGGTTTAAGATAAGAATTGTTTCATGTTATGTTATATGTATAATATATATCAGATATATGTATATGCATTTATGTATATTGTAGGTATGTACATGTGATTTCCGATGGAATTCACATTCGGATTCGGATCGGATTAGTAAGCTGAAGTGGCAATGGGCCGGCCATATAGCTCGAAGAACCGACAACCGATGGGGAAGAAAGGTTCTCGAGTGGCAGCCTCGTACCGGTAGGCGAAGTGTAGGGCGTCCCCCCACGAGATGGAGTGACGACCTGGTAAGACATGCAGGAAGTCGATGGATGCAGGTGGCTCAGGACCGTGCTTTGTGGCATTCTTTGGGGGAGGCCTATGTTCAGCAGTGGACTTGTGAAGGGCTGTAATGATGATGATGACATGTGATTTTATTTCATAATGTTTATATATTATACCTATTTATTTGTATTTATATTTATATAGTTTGAATTGCTAGATTAGTTTATTTTAGTTGCTTTCATAGCGACATGTCTTATGGAGTTTTGCTATGAGGTAATGCGACTGACATCGAAGCTATATATTTTTTTGCAAAACAGAGCCGTACGGGCGATTTATTATTTAAATTGTAATTATTCCCTCAGAGAAAAAAATTAAAGAAATGAACATATTAACTTTGACATTGCAATATATTTATGAAAATGTAACGTACGTACATTAAAATATAAATAGCTTTGATAAGAATAAAGATGTTCATACTTTAAACACTAGTAACAAACAAACTTCTAATAATCTGTTTCTGTTTCTGTTTCATAGCAGTTACTAGACTCCATAGAATTAGTAATTCATTTATGAGGCAATGTATACGCTTTTACAACAAAATCTCAGAAAATGTACAAAATTTGTTAATAAATAAGTTCAAAAGTAAAATTGTACAAAAATATTATTATTTATACAAAAGTAATATCAAGGGGTAAATGAGTGAAAAAAATCTTCAATAAAAACTCATTTAAATTTTTAAAAAAACAAAACGATTGTAAAGTGAAAATTATTAAAAAAAAAGTCCCGCTAGATTTCTAACTTGTGCTTCCCAGGACAGAGGTGTTTTCCAAACCAGTGGTAAATGAAAAACATACTTTAAATAAGTATCAATAATTAATAAAAAGTATTCTATGCTATTGTATTCTTCGTGAGAAAACCTGCATGTCGGAGAAAAAAGAAAAAGAAAATATTTCAAAGTCATGTGAAGTTCGCCAACATGCATTGGGGCAGCGCGGCAGTTATTTCCTTGCCTTAAAACCCTCTCAAAAATGAGTGAAGGCCTGTGCTCAGTAGTTGGACGTATATAGGCTGTAACTTTTACTTTAACTTTTATAGTCATCTAGACCTTTCCTCGGCTAAGAAACAAAATGCAGATGCGTTGTCACCCCTGCCGATTTAGTTGGAATGTTCATTTCCTTTAAAAAGAGTCTTCGGTACTCTACACTCGCCATGCAAAACACAGCAGCAATAAGCTGCTATTTCACGCTGACATTCTGTAAGAGCTTGGTCCATTCCCGGCCGAGTCGACCCATTCGTTCCACAACGATTATATAGCTGTAGCATGGCTAAAGACAAAAAACCCAAATACAGAGACTGGCAACAAGCAGCAGTGTCGAAGCTGCAATAAGTCTGGCATAGCCTGCCTATCAGCTAAACATTACAAATATGGCAAATCCTTCCTAAAAAGGAAGAAGTCCAGGTTCAGCAACAGACATTTATACATGGTAGAGCCATGCTGCAGCTATATTAGTAGTATAGTTGTAGGATGAATGGATCGGCTCGATCGGGGAAGGACTACGTTCTCACTGATAACCAGCATAAAATAGCAGCTTAACATCAACAGTTTAACACTGCTGTGTTTTGTGTGGTGAGTTTAGAGAACCGGAGACCCTTTTTACTGGAAAAGAGGCATTCCATCTTAGTCCTCACGGGTGACAACGCATCTGCATATTGATTCGCAAACGAGGATAAATGTAGATGTCTGTGGGCCACAGCAACCACTTACCATCAGGTGGACTGTGTGCTCGTTTATCACCCTACACTATAAGAAAAGACTTTAACGGGCCGGTAAAGAAGCAAAAGAAAAAATATGTTCAACAGAGGACTGTCACAATTTCATGGTTTAATCATTTGTAGTTTTTTAAAAGTAGTGGGCTTATTACCCTTGGATAAATAAAACTAATTTTACGTATTTAATGGCATTACGAACCAGACAGCCCCTCACAAGAAGACAGAAACTGTAAAGGTGTTGCCGTTTTGATAAATAATTATAATGTTTTAACAAGTATTTATTTACACCTACCGTCACATGGGTGTTGTTAAAAGGCGGCAAGGGTAAGCAGACCAGGATGTGTGCAGCAGCACCTTCCTAATGACAAATATAGAAATATAAAAATGTGGTTGCAAATGAGTCAAGTATCTATGAGTCAGCAATGGAACTTTGATAGGATGTAAAAGTAACAAATAAATTCCAGTGCTCTGATTATACCCGCATAGAACAAAAGATGAAAAGAGGCCGAAATATCTAACGTTGTTATCGCAAAATTTTCCGCATTTTATGACTACCCAAAGAGGAGATAAACTATGCGAGCAGTAATTTTCTTGTGTAATGGACCAGTTTCTGCTCAGTAAGATAGTTTTCCGTCTTAATACAACTTAGCAGAAAATTTCGTAAAATGAGTTTAAACTTAAACAATTTCTAAAAATTACCGAGAAGAGATGGAAGATAATTTATTTTTAGATTATATCGTGTTTTTTTATTTATTCAGACTTTTGCAACACTCGTGGTCATGGAATGACAAGTGTTTACAATCCTGATTTCACTGCTAACCCGTCATTATGGCTACGGCCTATTCCAAATTATTAAGGTCTGTGTACTGACATATTATCCATCCGTTCATCCATTGCAGTAACATCCACTATTATCCAAACTCTGGCTCAAAAAAAATGATGGGCGGGATGACAACTACAGTTTTTAATATTTTAAGTTGTTATCAGGAAGAAGCTGCTCTGCGTCACTTGATTCAGTTTCCCTCTATCGCCTCTTACGACACTCACGGAACGATGTGGGGTAACTGGGGTAGTAAATATTCTTACACCGCTACTACAGCTTAGTATACTTTCAATGAACGAAGTGCGGCACGAGCACACGGAGCATTTGTTGCTCCTCGGACTAAACACCTTGACCGGAGAAAAAAGATCTTTACTTTTCCCCCTACGGCCAAAGCTTAAACATTAAACTAAACTAAAACTTTATAAAGTGTACTGATATTAACTATAACGATATCTTTAAAGTTAGTTCGTTTACTTGTTTTTATATATATACGTAAGAGATAAAATTTTACACAGTTCATCTGATTATTTTTCTATTTTAAGTTGTAATTTTTAAGAAAAAACGGTAGTGGCTCAAATAGACGATTGGAAAACATATATTTTTAATCAAAGCGTATCATAAGCAGCACACAAGCGTTATGAAAATCAATATACGAGCCCTATATATATAGTACTAACAGTATATTTAGAAGCGAATAAGAGGTTGTATCCTTAAAATAGTGGTTTGTGAGTAATTATACAACTCAAGCGGTATAAGGTCTGTACAACGGGATCTAAGTAAGCTTAGGGTTCTTAATCAGAATATGAAAACTCTAGTATACAACTTAAAGTATTTTGTAACACTTCAATCTGGTTTTATTATTAAAGTTGTATAGAAGCGTTGTTTTACACGCTGTCCCTCGCTTATAGAGCTCTAAAAGTTATTATAGTATCACTAAAATCTTATTTCTGAACAACGGTGTATGCAAATTCCTTTCTTTATCTTATTTTGATGAAGTAATTGTACATAAGTTTTATGACTTCTGTCTATGAGAGTGATATAAAACTAAAAAAACAAATGACAGCCATAGCAAAATTTAAATCTGTTTAAGTGACAGAAAATCACCAGTTTGCATGCGTTGCTTACTTATATTGTGCTAGTGATCAAAATTAATTAGTTATCAATGTGTGGCAAAAATAAAACGATTTGATGCCGTTAGAAGATCATTGTAAATCTGAATGAAATTTAGTCAACACAAGGTTTTTCATCTTTTATACGTATCTCTAAAGATAGTTATTTGTTATGTTGAGAAAACTGCTATATAGCATAAATAAAAAAATATCCTATTATAGATCTGATTGAAAAGCAATGGCTGTCTGATATAATCCATAACATACATAGTGCAACTACTATGACTATAAGACCCTCGAAATATTATTTAGGCTGTTTAGCAAATTGTCGCCTTTTTAAGACCCATAAAAACAAAATTTTAAATATATTTTTGAGAATATTAGACATTAGTCTTAGCCTACACCATTACTTTAAGTTTGACTAATGATCACTGTGCCCCAATGTGCTATCGTATCCATTATTTTTTATTCTAACCTATACAACCGATATTTAGTTACCTCGCATACAGCTTCCATGCTGTTTCATCATCATCATTACAGCCTTTCATAAGTCCACTGTTGAACAAGAAATGCCACGAAACACGGTCCTTAGCCACCTGCATCCATCGGTTTCCTGCATGTCTTACCAGGTCGTCACTCCATCTAGTGGGGGGTCGCCCTACACTTCGCCTACCAGTACGAGGCTGCCACTCGTAAAACTTTCTTCCCCATCGGTTGTCGGTTCTTCGAGCTATATGGCAGGCCCACTGCCACTTCAGCTTACTAATCCGTTGGGCTATGTCATTTACTCTGTTTCTACTGGGGATATACTCATTTCTAAGTTTATCACGCAGAGAAACCCTGAGCATAGCCCTCTCCATAGCTCGCTGAGCGACCTTGAACTTCCCCATATGGCCAGCAGTGAAGGACCACGTCTCAGATCCGTAAGTCGTCACTGGCAACATGCACTGGTTGTACAATTTCGTTTTAAGGTTTTGAGGTATACCTGACGATAAGATGTGTCGTAGTTTCCCGAACGCTGCCCAGCCGAGTTGAATCCGTCGATTGACCTCTCGGTCGAAGTAGGACTTACCTAGTCGGAATATTTGTCCAAGGTAAACATTCTCGTCAACAACTTCGATCTTAGTGCTCCCAACAACAATGCTGCTTGGGTATATTCATAAAAATCGTTTCTTATATAATAAAAATTATTTTGTTTCATTTCTAGTTATTACAATTTTTGTTTTTCATTTTGTTTGGTTAAACCAAACAGATGTAAAATATGTATGACTAGAAAACCTTGTCTACAATTTTTTTATAAAGGGGTGAAGGTTCCTTAATGCTGTGGCTAATTATTTAGAATCCCACATAGAAAAAAATATTTGGACGACCGACGAGACCTTCGAGATGATTCCCTTCTATGTTTTTCCAAAATACGAGACGAAATAGATTCGCGACTTGCGTAAAGAAAAGAGAAGAAGAGCGCCGTGACAGAAATTCGGTCTTGAGGACAATTTTTTAATACACTCTTTACTCTTTTTATTTCACGCGGTAGAGCCAAGCTGCATCTATATTTATAATATAGTTGTAGCACGAATGGGACGGCTCGACCAGGGAAGGACCACGCTCTCACAGAATACTAGCGTAAAATAGCAGCTTCATGCTGCTGTGTTTCATATGGTGAGTGTAGAGAACCGGAGACCCTTTTGACTGGAAAAGCAGCATTCCATCTTAGTCCTCAAGGCTGACAACACATCTGCATTTTGATTCGCAAACGAGGATGGATGTAGATTTCTATGGGCCACAGCAACCACTTACCATCAGGTGGACTTTGTGCTTGTTTGTCATTCTATTTCTATAAAAAAAAAACTCTTACATTACAGGTTTTCCTCGTATGCGATTACACCTTTAGCTATATTACTTAATCTACCAACCGAAATTAGGTCTGGAGGACATTACTATTAGTTTACAACCCCCAAAATTACAAATATTTTCCTAAAAATCTAATTATCCCAGATTAAAACCATTTCACAATTAAATGGCTCGAAACTGACAAAGAGATTTCAAGGCTTAATAACGTCTTTATGTTAAATGCGTAAAGCCTCCGGATTAGACGCCAGAAATTTCCGACTTTAATTAGGTAGTCTTGTTTTATCCGTTGTTGTTAAGAGGATATCCGGGCGGCATTCAGTTAATACAAACATTAATCATTACAGCCTACTAAAAGTACATTGCTACCATAGGCCTCTGCTATAGATCTTCTCATAGGAGGAATATTTTGCCATCGTTGCTAAGCTAGGCAGGCGGGTTGACAACCGCATAATAAAAACAAAAAACAAACGTATTCCTCTGGTTTTTCCCTGGATAGTGATACTAGAGCATATATTTTTTAGATACATCGATTCTACTTATGTTGTCTCTATAAATTAATTACTTTAAATACTAAGCGCCTTTAAAACTACTGCAATTGACTTGTTATATTATAAACAACTAGATGGAGTGATGACGTTTAAGACATGCAGAGTCAATGGATGCAGGTGGCTCAGGACCGTGCTTTGTAATATTCCCTAGGAGAGGCCTATTTTCAGCAGTGGATTGTAATGATGATAATGATAATTTTGATTTACAACCCTCGTTATGAAACAATAAGAAAACAAATTTAGCAGAAAAAAGAAGAACACACAGACACGGTCACAATCCTTATTATATTGTCCTTGAAAAAAAAAATCGAATTATTTCAGTTTTGCAGGAGGATGTAGGTAATACAAATTGACGATTTAATGTTTTTTTTTATATTTAGAATTAGTCTAAGCTATTACAGTTATATATATCTCTCTCTCTCTCTCTCTCTCTCTCTCTCTCTCTCTCTCTCTCCTTCTCTGTAGCTTAGATCGGACGTTTACGTATAGCGTGACATGAATATATCGTGAAAAACCTATTGTTATAATTTCTAGCAGCATACCATCCTAATTAAGACAAACAAAATTGATTTTCTGTGGTTTTAGGTAAGTAATAAAATCTAGTAGCATGTTGTGACGACATTAAAGACTACATCACCCCCATTCCTTTCCTTATGTGTTTTAAGGGGAGACTTTGGAAAATATCAGAAAATAGAATACCAGACTGGTGACGAAAAGTAACGTAGAAGATGAATGAAATGCCATGATGTATTCAGTTTATTGGAATTTAAATTATTTTATAAAATGAAGCTGAAAAACCAGCAAACTCTCCACATAAATGATGTGGCGCACGGATACCTTCATCTATTCTCGTTTTCCAAATGTAAATGCGTTGTCACCGCTGAAGGCTATGATTATGAGTAAAATGAGTCTCCAGCTCTATACACTCACCAAAGGAAACATAGCAGCTTTTCTACACTAATATTCTTTGAGAGCGTTGTCCTTCCCCGGTCGATCTGACCCATTCGTGCTGCTGCCATAAAAAACAGTGTAGCTCTACCATGTGAAAACACATAAAGCGTGTAAGTGCTTCTAGGCAAGCACTTTGTTAAGAAGCAAAAAATGGTATGAGAGTGGTACCTACTTAGATGGACTCTAGACAGGAAGCAGTTCTTCCACCTAGCAATTACTTTTAATAGCTTATTTTTGTATCGATGTACACGCACAAACACGTTCGTTTTGTGCCTCAGCTCTTTCCGGTCATGTCGGATTGCCATCCCATCGGGTGTATAGATTGCATCTATGCTTGCACACACACACACTCTTGCACTATACTGTGTATAACTACTCTGATTCTCATACTCTGTGCCCGGCTTGTCACCCATGAGACTGGCGACCGTGACATCATTGAATGAATAATTATTAATGTACAATACAAAAGTTACATTTTTAATTAAAGGCAATTCATTGCACATAGACGAACATTCTGAACCGGAAATCTATTTGTAGGCCATGCAAATACTTCTTAAGTATTTTTTTAATTTGATTAGCAGCTGCTACCGATATTGTTTTAAGTGTATACTTCCAAAATTTTTTAACGCCGTACTTTGTAAACAAAATAAATAAATCACTACGCCTTCTGGACGTATGAGTCATAAATCAAATTGAAAGAGCTATCATGACCTCTCCGTTTGCTTCAATTTTATATTAATTCAAATGTCATATTTCGATCACCGATTGTTTAAGGAAAACGTAGGAAACTTTTATTAAAATTATTTCGAGTATAAAATAAGAAACCGATAGAATTGTTACTATGATTCTTACACATTCTATCTGATATTTTGTGCACTGCGGTTCCACCGTTTATAACGACACATCTGTTACTACAAGCGAGAAATGAAGGTGGCGAAATGTTATAGAGACTAGCATACAATAGGCCTCGTAAATTCTCTCGGCAATTTGTGCTTGTAACGCTGTTGCGATTATAGTGCATCTCGGCAAGCTTGTGACGTAAATAACATGTGAACATGCATTGCAACAAATCATTGTTATTTTTTTTTGAACAATGGCAAAGTAAGAAAATCCACTATTCGCATGGGTGTCGTAAGAGGCGACAAAGGGAAATAAAACAGGAGGTAAGCAGCAGCATCTTCCTGCTAACAAATGAAAATAAAAAGTAAAATGGAACTGTAGTAGAGAATCCGCCCGCTATAGTTAGCAACTATTGCATACATATATTATCCATGCGAGCATTTTTGTATATTTAGCAGGTAAATTGTAATCCCACCAAAAACATTCTGTAAAAAACTAGCCAAGTCTCGATGGAGCTGCTTGTTTATCTCTAAAAAGTAATGAAATCTAGGCAAAGTCGTGCCAAGTCTAAGGTTCCTTACTGCGATTTCTTTATTATTATAGTTAATGTTGTGTGACTTGGCCGTTGAAGGGTACACAAGGGTACAAAACCAGGTGCTACATGACACCCTTGCACCAATCTGCCGCCAGAACTGCTACCCATTGACGATGGAAAATTCCCACTTGGAAAACGTTGATTGAATAACCAGTCAATTGTAGGCTTGATAAAGTTGCGTATTTCAATAATACTTTTGTATAGGCGAGCCTGAAACAAACAGTATAAAAAATTATTTCCAGTACAGGCGAACGTCGAATCGTTGATAGAAGTTCGTCTGTACGTCTATTTTATGTTAGATCGGTGGTGGATTTGACGCTCCAAAAAGAAGAGAGCAGAAGTCAGCATTGTCAATGCTGAATGCATGTGTTGCACAATCAACAACCGCCTAAAATGAGACACTAGCGTCCAATTACCAATACCAGTATGGGCTATTATCTCGCTTAACAAACATAGGTAGTTACAACAGATATAACATTACGTGTAAACACAATTACGTGCAACATTACGTGTAAACGCAACTTTATCAAGCCTACAATTGACTGGTTATTCAATCAACGTTTTCCAAGTGGGAATTTTCCATCGTCAATGGGTAGCGGTTCTGGCGGCAGATTGGT